>CAVNYO010000118.1:0-217267 GCA_963692855.1 Mycena citricolor | reverse complement strand
ATCATCACTCATGGTCTTTGGGGTCCTGACATAAAAACAATGATCCGTAGTTCAAACAACATATGGCATCACTTGATATGCGTCCGGTTATCAGCATGTAGTTTTGAGCCTCTAAATCAGACAGAGGCACGACTGTTCAACGTTGGTTGGCGGCAAGCAAATATAGGTAAGCTGCACCTCACTCGCGATTGTAATCCCACGGTTCTGACCCCTGGCAGGTTCGCAGGGGGACGTCTGGTCATTTGGAGGGGGGGGCAACATACCACGTGACTCCTCTTCAAGAGGGGTGGGTGGGCAAACATTGACAAACGGACCAGTGCTCCCGCTGGAATAGGCACGTGAGTAGAGCGGAGCATAGCAGTCACGAGTAGTCACACATTCATTCACACTTACACGAGACACAGACGAGTGACTGGTACCTACTGGGTAGCTAGCTCTATATAACCGAGGTGAGCTCTCTTGTTTGCTCGGCCTATTTGACAAATGATCAATTCAATGCAGCACAATCTGAGTGCTCGAAAACATTTCAGAGCAGAGGAATACGATGAAAAGCACATTTTTCCGTTGCAGACCTTTGTTATCGACCGATTAGGGCGAATGTTTATTCCGAGTTCATCTCGAAGACGTAAGTGTTGAACCTCCGCGCAGTTCAGATCATTTCTGAAAATGACACATCAAGTCCAAAGTTCGATCATTGTGGAGTCTCCCTCCCATCGACAGGTTACAGTCGCCTTGCCTTGGATCAATTCTGCTGCCAGCCTCGGACTTCTGAACAGTCGATCCACAGTACGCGCTGTCTCGAATGCAGCTGTCCACGTGCATCACAACATGCTATCACAAACTCGGGCTCTTTCGGTTTATCCTCGAGTCCTTCATCAATTCTTTGCCGTGCGACACCCTTCATCCGGACGACAGATTCGGTACTGCAGAAAGGCACCATAAAGTAGGATTCACCAAGAAATAAGGGCGAATCCAAGTCTCAGCTCTCTTTGGTCGAACGGACCAAGTCGCCCCACCTATGTTTGGCACTTCGTCTTCGTCTGATCAGGCGGCATCCGTAAAGGCATAACGGCAATGTGTCAAAATCCCTCTCCGCCGGCAGCTTCCGAGGTTCCTGAACGCTTGCTTTCCCTTTGCCTAAAGCGGTTGAGAAAACCATCGGGCCAGGACGACAGGCAAATTCTCGATCAGCGGGCGGCAACGAGATCTCTGTTTCTCTGGACACGGGTATTTAAGACCAGTGTTACCGCGACCATGGTGCCCAGTGAAAAATCACATTCCGCTCTTTCCACACTTCATGGGAGATGTGCCATTGGATGAATAGGGGTGAGTGCCTCGATTATCTGGTAGTGGTGGCGGCGGTGACGAGAAACTCCTCCATCCAGCTCGTCTCCCTGATAATCGAGACGTTTCTGATGGGCATATTCACCACGATGTTCGCGACCGTGCTGCGGCTCATCGTCACCAAAGCCATCCCCAGCCAAAAAACAGCGAGACTCGTCCTGCCAACTATAACGCTGATATGGTTGCTTGCGGTATCGGTGCGTTTTGGAGCCCTCCATGTTCTGTTAGAGGCTGACGGATGTACTGAACGCTTAGCACTGGATATTGGATATCTCGCGCGCCGAGACGGCTTCATGCATCAACCGAATGCTGCTGTGTTTTTCGCAAACGTCTCCTCTCCAGTCGAAGTCGCGAAGGTCGTGCTTTACGTCACTGCGACGCTCATCGGTGACTGGTTTATGGTCCGTCGCATGCATCTAGCACAAACCGCCGGGGTCGTATACTTAATCTTCCTCACCAGATTTACCGCTCTTATAAGATCTGGCAGAGTTCTCTCCCCATCGTAGCTCTTCCCATTGTTTTGTGGATCGGTTCGATCGTATCTGGATACGGCGGGGCATATGCGACGCACGCCACGAAACAAGGCACAGAACTGTCGCCCGTGGTGGTCTGGATTCCGACTTTCATCGCCCTCTCGTTGGCAACCAATGGATATTGCACCAGTGCGTCGGTTTACTAAAGCTCTGACGGAGATTCACCGATCTGCACCTAGTACTCATCGCCTACCGGATCCTCCGCTCTCAATTCGCCGTCCGCAAGATGAATGCAGTGAACAGTCGGATGACGTCGCTCGTGGTGCGTCACGCCGCCGCGCTGATGAATCCATGTTACTCAGCCAGAGCAGGTCGTCTTCCTCGAATCCGCTGCGCTGTATTCCGCGGAGCTGATAGCCCTGCTCGTCACCCATCAGCTCGAAGTCAATGTGCAATACGTCGTGCTAGATGCCGTAAGTCTTCGCCTTGTCACGCGCGATAAGTCAAGGACTCAGTCAGCTGCGCAGACATGCAGCTTACTAGGGATCACATTCAGCATGATCATCCTACCGGTCACGGGCGCTAAGCAGGGCTCGGAGTTGAGCGGCAGCGGCCGTCCGGCGGCGCCCCGGATAGAGGGTGTGAATGTGTCGAGACTAGTCGAGGTGACGACGGACAATGTGCATCAGATGGACTCTTTTGATCGCGTAAAGGTCGACGCGAGTGCGTAGTAGATGTGTGTAGCAGAATCTGTACAGGTGTGTAGATTGTGCTTGGATCTATCTTTATTATTTATTGTCACAACTTAAAAGCTAAAGATGGCTTCGAGTTTCGTTTTGATCAGACTGCAGGAGACCCCACTGCAGTCAGTTCACGGAGGCCAGATCGAGGTCCAGATCAGGCACGTGATCGCGTTCGGAAGGCTCCTGCTGGAGCGCAAAATCGTTGCCTGACAATCAAGAATACGAACCGTAACGATCATCAGTACGCACTGTCAAGTTTCGAGCGGGAGCAACTGCGCTCATGACTGAGTGAATTTACCCTCCTCCCACCGTCATGCTTGTGGACACATTCGACAGGTGATCCAGGACCTACAACTTTCGAATGCAGTGGTGCGCAGGCATTCATTTGATGGTGTTTTGAAGGAATAGGTGCTATAGAAATCGGATGCAAGCACTCGCAGTCTAGAAAGTCTCGTATGCGCTGACATAGCGACGCCCCGCTTCAAGTCGCTATGTATAGCCATCCGCAAGCGCACCAGCAGGTGGTCACCGTCTTTATACACAGCCGAGCTCCAGACATTTCTCTAGCCGCCGCAGGCGGCCGCACACAACTATATTTCAAGCCCCGGTCAAGAATGCGTGATGGGAAGATCTTGGCCAATGTTCCCACGACACACCACGCCCCCAAATTGGGAAGTTGTTTGACGAGAGCAGATATCGGCGATCAGCGGCAACAAAGGCGGCCATCACTCTGCCACTTGCACTGGTCACTTCGCGGCGGCACGGCGCCTTCCTTATCTTGCGTGTTCACGCTGAGTTCAAATCTGGAATCAAAATGGAACTCTGGCTCTGTAAACAATGAACATAGCACACACTCAGCTAATTCTTGGTTTTCGACCAGCTCTAGCACTGACCAAACCACATCAGAATAAGATTCAATCAATGAAGGCACTGCCACCAAGTGACATCCCTACGCATCCCCCCGTCTACTCACAATCCCCGGCAAGCACGTTCGCTCCGAACCTCTCCGCCAGACCCTGCGCCGCAGTCTGGTGCAGCGTGTACCAAAAATTGTACGCCCCCGCGCGAAAATCGACGCACGACCAGGACTGGAAGTCGATCAGAGTTGCCGCGTCGCCGCAGATGCTCTCGAAGCGCAGCGTCTCCGCATAGGCGCTGAAGAAGACGGGCGGCGCGCCCGGGGGCGCGAATCTGTATGGGACGCCGAAGTACGAATACGCGAGCGCGCCGGGGCGGAGCGTGTACTCCGTGAGCGTCTCGTGGAACGGCTCGCCCGTCAGGATGCCCGAGCGCGTCGCGCCGGGGACGCCGTTCTGGCCCGTGTGATTGGTGATGGCGATGCCGCCCCGTGGATCAGCTGATTCAATACGGGCGCGGTGGGTGTTTGGAAAGGAGCGGGGGTACGTACATACCACTCGATGTCGAAGAAGTTCTGCACGATCGGGGCGACCTGGTGCAAGGGGACGGAGTATGCGAATGCGCTGTGTATGAAGCTCGAGTTGAGATTCAGCTCTGTGGCACAAGGCTTGTCGAGGAGTGTAAAATCCTCCTGCTCGTGTGCGGCCGCCAGTGCGATCGCCAGCAGGGGAGAGATGGATACTGCGTGGAGGAGATACATGGGAACTTTGAGCTTCACAGTTCTCTCGTTCTGGGGGGCTCAATTGTTCTTAATACAGCTTACGGCCACCGAGAAGAAACAGGGCATCATGTCATATCAACGAAGCTGAGTGTTTCCTCGAGGTATACGAGATGAGTGGCGCTGCGTCATGGGATTGGTGTCCTTCTCCAAATTGAGTAGAAACTATTGTTATAGATAGCAGTTAGGAATAGAGATCGACGGACTCCGTATCTTACAAGACATCCCACCTGCACCCAGTGTCTCAAACTCCCTTGGAAATCGACTCGGACGCGGGACGCAAGGTCAGCAAGAATGCGTGTGAAAGTCGATCCGTCTTTTGTCCTCTTCTACCCACACCAAAGATAAAAGAACGTAGAACTGCAAGGTGGCGTCAATCTACCTCATCGCTGATCTAAGGAAAGTGATTCTCGATGGGGGGTTTTAGTGAGGATCTTCGCCCGTGTTCTGGATCGCGTCGCGACATGGGATTGAAAACACTTTCAACTGCATAGATCATCAATCCCATTCCACTGTTCTGAGAAACGCGCAGTAAAGTCGATGCGCAAACCGAGACATCGAATGGGGACGTGAATCCTGTGTCCACAAACAGAGACACGGAGAACGTTTCACGCACCGTTCATGATCGGTTCACGTACTATCAGTGATATCAGCAAGCATTAGCAGATGATAGAAGCTGCGACAGCAGGACCGAGGCAATAGCACTTGTGTTAGAATGCCGTGGTCACCGAGATGAACCGCGAAAACGACGCGGAAAGTGCCGTACACCGATCCAGTCGAAATCGCATTCATTCATTCAATTGACACATTGGCAGCACGCGTTCATCCTACACAATCCATCCCCGCCTAATCGCAATCCCCAGCAAGCACGTTGGCTTTGAGCGTCTGCGCCAGGCTCTCCGCCCCAGTCTGATGGAGCGTGTACCAGAAGTTGTACCCCGCCGGGCGATCGTCGACGCACGACCACGTCTGGAAATCGATGTACGTCGCGCGGCCGCCGCAGACGCTCTCGAAGCGCAGCGTCTCCGCGTACACGCCGAAATGGACGGGCTGCGCGTGCGGCGGGGCGAACGTGTATGGGACGCCGCTGTATGCGTACGCGAATGCGTCGGGCCGGAGCGTGTATTCCGTGAGAGTCTCGTGGAACGATCCGCCTGTAAAGTTGCCCGAGCGCGTCGCACCAGGAACGCCGTTCCGGCCGGTGTGTGTGCTCACGACGACGCCGCCCTGAGACGCGCGTTAGGACCGCGCACGGAGTGGACAGCGGATGGGCACGCACGTACCACTCGATGTCGAAGAAGTCCTTGGTGATCTGGGTGATTTGGGGCAGCGGGACCGTGTACGTATATGTGTTGTGCGTGAAGCTAGACTTCAGGGGCGGGGCGCAGTGCTTGTCCCGGAGTGTGTCCGCACCCGCCACCAGTGCGATGGGTAAGAGGGCGAGTGCAGCTGCTGACGTCGTGTGGAGGTGCATTGAGAGCGGGGTGAGGGTGGCACAGTGCTCGAGCCCCACTGAAGTACTCTCAGTCTCAGTCACAGCATCCGGACAAGGTTTTCGAAGCTGAAACGAGCCGAGCAGAAGAAGGCTGAGAGCGTGCTGTCATCGCTGCGGGGCCGAATGTTTTCAGGGAGTCACTGGCGCGCTAGAAGAGTCGCACAGTGTCGGTGCATCGACGATTCGATGGTCGGAAAGAGACCAGGACAAGGCTGTCGGATGGCACCGAGCCGCGGGACTCGGTCGTCGCCTTTCGAGTCGAGCGGCTGATCGGATCAGCAATCGAAAACATACAGTGTCCACGTCACGACCGCAATGTGCAATGTGCAGATCTGTCTTGGCCTGGACTGCGCCACTCTGAAGACTGCAACGCCGTCGTCGCCCTTGTGCTTTTCTTACCGGATCTGTCTTTCCGAAGCCGGAGAGGGACACCGTACGTTTCATGGCTGGGCCCCATGTGTCTGAAGGGTCTCTCCATTTCTTTTCCGTTTCTCGGGTTTCTGCACGATCTGGGAATGGTTTAATGCGTCGTGTCGATCTTTACGCTGTTGTGGCCCTCGATTGAGCATTTCCCGGCGCTGGAGGCGTTGGTAATAATTGCCTAGTGGAGTCTTCTTTCCTCGCATCGGGACCTCGGGTGGACCTGTCATTTACACGAAGCTGCTAAGAAGGGCATAACGGAATCCACGATTCCTCCTTCGTCCACTTCCTCGCCGCACGTTTCTGATCTCATCAGCTGTTGCGCTGTCTGGCGCCCTACATTAACCTGGCGGGTTCTTGTACTCGGTTGCCTCCTACGCTTTTCAACTTTCCGGCTCGTCTCATGCGCTCGACATGAACGACGATGACGTGCTCGTTCGATTCGCTCCCGATAGCAGCACCGTCCACTACCTCAATGGCAGCTGGAACTCGTTTTCCACCAGCGACCGAGACGCGACGGTTTCGTTCCAGTTCCAGGGTGCGTCTCAGACACTCTTTCGAGCCGTTGTCGAGGCCGCGTTCTCATACGTCTTCTAGGAACGAGCATCGACGTGTTTGGCTCGGTCCAATCCCACTCAAGCTCTGCAGTACTTTACGTCCTCGATGGCGAGCCTGACCACACCTTCCTTTACGACCAGTCTTCTTCAAAACTCTATTCCTCCCCCCGGCTCGCAGCGGGCTCCCACACTCTGGCGATACGCCTCGCCAACGAGAACGCGACGCTTGCGGTAGCCGGCGGCAGCGTTTCCAGCCCCGCTTCAGCCGCACTTGATCACCGACGACGGATCATCGCGATAGTAGCCGGTAGCGTTGGGGGGTTTATCCTGATCGCTGTCCTGCTGGTGTCGCTGCTGCTTTATCAGCGCCGTAAGCGCCATTACCCAGCCCGTGCGTTGTCTTCTCCCCGCCCCCCTGCGATCTTCTGTATTGAGACTCGCGCGTGCTGATCGTCCTGCAGGCGCATACGCTCTGGGACCGCTCCAAGCTACCCTGCCGCTCTCGAAAGAGGCGTTCACGCGGCCGATGTACCACCACCACGGGCTCTCGTTCACGCACTCGTCGGACACGCTCAGCGTGGTGTGCACCGCCCCACATATCAAGGCTCCGCCTCCGCCGCTCCCCGATCCGCTCGAGACGCCGACCAAGGTGCCTCGCCGCACAAAATCCGCCCGTGACACCAAGTCGACCGGCCCCATCGCAGTCTAGCTGCTGCTCAGTTAGTGCTGGTGCCCCCCCCCGTCCAGAGTCTCCGCGGGTTTCCGACGGCCGGCTCCTTCCGCTCCTTACAGAACCGAAACTTCACCCCTGTACCGTGTACATCAGTTCCCTTGCTCGGGGACCGTCCGCTGCGTGTTATCGCAAGTATCCTACATAAGCTCGTAACTCATCACTTATCCTTACTCACTCACTTACTTGCGCACTCGGACTGTACGGCTCTCACTGTCACTCTTTCTTGTACCCCGGTTGGATACCTTACTTACGTATACGTATTTATCTATTTATACACCCCCGAAAGATTTCTTTTGTCCGACTGCGTGTGCATAGGATCAGTGTGGGTGCGTGCTTATCGGTGTGTGGGTGTCAAGATTGCGGTCCCTAATGCATGCATGTAGGCCCACCGACGTGGGGTGCCTGTCGGTCTATGAGCACTAGAGCAGCCCATCTATCTCATGAGTCAGGATTGCACCCCATCAGTCCGTTTAGGGCAGTATTGATCCCATAATGACTTTCGTTGACTTGATGTCGTATACGATGACGCGACATTCAGGCAACAACTTTGTGATTGATTTTGTTGCGCACCTACTGGCACAATTCCCCCCGCACTCTTGTACGTTCGAAGTGCCATAACAGATACGGTTGCATAGTGTAGCGGCTCATCACACAAGATTTTGAGCGATCACGTGATTGAATATTCTTCCACGTGATATCAGTTCTTGAGATCCCGGTTCGACCCCGGGTGCGACCTTTTGCTCCATCCGAGACCCATTGGGCTCTCAGTTTCTGCACAGTATTCCAAGTCAGGCAATGTGTGAGCTCTTAATGTATGGATTTGACGGAGGGACGTGGAAAAAAAGACGCAATATACTTTTGATCAACAAGACTGTTACCTAATATTTCTCTCACTCGCCAGTCGGTCCGTTATGAGATCTCAGATATTTGCATGGAGAATTGCGGTCCATATTTTAGATCATACTGATTTGAATACACATAAAAAGAAGGAATGGAGACGTCTCTTGTCTAATCGTCATCTGGGGAAGTGACGATGCACATCGAGATCTGGCGCTCCGCGCAAATCTCCGCATGGCTGCGATAAATCGGCACGTCCGCCTGGCGGCGCGCGCGCGCGACGAGTAGCGCCTGCGACTCCGCGGTCGGTTTCGCGCACGGCTGCGGCATCTGGTACGTGTGCGGGCGGTAGCGCGGGAGCGTCTGGTTCAGGAGCGGGTTGCGCAGATCGGAGAGCTTGTCGAAGCAGAACGGCGGGATCACGTGTGGGTCGGGGCGTGGGATGTAGGTGGGGGCTGCCGCAGGCTCGGAGGCGGTGAGTATTGGTTGACAAGAGTTTGGAAGGAGACTCACCATGACCGGGGGACCGCGGTAGGCCGGAGCAGCTGCCTTCGGCACGGCGGGCGTAGCCTTGAGGATCGGACGCGGGACTTCAACCGGGCGCGGGGTGGGTTCTTCGACGCTCTGCATCGGCTCAGCCTTGAGCATCTGATCCTCAACCTGCCAAGCGCTTGAGAGACCGGAGAGGATTAATGTCCAATGAAACGCACCAAGTTCGCCAAGTTCTCGTTGGAAACCGTCCTCTCGAGTCGGCGGCGCGTCTCGCGGCGCTCCTGGCGCATCTTCGCTCCCGGGCGCATAGGCACTGAAGTGCGCGCTGCGACACGGCGTTCCGGATGACCGGTGAAGGGGGCAGCGGGGGTCGGGGTTGAGTTGGTAGTGTCCATGTCCATGTCCGGTTGAACTGAGATTACTGGCCATGCAGCCCCTACATCGCTCTCTTATATATACCGCCGCACCCAAGAGAACAATGCTTCACGGTACAGCCGAGCTCGAGTCCCGTTTTAGACATCTGTCTGCAGAAGCCACCATTTCCTGTCATTGATCGTCCATCGAAGCCAGACCGAATTGTCTGCGGTCAATCCATTGTCTTCATCACCTTTGCAGTAATTACCCTATGCGTAGCAAGACATATCTACAATGCTGACGAGATCTCGGCACAGGCTGGAAGACAATGTTGAGAGCGAAGTTCGCCAAGCTTGAATATTGACTGTGGGATGATACGCCACATGGGGAACATGATATTCCTTCCCCGCAAAGGCCCAGGTGAAATCACTTTGTACTCCCACTGCACTGGCACATTCGGAAAGGTCGCTCATCTGAAGGAAAGACTGATCGCTTTCTGAACATTGTAGAGTACTGCACCATTTAGAGCCTTGATCGTCCACTCATCCGCGTCACTCAGCTGAGAACGAACCAAAATTACTCCCATTTCTTAATGAGGTTTTCAAGAGCCGCAGGGAAGGCAATTCCTTCCGGCTGAGCGCCTCCCCAATTTTAGCTGATTTTCTGTCATGGAGACTGTCCTCATCCCTCTTAGCTCAGTTGGTAGAGCGCGTCACTAGTAATGACGAGGTCAGTCGTTCAAATCGGCTAGCGGGAACACAACTGGGTAGAGATTCAAGATCCGATCTGAGCTCTGACATTGGGGCGATCAAGTAATCACAATCCTTGAACGTTTTGTCCCGCTCTCAACCTCATCAGCGGTCCGACTCACCAGATAGCACCCCGCGGATCCCTCTGCCTTTCCAATCATTTCATCGCGTGGAAACTCGTCCATATTATAGTAGATGCTGTACAAGTAGTAGGCACGCCGAAAACAGGCCCGGCAACGCCTCACGGTATCCCGAACTTCTCCTTCTCCTCTTCCGTCCATCTGAATACAGGCAACGGGTGAGCCTCCGTATTGAAAACCCACTGGTCGAGCGGAAGCGGATCCTCGTCCAGAAACAGCAAGTACAGATACTTCAGCCTGCAAAACACGATCAGACTCAGACTCGCAGGGGGGGTATAATAAACCCGAATCAGCGCAACGCAACGCACGTTTCTGCCAGGAAGTAGCTGGGCATCTCGTCTAGCAGCGGCGCGGGCGACTTCTCCGTGTACTGCAGCGACGCGTAGCCCGATGCGGTCCTGGACTCCCGCTCGATCGCCTGGAAGATCTTCCAGCCCATCTCCCTCCAGCGCGTCTCGCCCGTGACGCGCCACAGGATGTACAGCGATTCTACCGTCTGTGAAGAGACGGCGTGAGTCATCTGCGGACACGGAAACCTCAAGGGTAGCAACGCACCTCCGGGCGGAGGTAGTAGCCCGCGGTTCTGACGAGGTAGTCCCGGCCGGGCGGACCCGTCTCCGGTGCAGGCTGGTGATTCTCTTCGACGCCGGGTGGGAAACGGCGGCCCTTGAACGTCCCCTGGTTCGTCGCAAGCGACGTCCTCCATTCCTGCACCTCATCGATCCACAGCCGGACCTTACCTGCCTCCCACCGCCCGTCCTCCGTCTCCCCCCACGGGATGGAGATCATCACCTCGTCTGGCGAGAGGCCCGACCCTTGGTCCGCGTACAGCATGTAGCAGGTCTCGGCCAGACCCTTGGCCGCCCAGAGATGGAGCTCCTTGAGCGACTTCTGCTTGGACAGGATGTCGTACCCGCGCGATGCGAAGCCAAAGTCCTTCCCCAGCTCGTGCAGCCGTGGGGCGAGCGCGTCGAGCGGCAGCGTATGCGCGCCGAGCGCGAGGAGACCGGGCAGGAAGCATGAGAGGTGCTCCAGCTTGTGCGATGGCTCGGCGGCATGGAGATGCGTCGTCGAGGACGTGTCCGTCATATACAGCAGATTGCGTTCCGGAGAGACGTGCAGAAGGCTGGTCAAGATGTGTGTACTTGTACGCAGATCTGCAGAGAACTCGTCAGCCGGGAGAACAGTCTGCTTCGTTGCGCTACCCACACATATCAAGGCTTGCCTTGTCTGTTTTGGAGGTCAGAAGATACTCTTTGAGCAGGTACTCGTGCGTGCTATCAGCCATGCCGCCAACAGATAGTTGCAGTGGGCAGTGAAGCGTCCAACGTCCATCTGTGTCATCGCACTCGACTGGCTGGCCTGAGGTCAGGTTCCAAGTAGTGGGTAGCATGCCGCCGTACTTCCGTACGTCAGCTTTAGCGAGTGCATCGATCACCCCATTAGCCTGTGAAAGCGCTTAGTCGAGCAGGACATGGAGGATGTCGCTGCGCAACTCACCCGGTCATACCAACGTTTATTCCCAGTCGCCTTGGCCAGATACAGATATTCCACTTGCAAAGTGCCGATCTCGGCCAGCCCGCCAAACTCCCCGCCACTGAGCTTACCGCTACGCATGCACCGCATGAGCACATGTCGCGAAGCGGTTCGGAAGCAAAAGGCACGCACTCTTCCGTGTTGATGCCGTAAACAGGAAACGGAGAGTCGTATCGCTCGAACACAGGGTCCAGCTGCTCCGCGAGCTGTTCGGCTAGATCGAGCAAGGTGCGGTCGCGTGACAAGGCATGCGCGCTGAGGAAGCCGCCCAGGTACCGGATGACCGTCTCGAAGTATGACGCCGACAGGCCCGGATGCATGGCGAAGGTGATGTTGGACACCAGCGGCATGGCGCGGGCGTACTCGGCATCGAGGCCCATGAGCAGCATCGTGTCGAGTGAGTCGACCGCGGTCACGCCCCAAGCGTTGAATCTAGCCGTCGCGTCAGGGTGAGCGGAGGTGCCGTGGGAGGCGGAGACGGGACGCACGGATCTTTGTACGCGAGTGTCAACGGCGACAATTCGTCGTGCGGGGCGGCGTATTTCTCCCACCCGCGGTACGCGTGCAAGAATGCAGCCTTGACGTCCTGTGCGCGCTGGGTCCAATGCAGATCTGCCGCAGGCGTCGCTGCAGCAGCTGGCGGGGCAGTCGAATGCACGAGACTCGGGGACGAGCTCGAGCTACTGGTGGGCGCGGACTCCGAGACAGCATGTGTCACGGCGGAAGGCAGCACAGAGACCTCCGCATATGCCACGTCTGCGCTCATGAACGACGCGGACACATACTGGTGCGGCTTGGCCTGCCAGACGAGGACGACGGACACGCAGGCGAACGCGGCGTAGAGGTACGGGCGGTGGCGGAATATCCGGAGCAGGCGGGAGCGCTCGCGCTCCTGCAGACGCACGTAGGGGGACTGAACCATGCTGTCGCGAATGAACCCGTCGCTCGCCAAGGAACTGCATTCATCCGAGTGATAGTCCGAGTAGAGGCGTGAAGTTTGAAGCAGAGATATTCGGGGTTAGGGTTTGGGAGATCTGCGGCCAACTCTTGTGCTCGTCCCACTCAGCCTCAAGCTTTCTCTCTCTCTCTCAGTCGTGCAGTATCCCCCCATGCGCATCCTGACATCCTCATACATTCCGGACATGTTGCCTGTCTGAGAAGGGACTTGGCGCGCCACTGCCAGGGCTGCGATCCGGAGCGCGTGGACTGTCAAGCATGATCCGCGAAAGATTCGACGATTAGATGAGATCCGTTGGGCTCTGACGTCGGCGGGCGGGTGGCTATGTACTATGTTCCTACTCTTCGCAAAGAACAATTCCGAGACCAAACTGAGCGCGCTCTTTCACCATCTCCCATGCACTATCAGAATCTGTTCCGCTGTGATCCACTGCCCAAGAATACCGCACCAAATCAGCTTCGCTCTGACTCTATCATGAACTCCCATGGTTACAAATCCTGAGACTTCTGCCGTGATCTCGTCAGCCCAAAGCTCTCTCTGCAGTGCCGCTTTCACCTGCTGCCCATGGCGCCCGCTACCACCTTCGTCAAGATCCAAGTCTGGGGCTCGTTCTTGGAGACATTCGCCTTCGGGGTCTACGTGGTTACATGCGGGTTCTGCTACCCCGTCCTGCTCACGACCTACACGCGAAGCCGGACTGGGCTTTCTGCGGTCAATTGGCCGCTGCTGATCCTTTTCCTCGTCTTCCTCGCGAAAACGACGTCCTCGATGGGCATCCACATCTTCATGGACCTGCAGGCTGCATCGCAGGTCGAAGTATTGAAGACGGTGGCGGGTTTCCTGGACGGCGGGAACCCCGTGAACGTCGCCCAGGTTAGTCGTTTTTTTTTGGGACTGACGCAGATGCTTACCGCCGCAGGACACATCACTGCTTGTCCAAGCCGTCGTGTTCAGTGGCTTCATGGTCAGTGGTGCTGGCTCTGTGGACCTGCTTTGGCATTGACTGTTACAGATCTACCGCTGCTGGATTGTTCATCACCGCTCGCTGTTGACGGTGGCCATCCCCATCGTGCTGTGGCTGGCTGCTGTGGGTCTCATGGGATCGGTCATCCATCTTTACACAGCCTCCTCTGTGCAGGGTCTGTTCGCCGTGGAGAAGCCGAGGGTCCTGGCGGTCGGCTTTCTGGCGGTGGAGATCGCATTGAATCTGATCACGAGTGGTGCGCACTGTCTGTTGGCGATTATCTGAATATGAGATGACGTCGATCGCAGCACTGCTTGCTATCCGCGTGTACCGTGTAGAGAATATCCGACGCACAACTCCACCAGTGAACGCGAGTGGGAGTTTGCCCACGCTGAATCAACCGCAACAACGTGTGTGCATAGTCGGAGGGAGGGTCCATCAAACAGACCACCCGTGGGTCCGCATCGCCGTCGAATCGGGGCTCTTCTACACCGTGATGAGCACCGTCACCCTGATCCTCTTCGTCCTCCAGAACGATGCGACTTATGCGTGCATCTCTCTCGTTCGTCAATCTCCTACTTTCAACTGCTCATTAATCATTCCCCGCACAGCTGGTCCAAGTAATCGGCATCTCGTTCAATCTCATCGTCATCCAGAACCGTCAGCGGCCGGACAACTCTTTCGAAAGCACGATGAACAATTACCCGCTCCAGTTCACGTCGTCCAATAGCTTGCACGGAAGCGCGATTGAGTTTGCGTATCCAAAGAACTTCCAGCCGAAACGAACTCGCCAAGCTTCAGAGGCCGAGGATGCCGATGCATGTGAAGTAGCATAGTGTAATACTTGACCTGTATGTAACTGTAAGTTATCCCCAGCTCAGATAGATGTGCCATCCTAAGCGCGAATTTGGATCACATGAGCCTGGCACGTGGCCGCGTCCTCCTTATCTCATTACCACCAGCTTCGCGATGCTGCTCTGGCCCTCCTTCCTGACCACCCTCTTCGCACTCGATACCCTGCGACCAGTCGAGTCCAATGCGCCTCTAAAGCCCCGCGTTTTCATCATCAACATGTTTCTCCGCGAGGCCGCCGAATGGCACGCCATCCCAGAATTCGACATCCTTGCACGCAATATCACAATACCCGGCCTCTTCCCGCTCTTCCCGGACGTGCACTGCACCGCCGACGGGCAGGTCTGCCAGCTCATCACCGGCCAGGCGGAGATCAACGCTGCCGCATCCGTGCTCTCCCTGCTGCACGCGCACGCGCACTTCGACCTGACCTCAACGTACTTCATCGTCTCCGGCGTCGCAGGGATGAACCCGCGCCACGGCACCGTCGGAGGCGTCGCGTTTGCGCGGTTCGCGATCCAGAGCGGGCTGCAGCACGAGCTCGATGCACGCGAGACGCCGCCTGGGTTCGCCTCGGGGTACCTCGCGCTCGGGACGACGCGCCCGGGGGAGTACCCCGGCTGGGTCGACGGCACGGAGGTGTTCGAGGTGAACGATGCCTTGCGGCGGGCTGCGGCGCGCATGGCTGCGTCCGCATCGCTCGTGGATACGCAGGACTGCGTGGATCTGCGCGCCCCGTATGCGACTGAGCCCGCGTTTGCGGCGGGCGCTGCCCCGCCAGCGGTCGTGTTCTGCGACACGCTGACATCGGATACGTTTTGGAGCGGCACGCTCCTGGCGGCAGCGTTTGAGAACACGACGCGGGTCTTAACGAACGGGCTAGGCTCGTACTGCTCCACGCAGCAGGAGGACAACGCTATCCTGGCCGCGATGCTGCGCGGTGCGTTGGCTGGATGGGTGGACTTTGGGAGGATATTGATCATGCGCTCTGGCTCTGATTTCGACCGCCCGCCCCCTGGTGGCAGCTCTGCGGACAACCTCTTCGCTCCGCTCGTGGCCATGCGGCCTGCCACCGCCAACTTACGTTTGGCGGGTCTCAAGGTCGTGCAGGGTATTCTGGATGGCTGGGATGCGACATTTGAGCAGGGGATTAAGCCTACGAACTACATCGGAGATATTCTAGGGTCTTTGGGCGAGAAACCGGACTTTGTCATGTAAATTTCATCGAGCCCACAGTGCGTCGGAGATATCCAGCACGTCTCGCATCTCTTGAACGTCATGGACACGGACAATGGCGGCGCCTTGCTGCACTGCACATGCGACAGCGGCAGCGGTCGCCCATGCTCGCTCTGTTGGTTCCGTTTTCCTTCCCCTAGCCTTTTCCAGAATGAGTCCCAAGAACGACTTCCTGGATGTACCGATAAGTTGCGGTAGTCCATGTAGAGGATTCCGGTGCCCTGGGCGAGCGTGAGACAAGGGCTCAAGTGAAACGAGTCCACCTCACCTTGCGCTGTCTTTTCCTCCGTGACATCAGACACCTTCCTCAGGACCTGCAAGTTTCCATCGACCGTCTTGCTGAACCCAACTCCTGGATCCGCAATCACAAGCCAGCGCCGAACGCCTCCCTTTCCTTTCACGATCGCGTCTATCTTGGCACCCAGCTCGACGCGGATGCCCTCGACCACGGCACTGTCTTTCCCAGCGTAGTCGTACGCCGAATAGTCTTTGTTACCAGATGCTTCTCCTCGAGAGTGCATCAGCACCACGGGAACTGCATATGCCCGGGAAAGCGCCTTCATCTGCTCCATACACCGAGCATCTGGAGCGGCATCCGGGCCTGTAAACGCGTAAACATCGTTGATGCAGTTCGCACCCGCTTCGAGAGCTGCCCGCGCGACCTCCGGCCGGAACGTGTCGACGCTCATCAGGAGATCCGGGTGGTCAGCCCGCACGGCGGACACGAACGGCGCCACTCGTGCGATCTCTTCCTCGGAATCGATGTGCGCAGCCCCGGGTCGGGTCGAGTATCCTCCCACGTCCAGAATGTCGGCACCAGCGGCGACTGCATCTCGGGCATATTGCAACGCAGTCGGCAGCGTGTTGTGCGTCGCACCATCGGAGAAGGAGTCGGGTGTCGTGTTCAGCGTTGCCATCAGATACGTTTTGCCCGCCAATGCCCAGTGCTTCAACGAAGTCGGTGCAGACTGGGCGGGGGTACCGCGACAAACAGGATAGGGAAGCACTTTGATCATTGGCTCAGAGCTTTTTGGCAAGGCAGAGAGTAACTGGCCGATAGTCTGGTGCGAAACGGGGTGCAGCAAGTCGGGGATCATGCTTTCGCGAGATGAGCTACAGCATCAAGAAGCATGGTGGAGACGATGACCCACTCGTTCAAAGGCCGGAGCATAAACTCCCGCTCTCCTAACCGGGGATGCGGGACCACCAATTCGCCCTCCAGATCGTCCAATTCTTTGCGAGGACTTTTGCGTGTGTCGATCACGAGATCGCCGTACAGCACGATGTCAAGATCGACCGCCCGGGGCCCATTCCGGATGGACGGCACCCGGCCCACCAGATGCTCAATCCGTTTGAGGTGTTGCAGCAGCTGCAGAGGCTGCATGTTTGTTTCGATCTGCGTACCATGAGCGGGAGCTGGGGTATCATCGGAGACCGGACTGACCAGACAAGCACAGTTGATGAACGACGGCTGGTCCGTCACATACATCGGCGCCGTTTCGTACATAAAGCTGGTGTCGACCACCGCGACAGTAGAATCGGGCGTCTCGGGAGATTCGAGCAAACGGAGCGCGTGTTCGATGTTCTGGAATCGATCACCGAGGTTCGAGCCTAGAGCGATAGCGACCTTGAGCGGCTGTAGCTCAAGTCAGCCAAGAATGGTGTAGGACTCTTGAGACCGCACCTGCTCGTCGAATCTCTGCGGAAAATCAGCGTGGGATCGAGACACCTCGATTTCCGACGAGCCCGCGAACACAATGGCGCAGGGTTTGGCAGCCCTGACGGTCACAACAGGAGAGGTCTTCCGATCGAGGTTTTGTAATGTGTTCTCAGCGATGTGCAATGTGAGCGCTTCCAGTGTGAGATAAGAGGACGCGACGACCGTCTATCTATCCGGGTTATACACCTGCATCGGGGGTCCAGTGAATAGCACCACGTACTTGATGCAAGTGCCGCGTCAGCGCGCGAAAGTGGACAGTGCTTGCATGTTCTATCGTGACATTGACGCACACAGTCTGCCGCTCCTCCCGCTCACAAGCATTGACGCCGATGATCGCAAGACACTGCAGGTCGTTCACGTAATGTCTTAAACGCAGGATCTCCCAGCCAGCGGATTTGGACTTGGCCAGGGCTCCAACGGCGATGGACCGGCAGTTCAGCGGAGCCCGCGTCTGCACAACCGAGGCCTCCACCTCCACGACCATCCCCGAGCCAAACAGCAGGTCCAGTATCCGATCGAGAACAGCTGCCAGCGTCTCGAACGCCGCCGTCTGCTCGTTCAGCGCCCCGCGGAGGATCTTGCACAGGTGCGAGTAATTGATCGTCGTCTTCAAATCGTCGTGCGTCGCTGCGGTGGAGATGTCATGTGTGATGGAGAGCGAGACGAGGAGCGGCTGCAGTGCAGCCTCACCGGCGGGCTTAGGCCAGACTGCCCCGGTGAGGAGAGGGACTGTGAGGAAGAGATCGTTGATGCGGATTTTGTCCTTGGTGGATCGGGAAGACATTTCGTGTTTGCACGAGTTGTGGATCGAACTCTTTTACCGTCGAACCGGCTTTCAGCTTGCCCAAATACTTACCAGGCTGTGAGATACCAGAATGAAGCAGTATACACTTGTTGTTTTATACAGAATTTCACTCGCGATAACAGCCCTGAGGAAAGATATCAAACAAATCCCCCTGTGCTCAAACTCATGGGCAGATCCTGTTGGCCCGTTCCCCAAGTGCTATCTTTCGACGCTCCCATGACCAGAATCAACTCCCCGCCGTCCAAGAACAGCTGGTGGGAGATCCAGTTCTTGGTATAGCTCTTCCCGTTCAGCGTCGCCGACTGGATGTAGATATTCGTCGCACTCAGACCCTGCGCGGTGATCGTCGCGACGTTGCCGGTCAGTTGGTTTCGGATCTTCGTTTGCGGGAAGTGCGGTCGGCTGAGCAGATACGTGTCCTGGCCCGCCACAGGGTAGAATCCTTGCTGTGGTGTTAGCAACGGGAAGGTCAGGTCAGGTACCGGAAACGACGCACCGAGAAGACTCCACACTGCGTAGGCGCCCATCGCCCCTGAATCATCGTTGCCAGGTAGCCCGTCGACCCTGGGATAAGAATGAGTGCGTGAAATGAGCCAAAAGAGTCATACGCACGCCGTGCTGAAGTTTTGAGACAAAGTTTCGGCTACCCGGTCCACTGTTTTCGTCGGCTGGCCAAAGTAGTTGTAGAGATACGTAGGCAAGAATCCGGGTTCGTCTCCGATCGACTGCAGAGCCTGGGGTCAGGCCCACGGTATGAACAGAGAAGTGAAGGAGACTTGCTCCAAAGTTATTGGCGAAATACGCATCGAGCCGCGCGCTGGCAGTCTGAGGACCACCCATTGCTTTGATTAGTTTGGCCATGTCCTGGGGCACAAACCAGCTATACTCCCAGGAAGAAGCCTCGTAAAACTCTCCGCCGTCGGGATTCTGCGCAGTACACTCAGCAGCCAGTTCGATCGAAACGGAACAAGCCACTCACCAAGAAACAATCATTCGGACCAAAGGATGGACTGCAGTGGTCCGGACGGAAAACATCGCCGACATCCCACCGCGGGTCAAAGTACCACGAGCCATTCTTCGTTCGAGGCTGGATGAATCCATGGAACCCTGTGTTCGTGGCATTCGGGTTCCAGATGTTAAACCAATCGCCCGACTTCGCAAAGTACTTCTGTTGGTCGCCTGTCTTGCCGAGCCCCTGCGCGACGAGTCCGATCCCGAAGTCGTTGTACGCATATTCCAGCAGTCGCGAGGCGCTTCTGGTGTTGGGGCCCTCGTTCGGCGGGTTATCGGACGTGTCGTTGACGGGGATGAAGCCCAGAGCGGCACGTGCCGCGATTCCGCCGCGGCCTTGCACGCTGAAATCGCCGGGGACGGTGGCATCCTTGACCATGGCCTTGTATCCCGTCTCCCAGTCGATCCCCGCCTTGATCCCCTTGAGGAACGAGTCGGCAAGAAGTGAGTCGGCATTGGAGCCACCCTGCAAGAAGCCCTTGTCGAGCGACATGCGGCAGTCCGGAAGCCAGCCTGTGTGTCGATAGATGTCGATCAGCGCTCGAACGACTTCAGTCTGCGTTTTGGGAGCTGTGATCGCATAGAGGGGGTGCACAACACGGAATGAATCCCTTTGATACAGTCAGCATCTGACAATGGTTAGTAGAAGTCATCGCACCAGATGCAGTAGAAACTGTCATAGTACGGCTCATTCGAGACCCACAGCGGGTTGTCACCTGTGATGTTGGTCGGAGAGATGTACGTGCGGTACAGCGAGCTCCAGAACAAGACTTGCGTGTCGTGCGGGACATTCGTGGTATCCAATTGGACAGTGCTGAACACCTCGTTCCACTTCGCACTGGCATTGGATAAGTCGAAGACCTGGCGAAGAGATCGAGAAAAGGACGAACCGTGCCGCCGTTTTCACGCTGTCGAAGCTCGCAGAAGTGATCGCGGGAACCTCAGCTGCAGCGAACTGACAGGCCTTCTCGGGGCTCGTCCACGAGATACCCATCCGGACAACCAGCGTACTGCTGACATTCCTTGAAGGCGTGTCGAAGCCCAACAGAAAGCCAGCTGGACTTTGGGCCCCGATATCTTGCGCAAAACTGGCCTTCTTCGACAGAGCTCGGTAGTGGAGCTTCCCGCTAACGTTCTGATAAAACTGTGCAGTGTCGAAGGGGACAGGAGAGTCGAAACAGTAGTGCACTTGGAACGTCGACTCTCCGAAAGACGGCTGGTAAGCGCCTGTGCCGGAGATCTGGGTGCCCTTGGTGGTAGGATTAATTCTCAATGCGGTGGACCCGACGTTTTCGTATGTCCCAGCCAAGTCTAACGCATATAAGGTGAGTTGAGCACTGGCCGTCGAATCAAGGCACCACGCACCGTTCGTCGCATCGACGATGAGAACCATCTGTTTCGTGCCTGCTGGATAGGTGAAGCGGTGCACGGCGACATGCTCGGTGACCGTCACTTCGGCCAGGACGCTGTTGTTCAGAGGGATGCTGACTGGGGAAACGTTCATCAACGACTTTCATGCCCTTATCCGTCGGAGTACTCACAGTATCCCGGGGACGTGTTCGGTGTTCCGTGAGCCATGGCTCGACCGACCTGGTCCACCGTGCACTTCTTGAGATCTGAACCGCATTGGGTATCGGTCAGAGGCAGCAGTGGGAAGTTGCCCAGCGATGCGCCGCCACCGGTCCCGTCGTCGTGTCTGCGGACATCGTGAGGGCAGGAAACACGACACACGAAAGGCAGCCTACAGTTGCGAGATGCCTGTGATGGGTGACCCATCGCTGACATACCCACCCTGCTTATCGGTCGAGTTGCTGTCGGCGCCGGCCTTGACGGAGCCCCACGGAAGCGTCGCACCCGCAAACACATGCCCCCCATTCGACGTCCCGATGAGCGTGTCGACGAACTGCGCAGGGTCGGCTTGCGCGGACACGGCGCGGAGTTGGGCGACGGCGGCAGCTGCTGCACAGACCAGCACAGAGGACGACCACATCCTGCGCGAAAGAGGCTCCGCGAATCAGGCTGGGAATCGAAGCCGGACTGTGCTGCTTTTTGAAGATCGAAGACGCGCTGCAGAAATTCCATCTTTCATTCCCTGGAGAAAGGCCGGGGATGGGACGGACGCGCAGAAGCATGTGGGGAGGAAGCTGCCAGATCCAGATTGGCCGGCAGCAAAGAAACATGGGTAGTCGTCTGCGCAGTCACGAGCGAGATTATGCTCATGGAATCTGAGAAGTCTCTGATGTAGTCAACTTAATAGTTCTTCAATGCGGTGGGAGTGCAGACGTCCGCAGCCGGATCCCTCGTCTCAAGCGGCGACGCTCATCGAGAAGCTTCGCGCAGAAGGGTGAGAACGGCACTGGGGGGAACCGCCAAGTTCATTTCCGAATCACAGACTTCGCCCCCGCGCGACGGCGCTGGAAGGGATATGCAGCGAGGCTGGGAAATAGAAGGGAAGGATTGTGTGTGAGATGGGCGCGTGATGCGTCCTCGTCCCCCGGCAGGACGATGCCGTCTGGTTACGAGCGTCCAGATGGCAGCTCAGCGATGCTTCGAACTGGATGGTGGGAGAGAGGCAGGGAGGGCCGTACCACGTGCTTCTTACCCACATGGGACAAGGTCTTCCTCCCTGGGGTCACCTGAATCGGCGCGGTCCCAGAGCGCGCAGGGGTTGACGCTGAGGACTGGGCTTTGGGTCGTAAATACCGACAACGCCGCAGGTGGACAAGTCTGCGCGCCTGGAGCCCCACGGATCAGCCTGGAACCCCGTCTCTCCAATGTATATATATGCCAGTGTCGATTGATAGCGTAGTGAAACTGATCGTCCTAAACCTTGGCTACAGAAGTACAAAGCATTACATTGGAGGGCACGGGTGTGAATAACGATAAAAGCAGTGTGAGCAATAGGTTGTGTGTCGTAATGGAGACTTCTCAGCTGAGACTCTATGCCCAGCGCCCCAGCAGTGCCATCAGCCCGCATCCCAGGAGCATCGTGCCGATTGCATACGCAAGATGCCCATTCGAGCTGTTCATCATCTCCTTGTTGAACAGGAACTCGTGAGCCAGAAGCTACGGCTGGTCAGCCTCCGAAGATCGCAAGAGCACGTAACCACCCACCTCAACCAGCCCCGTGTAAATCAGTACACCAGCGCTGAGCGAGTCCAACACCCCGCTGACGATCGACGCCGTAGCGCTGCCCGGGTTGTACGTCCTCCGCACGCCAAGACCAACAGCGATACCGATGGGAGTGCTGAACCCGTATATGATCGCAGCGACGACCGGAACGTAATTGTAGCGTGGCGGAAGCCTGATGCCGGCTAGCCGCGAGCCGAGACCGAGGCCTTCAAATGTCTCTGAGAGGAATAAGCGCCTGGCCGGGGCCGACTCCCGCAGGAAATGCGCACGCACGATGGAAGATGATCACCGCGAATAGCACCCGGAAGCCCTCGTCGACGGCAAGGGTCAGGCCAATGAGCACGCTGTGCAGCAGCACACCGAACTCGAGGATAGCGATACCCACGATCTGCGCACTCGCCGAATTGTCGAATCGCTCCCCGTGGTGGTGCCCATGATGCTCATGCTGATGCTGATGCGCAGATTCCTCGACGTCGCGCTCCTTCTCGATCAGTTCCGCCTCTGTCTGCGTGCTTTTCGGCGGCGTTGCCGAGCCTCCCTCAGGCCCATGTGCAGCATGCGAGCCTACAAAGTGACCATGCGGGTCTGGAGACGATCAGGATCGTGGACAACATCTCCGCAACCGGTGTCGTCGCAACTCACCGTGGCGAAGCCCGATGCTCTCCAGCTTGGACGTCCCCCACCTAAATGCGACTAGCTCGAGCACAAATATGGAGAAGATGCTGAGAAGGCATAGTGCCAGGGCGTAGGGCTGATGGCGGCTTAGCGCGGCTTAGATCGGTAGGGCCGCAGAACGCACATAGTCTGTCCACCCCGGCGACAAACAAGGAGAGGATAGCTCGGTTAGCGCCGGTGAGAGAAGGTGTATGAAGGCCGTGGCAATCTGGAAGACGGCTCAGAGGGTGGGCAACCGAACACAGAACCGCGCCTCCACGCACGATAACACCCGACCCGAAGTATTTTGCGAAGCTGCGGGACTTGAGTCAAACAAACGAAGCACTAGATGAGGAGGCATGCTCACTCAAATACGGCCTTCGGTACGTGCAGCCATGTGGATCGCCGCGCTAGCACCGGGAATAGAGCGCCAGACGATGCGCAAACGAGTACGATGAAGACCGATGCCACACGGAGATGGAAGTACGCGTTGGTGTTGGCGACCGTTGAGCATCCGGAAGACATCAGGTGTCGCGGCGACGGGGATGTGCGTCTAATAAGGGCCCGGGCTGGCGTATATCGGGCTGGGAGAGCAGATATATGTTTTCGCGTATTCAAACAGGCGGTGACTGCGAGGGTGCTCAGTTTGATGGCTGGTTATTCAGACCCTCTCGTGATTGGTTCTGATCTCATCAAATGAGTACCCACCCGGTTTCTGAGATAAAACTTAGATAAGATAACGTTTGTTAACTCCACGCTGAGGCTTATGCTCTACCTCCAGATGTCAAGCATCAGGCAAAACATAATTCGGCTTGAGATCAATGACAGCCTACGGGGAAAGAGAGAGGGTCATTCAAAAGTTAATTCCAAGTGTGGGGGAAAGGATACCGTCGTGCCACTTTGAATAACTTCGAATCGAAGGTAACATGAAGTTGAAGATGACAAGGAGGTTTTTGGACATCAAGTTTGGGAGCACAGAAAATGGGTCAACAGTGTGTTCATATTATGAGACGGATGGCCGGGAGTTTAGACCACCAAACTTCCATTCCGTGACGCACATTGACAAGTTGACACCCAGCAAGCAGTTTCGAGCAAACGAAGTTTTAATTCGCTTTAGGGTAACCGAGTGAACCGACTGTAGAGTACAACTTGTGTGTAGAGACTTGGTCCTCCTAGAGCTGCCCCTGAGGGGACGCGGATGAGTTGATGGGCTGCTGCCAACTGTCAAATAACTTCGTGGGAGCCAAAGTGTGCTATGTATGTAGTGATCTTGCCCTCATCCACAGCCCATCATTTTCTAGCCCTACGTCGGCCTTGATGCACTAGGACCCTTAGCATTCAGATTCGCATACGGCTTGTCCCAGACGGGCCTGTCACGCTCTGCGGCTAGGCCGTTTGACACCGAACAATCACGGAGTCAAAATCCGATGATGCAATTGGCCCCGAGGCGCGCCTCTCGATCGCGGATCCCCACTCGAGCTCCAACGTGGAGGCTATCGAATGCAATGCGATACGCGGGCGACGGTCCCACGGCTTCGCAGCAACTAATTCAGCAGGCTCCTCGGAGGCTTGACGTGAGGATTGGCGGGTCCACACAAGCCATGCATTGGGAAAGACTCCGGCTGAGCGAGCATCAAGCGCGTCAGGGCAGCATCAAACATCCACGCAACGCTTATATTTGTCGAGGCCCTTCTTATTTTTTGGAAGCGCGAGGTGTGAACTCTGAATCACTGATTCGCGTGGTAGTCTTCGGTGTGCTTCAGTGACCCACACAGTTGTTTGAAACGTTGTTCTTTACTATCTGGTGTGTTCCAGCCTTCTTGCACGCGAGTCGCGCTCTGAAGACCTCGCAGGTCGTACACTACCCGACAGACTGACGCAGTCGCGTCCACCGAACCATGAGCCATGCTCACCCTTCGCTCCTTTCTTCACTACTGTCTTTGGCTTTACTCTTGTCGTTCTTCGTTCTGGCAGCGGCGACCCCTGCACCTGCACCTATACCTGCGCCGGCCCCTGATTTCGTATTCAGCATAGGCGGCTTCCCGATCACAATACCTTTCCCTCCCTTCGGTAAACCGACTCCTCCTTCCAATCCGGGAAACGGCGGGCAGCCAGGCAATGGAGGCGGGTACGGGAATGGGAATGGGAATGGAAATGGGGGAGGTGGCCAGGGAGGACAGCCAACCTCGCCACCGCAGACTCCTCCTCCTTCGCAGCCGACCCCGCCCCCATACACCCCACCACCTGCACCCCCACCTCAGCAGACATCTCAAACTCCACCACCGTCTTCTCCCACTCAGCAGCCACAGCAGCCCGAACAGCCGCAGCAGCCGCCACCTCCCGCTACTTCTACTGAACAGTCGCCGCCACCACCACCAACATCCACGTCTGTAGTGGCAGCCCCTCCTCCTCCTCCTCAATCGTGCGTGATGGTCGATCTGGGTTTTTCAATTGCTGACTTTGTCTAGAACATCGACTACCTTGCTTCCTGTAGTAACTACGGATCCTGCGCCTACGCCTACGCCTACGCAACCGAATAACAGCGGCGGCACTACCGCGCACCAGCTGGCTCCGATTGTGTCTTCCGCCAGCAAACATGGGGCGTCAACGACGCAAGACTCGTTCCCCCAGGGTTCTTCTGGCCCCTCCGATATTGGCATCGGCTCGGCCGCGGATCAAACTTCCACTGCTCCGTTCTTTGGTCCAGCAGCGACCGATTCCGCAGCATCATCGGCCTCAACGGCTCCGTCGGCGACTGCTGCGGTCTCGCATGTCAACGTCGCCGTGATCGTCGTCCCCGTGCTCATCGTCCTCACAACTCTGGTCGGCTTGCTTGTGTTTCTAGCCGTGCGTCGCCGGAGACAAAAGAACCGCGATCGATTCTGGCAGGGAAACGACGATCTCATGCGCGAGAAGCCGGCCAGCGGAGCCAATGCCTGGAACCGGCTCGAGACCCCGCCACCGCCGCCCTCGCCACTCCCGGCCTCGATCACGTTCGCGGCACCAGCCCTCGTGGTGACGCGGACACCAATGCCGCCCGTTCCACCTCCCGTTGACGACAACCCCGCGCCGCCCATGCTCCACCGGAATCTCACCGTCTCGACGAGGCGGCTTTCCGACGATGCGCGGTCGCGCGTGTCGAGTCTCATGGACTCGCCGTTCCACCTGAGCGAGTCCCCGCTTGACTTGCAGGACGAGCCAGCCCTGGCGGAGTCGCGCCGTTCGATGGACGGGCATTTCACGGATCCTCCGTTTTCCCGGGATTCGGGCGTTCTCCCGTACAGTCTAGATGCTTCACAGTTGTTGTGAGGTGGGTGGGTGGGAGATGTGCAGTGCATATAGGTCTCTAGTTACAGTACATACTTGCCTTTGTCTTGGTGCTCTCTGTCCTATAATGTATCGATTTGCTTCCGGAAGTTCTTCCACGTTTCAGGCTTATGCCATCGAAATATGAGACTGTCGCACACATGCTATCATTACCAAAGCCGGAAGTTTGACTGGAACTATCAGTTGGACCCATGCTGTGATTTCGGCCTGTAGATCCGACTGCAGAATAGGCAAGCGCATAAGTATGGACGCTTGTGCACGAGAATGCCGGCATCGTTTCGCGTGCTTCCCCACAGGTACTTACGTTGTGCGTGATCGTGTTTTTGAACATCACATGATTGCTGTTTTTGTGTCGTCAACTCAAACTTGCTTAACTAAGAACGGACGAATTGCAGTCGAGCACTGCACTAGTCGAGAGAAGCTCACAGTTTGGTGTGGCTGCTTGGTTGAATGTAAAATTCTAAGCACAGCTGAGCTCTACAAGATTTCTTTTTTTGGACAGACGCGGCTTGATCTTGAGCGTGGTTCCATCTGTTGTAAGACTCACACAGATCTTCTCACACATGCAAAAAGATTCTGGACTTCTGGTGACACGCAATTGAAGTGAGCACGAGTCTAATTTTGAGCATACTTCCCCATGAGCCATCCCATCTGAAACTCAGGAGAACAAGCACCAGCGGTCCGAGGGGGGCCGCCGGACCGCTGGCGAGCCGCGAAGAGGTAGCCAAGTAAGATCGGATTACTTGACTGGGGATACCACTGTTGATAATATTAGGGTATTTACTGTTACAAGATAGAGGTACAATCCTGGATCTTCACGGGAGCTACTCTACACTTTGTTGTTTTTTTCTTCGCTCATAGCATAAACACACATGATAACTTACTCGGCAGCGACACCCTCCTCCCAACCCTTGGAACGGTCCACAGCGCGCTGCCAGCCAGCCCACCCCAGCTCACGTTCCGCCTCGGGCAGCTCAGGAGCAAACTCGACGCTTCCCTGCGTGTTGACTTGCGCGAGCGACTCGGGCTTAGCGAGATCCCAGCCGAAGAGGCCGATGGCAGCGCCAGCGAGCAGAGCGCTGCCGAGGGCAGTCGACTCGCGCATCTCCGGTCGCACGACGGTGAAGCCGCCGATGTCGGACAATATGCGCATGGCGAGATCGCCGTTGGTCATGCCGCCGTCGACCTTGAGGACCTTGAGCTCGTTGTCGGCGTCCCGCTGCATGCTTTTGATGATCGCCCGCGTCTGGTACGCGTTGGCCTCGAGCGTCGCCCGTGCGATGTGCGACGGATTCGTGTACTGAGAAATACCGATCAGGGTGCCCGCCGCGCCGGGATCCCAGTACGGAGCGAGCAGTCCGGAGAACGCGGTGACGAAGTAGAGGCCACCGGCAGTCTCTTCCTTGGCAGCCAGCGTGTTGACATCAGCAGCGGACTCGATGAGGCCCATGCTGTCTCGCAGCCACTTGATAGCGCTGCCCGCCACGGCGATCGACCCCTCGAGAGCATACACAGGCTTCGAGCCCGGGCCGGCCTGATACGCGACGGTGCTGAGCAGACCGTACTTGCTCTTGACGATGTCGGTGCCCGTGCAGAACAGCAGAAAAGCACCCGTGCCGTATGTGCACTTCGCCTCGCCCTGCCGCAAGCACTTGTTGCCCACCAGCGCACCCTGCTGGTCCCCGATCAATCCGCCCACCGGGACGCCCTTCAGAGGCCCGTCGTAGATCTTGCCGTACACCTCAGACGTCGAGACGAGTTTCGGCAAGACGGAGGGCCGCAGGCCGAAGAACGCCAGCAGGGACGGCTCCCATTGCAGCGTAGTCATGTTCAGCAGCAGGGTCCGGGACGCGTTGCTAACATCGGTGAGGTGGATATGGGTCTCGTTCCCGCCGAGAAGGTTGTAGAGCACCCAAGACTCCACGGTGCCGAAGACCAGATCATCCTCGTCGTGCGCGGCAGAAACATCGGGGTAGTGATCGATCATCCATCGCAGCTTTATCGCCGAGAAGTAAGTCGACAAAGGAAGACCCGTGCTAATTCAATCATGAGCGGCGATCGGGAGATGGCTTGTACACAGAACTGACATGTCCCGCAACCCATCCGGGCCCTTGCTCCACTCCCCCGGGCGCACCTCGATCCCCGTCTCCTCAAGCTTCTGCGAGTAGTGCGCGACGGTGTTCTTGGTCCGCGAGTCGGTCCACACGATGGCCTTGCACAGCGGCTTGCCCGTCTTGCGGCTCCAGGCGACAGTGGTCTCACGTTGGTTCGTGATGCCTAGACGAAAACGGGACACATGACCGATGAGAATCCACCCGGAACGGATGCAGCGTGGGGTGGTGACCAACCGATGACTTTCACGCTGTCCGCCGACCAGCCCGCAGCGACGAGATTCTTCATGGCGCCGTCGATGCAGAGGTTCGCGTGCTCCATGATTTCACTCGCATCGTGGTCGTGCCATCTGCGCGGTGAGATGCTCAGCCGGGATCCGTCAGCCAAGCGGGAGGGACATACCCGGGATGGGGATAGTACTGAGGAAACTCGAGCTGATGCTGAGCGACGATGTTGGCGTACTGGTCGAAGATGATGAAGCGAACAGAGCTGCGCTGAAGTAAGACGAGTGGGCACGGAGATAACCGCGCTCCTACGTCGTTCCACAATCCAACGAACCCACGAATTCTCCTTGCTTGGACATGATGGCGGTATGGGCGAAAAGTTGCGAAGGGGGTCCCGCGGGGCCCCTATGATATACCGTCCATGCCGGCCCAAACCGGGCCGCTTCGCTTACGATTATCTTTTTGGCTGATCCTGAACGCAACTCTCTGCGCGGAGACCAAGGGTCCGTGACTGCTTACTAGTCCACTCAAGGTCAGCGATAAATTCAATTCCGTTGGTGCTGTGCCTGTCTGCAGAACACAAAACGGGCTTAGACTACTCCGCTCCACGTCCTGGATCAGCGTGAATGACCATTGAGCGTGCGGTTCGGTATAGGTCGGGGACATCATTGACGCCAGGTGAATCCTAATCCCGTAATCGATCAGAGAGTGAGAGTGTCCAAGAGGAAGAGCGGAGGCTCCACGGGTTCCCATGGTCGTGGCATTCGACACGAAAGACACACACACACACTCGCTCGCAGAAGATGAGGAACGATGGTAGGGCTCACTGCCTAAAGACGCGACCTACAACTACAGTCTATCGGGAGAACTTTTTTAGAGGATCAGTTTTCCGTTTGCCACCTCGTCCGTTGCCGCCTCGTCCGTTGCCCCGGCCGCGTCCACGGGTGCCACCGCGCGCTCCGTCCTTCCTGAACGGGACGAACCCGGATTTGCCCGCGGGCGCTTCCTCGCTGCCGGGGACGGGCGCAATCCGGGGGAGCAAGTACTTGGGAACATGCTTCATGTGTGGCTGCACGCGAGTCGGGTGCAATGGCTTGTCGTGCCGCAGGTAGTCCAGGTCCATCGGGTTATCTTCGAAATGGGCCTAGCGACTGATATGACAACGGGGTGCGCTGCACAGGAAGACAAACGCACCTTCAGTTTGTCGGAGTTTAGGATCTCCGTCTTCAGCTGGCCAACCCGCGCCTCCCGTATCGCCGACCGCGTCACGCTTCTCAGCGCATCCTCCATCCGGTACCGGAACGCCTCCACCTGCTTCATGTCGAATTTGTATTCCTGCAGCTTGCTTCCCCGCGCCGCCTGCTCGGCCTCGATCCGCGCAAACACCTTCTCGTCATTCCTCTGATCCGACATTGTTTCGCCCTTCATTCGTTTGCTGTCCGGCCCGGCTCCCGTCGAGATGAATGACAGGGCCATGCCTGTCCGGCCAGCGCGGGCAGTTCGCCCCACTCGATGTGTGTATGCCCGAGCCGACGAGGGCAGGTCGAAGTTGAGAACACATGCGACATCCACAAAGTCGACGCCACGTGTCACGCCGTACTCCTTGTCGCGTTTGTTGTGACTGCTCGATGGCTTTCGCTTCTTGCTGGCCGGGAGCGGTGATACGGACCGCTTGCGCTTTTTGGGGGAGGGTCCAGCTTTGATGGACTCTGGCTCCTCAGCATCTACAGGTTCTCGCTGCGATGGGACAACTGAACTAAAGGTCAACAGAAGACCCAAAACAAAAGATGGAACGCACAATCATCCTCGTCTCCCTCATTTTCATCAGCGGATTCCTCATCCTCCTTCTCATCCTCCGAGTCCATCTCACCGGCACCGCTCTCGTCCGTTGCGATGATATAGTCGTACACGCCTTTGTTGAATTCCTGCACCGTGTGGTATCGCGAGTTCAGCGGCAGTTCCGAGTTCAGCACACAACTCTTGATAGAGAACTGCTCCAAGAAGAGTTTCAGGCGGTAACAGCGCTCGACGTCGTTCACGAAGAGAATGCACTTCCCCTTGATGAGCTTGAGCTTGAGAATCACGTAGGTCAGCAGGAACTTGTCGACTTCGTTACACCTGAAGACAGGTTCAGAAAAGAAAGAAACGTGAAATGAGCAACAAACCGAACGGAATACTGGCTGAGATTCGCTGCCTCATCCTCGCTTTCTTCGAGACGCAGGATCGCCTGGTTGACGTCAGCAGTTGTTGATACTACCAGAAGCAACGTACCGGATTCCGCAGTGTCAGGCCCTTGAGCATCTCCACATCCTCGGTCATGGTGGCGCTCATAAGGAACGACTGATACACTTTTGGAAGGAATGCCCCGCTGAAGATTTGTCGGACATCTTCGTCGTGCCCATACGACAGAATCAGATCCGCCTCGTCGATGACGAGCGATTCAAGCGCAGTGGCAATGAGGGCCTATGAACTGTTGTGATAAACACCCTCGACACCAAGCAGGGCATACCTTGGACTGCATCAGCGCCAAGGCACGCGATGGCGTCGAGATGACAATGTCCGGCTTGTCGGAAAGTAATGTTCTTGAAATTTATTCTCTTTAGTCACAATGCAGGGAGGGGCAAGGTTTCCTACCGTTGCAGATGGGTCGTTACACCAGAAGCAACATTCGAGATCGACACCTGATTTTCGCAATATACAACAAGGCTCTTCAGATACACGGACACCTGTTCCGCAAGCTCCCTTGTTGGCACGAGAATCAAAGCGCGCGTGGCCTGGACCGCATCGAGCGACTACTGAACCATCAGCTCCCGTCCGTCCCACCATCATCACAACCCACCTACACTTTTCGCACTCAGGATCTTTTGGACGACTGGTATACAGTATGCCGCGGTTTTCCCACTTCCCGTACGCGCACGGGCTAGGATATCCCTACTTTCGAGTGCAAGAGGGATTGCTTTTGTTTGCACCAACGTTGGGCGAGCGAAGCCGAGATCAGCTAGAGCGCGCAATATGCGGGTGTCGAGGAGATTCGCAAACGATGAGAATGTCGCCTTGCTGTCAACGAGGCGCGCATCCGCCATCCGGAAAAGATTGAGTTTCGGAAGAGACAAGGAGGAAAATGACTGCTTAGTAAGCGGAAGATCCCGAGTATAAGTGTCAGTGATATAGACGGGGGCGCCCTTCACACGAGTCATCTTCCTTACCCCCACCACATCTTAAAATGTCCACTGCTGAAGAGATCGCCAAAGCAGCCAAGATTGCTTTCGAGGATTCGCAGCTCGTCGCATCGTCTGAACGCGTGAATGCCCTGCATCACATACGGCGAGCCTTGGAGTCATGTAAGGCGGAAATCCTAGCGGCGAACAAGGAGGATCTGCAGGTATGTCCAGACGTAGCCCAGCCTCAAACTGTCGGAACTATCATCTGACAGGCTGCTCAAGTCGAAGTAGACGCAGGGCGGATGACCGAATCACTGCTGAAGCGCTTAGACCTGAACAAGGGCGACAAATGGGACTCGATGCTCGAGGGCGTTTCTCAAGTTGCAGACCTGCCGGATCCTACCGGTATTGTCTCCTACGCCAAGGCGCTGGATGACGATCTGGAGGTCTTTCGGGTTTCCTGTCCTATTGGCGTTCTGCTTGTCATATTCGAAGCGCGTCCGGAGGTCGTGGTGAACATCGCGGCTCTGGCAATCAAGTCCGGTATGTAAATTTTCCTCATCCTGGTTGCTCTCTAATGCAAATGCAGGCAATGCTGCCATTCTCAAGGGCGGAAAAGAATCGAATCGCACCACACAACTCCTCGCACAAGCGATCGCAACGGGACTGTCTCAATCGTCTCTCCCCAGCACCTATGTGCAGACCATCCAGACCCGGGCAGAGGTCTCATCGCTTCTCTCGTTGGACCAATACATTGACCTTGTCATACCACGAGGAAGCAATGCTCTCGTGCGGAACATCCAAAACAACACGCGAATCCCAGTGATGGGACATGCTGACGGCCTGTGCCATGTGTATTTGGATGAATCGGCGGATGCAGAAAAAGCTGCTCGTGTGGTCGTCGACTCGAAGGTGTGCAATCCGGGAGGGAATGCTTCACCCTGCTGACTCTCGTAGATCGACTACCCGTCTGCCTGCAACGCAGTTGAGACGCTCATTGTACACAAATCTCTGTTGCGAACTGTATGGCCAGTGGTGGCTCGTGCGTTACTCGAAGTCAACGTCCGAATGCTCTGCGATTCCGCGACTCTCGAGGTGGTTCAGAATCTGTCCCCAGCACCGCCGAACTTGACAACCCACATCTCGCCCTCTACCCCCGAATCCTACTCCACTGAGCATCTGACGCTCACGCTCTCCGTCGTCACAGTCACCTCCCTGTCTGAGGCTGTCCGATTCATCAACTCCCACTCCTCGCACCACACCGATTCCATCGTCACGGAAAACGAGCAGGCCGGAGCTGTATTCTGCCGGGGCGTCGACAGCGCTGGCACTTTCGTCAATGCGAGCACTCGATTTGCTGACGGATTTCGATTCGGGTTTGGGACGGAAGTGGGCATTAGTACTGGGCGCATCCATGCTCGAGGGCCAGTGGGCCTTGAGGGTCTTGTGATCTACAAGTACATGCTTCGGAGTACTGGAGGCAAGGGTCACGTCGTCAGTGACTTTGCAGTTGGAGGGAAGCGATTCACACATTCAAATCTACCGCTGCGACTACCTGCCTCTCTGTCTCAATGATCTATACGTATATACTGTATACGATACTTTTCTAAGAGCAGTTTGATCTGCTCGCTCAGCGTTCTGGGGCCAGTGAGCATTCCGTGGAGCAAGGAATCCGCCAGAAGCGCCTGTTGACCCATGAACTAATTAATGATTGAGACCTCGTGACCGTGTTTCTTCTTGCATGACGTTCAGCTCATGATGTCACCCCAATCCCCACATCCTCTACTTACCTACCACCATGTCCACATCTCAAGTGCGCGAAACTCTGCTATTCAAGCTATCCATGGATCTCACACATCTATCAGGATAAGAACTGGAAAGAGCGCGGACAAGCTTCTGAAGCTGCCTATGCTCACAAGAAAGTGAGTCTGCTCATTGGGAACCGGGCTTCGGTAAACTCATCCGACCAGGAGCAAGAGCAGCTCGCTGCACTGCGAGCGTCTTCTCAGGCGAAGCAGACTTCCGAGTCAGCGACCAAGGCGGCCAATGCGCGAGATCGGGACTTCGAAGGAGGCTTTGGTGGACAGGAGGATCTCGAGGATCGCTACGCTACAACGAGCGGCGAACATTGATCGGGAGTCGGAAAGTGTATATCAGGAATACCTGCGCAGGAGCGAATGTCAATGTTACAGGACTGTTCAGAATCTGGAGCCTCCAGCCGCGACTTGGGATGCACAAAATCAGGGTTTGATGCTCTCATTTCCCTTGGTATGTCCCCGACCCTACATATGCTACCCGAACTTGAGGAGCGATCAACGTGCAATCACATCGACCAGGGATTAAACGAATATTCGAGATTAGATTAGATTATTTGTTATGATGTCATCTTCATTAATTGCAACATCCGGTCCTTCGAGATATAGGATCTGTAACTTTCGCGAGCGGAGTTCAAAGAAAAATGGAACGTGATTTCTTACTGCATGAAACGCTAGCCGCACAACAACACTCCCAGTAAGCGCAATTGTCTACAGACAATATGTCCGATCCGTGGCGGTGCCTCGCTTTGTCTTTCTTTACTCCTTCCCTTTCACGGCCACGCCGCCTTTTTGTAATTCCCAATTGGCACAGAACAATGAGAGCAGGAAGGATGCCGGGCTATAATAAGACTCGTGGAGGGTGGGATGATCTACTCTCGCTCTCGCCCCCTCCTCCTCAGACTGAGCCAAGTACGAGATGAATGGTATGCACGCTCCGTTTATCGGGGAATGCGGTCGGATTCTCATACCCCTCCAGCACCCCATATATTACCTCACAGAATCAGTCGATCACTGTCCCCACGGCCACGGAAAGCACTGGATGCACCTGAGGAGGATCTCTTGGATTCAGATTCTTTCGACGCGCCGCTACCACGAAAGAAGAAGAACAGCATCAAAGCACGTCGTCGACTAGGTGTCTCTAACCTTGGTCCTCTGCCTCTCGACTTGGAATGTCTCAACACGGCGTCTTCACCGACTGTCGCATCAAGCACCGACGAGAAAGTCGTCGATGACGAGATCTGGCATCTCGCATTGAAACTTCGCGACATTGAAGCCAACGACACAAGGGCCGTGATTGTGGAGGATGATGAGGATGCGGCGGACTCTTCGGAGATCTTTGATTTCCCTCTACCGCCGTCATCATTCGCTTACCCTACCATTCGACGAACACATAGTTCCGCCTCATCCATTTCGTCTTCTTCCGGTTCTCTCACTGCTTGGAGTCCATCCACGTCCGTTACATCTCTTCACTCTCGCCCCAGTGAAGGGTGTGCGTCCCCGCCACCTCGATCTGGTGTTCTGAGATGCAAGACCATCCGGCCTCTGGCCATCTCCAAACGCGAACCGCCAGCATCACCGTCCCTCGTCGCACTGTCGTCTCCCATGCTCCCTTTATCGTCGACACTTCGTCCGCCACGCAGGGCTCCGCCCAGCATCCCTCTGCCTGTGCCGCCGCTAGCGTACGAAGATGAGGCAGATGAGTTCTACGCCACAGATGCTGGTCGACGTCTCAGCGTCAATCCTGCGGAAAGCCTTCCGGAATCTGTGCTTTCGCCTGTCGAAGCTGCTGCCCCATTCCCGTTCCCGCATTCTAAGGTCGTCATCCTAAAGCGCATGCGATCGTCTTCTCTCACGGACGTGCCGAATTTCTCTCGGCCGACATCGCTGGCACGCTCTGCGGTCTTGGGTCCAGCGGAATTGCCGGCTGGTCATGATATACGGAAGTCGCAGTCGGCGACTGAGCTGGTAGAGCCTCCTCCGTGGAGTCCTCGGAGCAGAGATACTTCAGGCGACATCGCCGCTGCGTACCGAGCATATGCGCCCCTACTTCTTTCGCCTGTGAATGGACACTTTTCTCTGGGTGTGCTGCTTTGAGTTTTGTCTGCTGGCACGGCGCTGACATCGTTCGTAGATACCGTTCGACCGTCTGTTGCGACGATTCTCCCGACCCGCGACAGAGCGCCCCGTGCTTCGATCCCTACGGACATCAATGAAGAAGATTGGGAAGACTATCAGACTCTCGATCGCTCCATGTCGCCGTCATCGACTCTCGATGTTGACTTCAATGGGACGTTGGCAGTTTGGGAGCAGCAGCAGCCACGTCTCTCGCTGGCCGCCCCGGAACAGGAACAGACAGCCTCGTCACCGCCGTCGGCGCCGTCTCCGATCCCTCAAGAATCCGAAATCTCTCCCATCCTGAGATCCCGCTGGTCCGCGTCGACTCTGGCCTCCGTACGCACCCGATCATCGTCCATCTCTTCGACGAAGCCGGTCTCGCCGGTTTCGGCGCCGAAAACGTTTTCTTTCACTCGTCGCTACTTCGCAGGCCGCGCATCGAAGGCGCCGTCTGTCCCACCAGTCGACGAAGCCCCATCAAGTCCCCCTCTTCCCCCGCTGCCCAAGCCGGTGAGGCAACCGCGACCTATTCTTCGCCCCATTGGCGCTGTGACGATTCTCCCGCCCCCACCGCCGAGGCTGAAAGCCCCGAAACAGCCCAAGGCAAAGCAGCAAAAGATGAAGATGCAGCCTGTTGTCCGTTTGGACTTTAGCCAGGGCCCTCTTCCTCCGGCGTGGACTGAGACGGATCCTTTCGCTTCTCCTTCTCGGGTATCGCTGGCGTCGTATGATTCCAGTTTCAGTCGGCGGAGGAGTACCCTCAGGACTCCCGTCGATAATATGTTGTTCTTGCCTTGACGGCTGTATAATTCTACCCATAGCATTACATTGGTCAACTCGCACTCCTTATCATTATATCATTCGCACAATCTGCCATTCTATAGCATTGCTAGACTACTTACTACTCCTTTCCAGCTGTATTTTTGTTGCATAATTCGTTGTATCTCATAAATGGCATTCAATGCGCTTTCACTCAGAGCGCAACCGGAACCCAGGTCGGAGTGTAAGTCTGAAGTCACCTAGGGCCTGCTATAAGATTCCAAAGACGAAGGGACCGAGCTATCCATCTATCTACCACTCTGGTCGCTGGGCGAGTCGTACGCACCGTATCTTACCCCTTGTATTCGAGTTGCAGGGGATTCAGGATCCGAACCCTACAGTAGTGTTCACTGCCGCGGCGTCCGAATTGTACATGGAGAATTCCGCGTGTCACGTGTATATCATCAATGCTTTTGGCAATCGCCACCGACATCCGTCCTGCATGTCGACGCCGAATCTTCCATAGCTTCACCCGCTCCGCTTCCAACAAGCCGCGTCTGCCGCGTCTATCGCAGTCCAAAACCTCGGAGGTTCCCAACGACGACCGATGGAACTACAACTCAAACACCCTGCTGGACGGCGACGCGACGCCCAACGCAGTCCTCGCGTCGTACCCGCTCGTCGACGCCAACCAGCTCGAGAGACACAAAACGCAGCCGCGCGAGGTGAAGATGCTCGTGCGCGACTGGATCGAAGACTCGCTGTACAACCCGCACTACGGGTACTTCCCCAAGCAGGCGGTGATCTTCGATGGCCAGCAGGTGCCGTTTGAGTTTGAGAAGTTGCGGAACTCGGTGGAGTTCCAGGAGGAAGTGAGTGCGCGGTATGCTGCGTATGGGGCGGACTTGCATCAGGGCCCGGGGAGGCAAATATGGCACACGCCGACAGAGCTTTTCAAGGTTCGCATCTCTGTCTCCTTGGCTCTTGTTCAGAGCCTGTGCTGATGAGTTGATAGCCCTGGTACGGCGAAGCTATAGCCAAATGCATTGTGGCCGAATATCTACTCAAGTATTTCCCGTACGAAGACTTTGTCATCTACGAGGTCGGCGCGGGGAACGGGACGCTGGCGATGAATATCCTCAACTATCTCAAGAAGACACATCCAGAGGTTTATGATAGAACGCAATACAACATCATCGAGATCAGTGAGAGTCTGGCGGGGTTGCAGAAGCAGAGATTGACAGCTTCCCATCCTTGCGCTCGGATCCTGAACAAGAGCGTATTTCGGTGGAACCGAAAAGAGCCTGCGCCGTGTTTCGTGCTTGCCATGGAAGTTATAGTGAGTGTTCTTTCTGAGGGCGGCGAGGGAATCTGAACGACAGCTTTAGGACAACTTTGCCCACGACATGATTCGTTATGATCTTAAAACGCTAGAGCCATTACAAGCATTTGTCACCATCGACCGCAGGGGGGACTACGAGATGATCTACACACCTGTGACGGATCCCCTCATTGCATCCTACCTGAAGCTGCGCACAAAGCTCGGCCATCCGTCGGGCATCTCACGTCTCTTGCGCGCAATGCCGAGCCTGGCAAAGGCTTATTCCAATCTCCCATTTGCGCCGAACTTGTCTAAACCGGAGTACATACCTACTCGGCTGTTCAGCCTGCTCAAGACTCTGCGCACGCACTTCCCTCGCCACCGGCTTCTCCTATCGGACTTCTCCACCCTGCCCGACGCCATTTATGGACACAACGCGCCAGTTGTGCAGACGCGATTCCAGAACACGACGGTGCCTGTGACGACCATGCTCGTCGCGCCCGGCTATTTCGACATCTTTTTCCCCACCCACTTCGAGCGGCTGCGGGACATGTACGAGCACATCCTCGCCGAGCCGGTCACAGGCCGCGGTCTGCCTGAACCGCGATCCACGCCTCTGAGCGGGAATGCCGGCCCGCTGTCGGCCGGCTCTGATTTCTTCTCGTCGTATCACCCCAGCAATCGTCGCAGACCGGTGGATGGAGTCACTTCGGCCAGCAGGCTGCCTGTCGGGGAGCGAAAATCGAGCGTGTTCAGTCATGCGCAGTTCTTGTCGACGTATGCGGATCTAAGCAAGACGCGCCTGAAGAACGGGGAGAATCCGATGCTCGAGTTCTATCAGAATGTCAAATTTTTGTTCTGAGTTTCTATGCTTACTACAGAGCTAGACTGCTTTGACCTGCCCAACTTCGATTGCTTGATTACTTTCCTCCTCCAATCAAAGTTGGAAGCTCCTCGAGTAACTTGACTTGCGCGACGGCTTCGATCGCTTACTCATCTGCTCGACCACGCTCATCGACTGAAACAGGAAGGTGGGTATAGCACGCAATATTAGTTGTGTAAAGAGAAATCCGGCCATGAATTGCTCTCAAAACTCACTACGAGACGAGTTCTCCTAGGCGGACGTGTAGAGTGGGTGCTTGAGCGGGTTTATCTAGCGCTCAGGCCCCACCAAGTCAGAGGCAATCGGACATGTACTTGACGGATGGGCAGCACTCAAAGTCCTGTCATTCGTGACATGAGCTCACTACATGATCTTCAACGTTATTGGCCCTCGGGCGCCTGGAATAGAGTCAAGACAACGGCGATCTCTCCAGACAATCTGATGAAGGAGTTGATCAGTTATTTGCTGTACATATCAACTGATGTCAAGATTGAATGGGTTGCGAAACAAGGGACGGCATCCTGCGCTGTCGTATTTTCCTTCTTCCCCACTCATCTCACTTGTGGTCCGTACCGCCGCTCAGCGCCTGCAGGCCCAGCCTTTCATTTTATGCCCACGCTCACTCACTAAATCTCCGCCAACTCGAATCCGATCTCCTAGGCCATGGGAACAACACAATCAAAATCAAATAACAATGATAGCTGGTGGTCGGGCCAACCTGGTGGCGGTAGCGATGGCGGCAACGGTCAATCTGGCGGGGGTGGCAATGGCGAGCAACACCACAAAGGCGGAGACGGTGAAACCCACCAACCACCGCCGCCGCAAACGACCCAGCAAACCACATTCCCACCGCCAAATCAACCGCCTCCCGCGCTTCCGCCTCAGACAACGACACAGTCGCCGCCATCAGCTCCGCCCAATACACGTCCGGCAGAGAACACACCCGCCACCACAACTGTGAATCCCGCTCCGCCACCACCTGCCGCTCCCGCGACCTCGGATTCTCCAGGCAGTGGTAATGACCCTGCGTCGTGAGTGAGTTAACACGGGATCTAAACACGAAACCGATTCCTTGCACAGTCCGCCAAGTCAGCCGCCGCCGCCGCCGCCGCCAGCCACTCCGACGGCTGGAAATCCAACCACTGGTAGCCCTGATACGGACGCATCTACTAGTGGAGCGGTTCATACCACTGCCAGCTTGAATGATGGCAATCCTAGCATCCGACCGAGCAGCACGCTCCAAGAGTCTTCAGGCCCTTCGACGGGAGAAGCACCGAACTCTGCCACTGTCCAGAAGGCCGCATCTGAGACTTCGTCGCCGACCACCCTCGCTCATTTTTCTCCAGCCACTACCACAAGCCAACCGCTCCTCAGCACCTCCTCCGACGGCCAAGTGTACACCCTGACAACGGCGCCTGTCGCGATCTCTTCCCCGGGATCGACAATCGGCGGGACCACATCCCCCGGCGCCCATCGCCACCCCGCAGCGCTCATCGCCGGGATCCTGGTCCCCGTGCTCCTGCTCCTCCTGTTCGCGGGCGCCGGCTTCCTCGCCTACAAGCGCCGCAAGCGCCAGCAGGACCGCCGGGCCTGGGAACGTACGCACGCGGATATCGCGGACGCGGTGCAGCACGCGACGTCGCCTGCGGCCGGGTACGTCCCGAATGCCGCCGCGTGGGTGAAGTTCGGCGACGCGCCCGCGATGAGTCCCGGCTCCGCGGTGCTCCATGGCGAGGATCCGTATGGGTATGGGGCTTATGTCGCGGCACATGATGTGGAGAAGCAGCCGTTTGAGGAGGAGAGTGTTGCAGCGCTGGTGCCGGCGCGCCAATCGCAGTTCTTGGCAGATTCCAAGCTCGTGTAACCTTGTTCTATCTTTCTTTCATATCATGCCCCAGCGCAAATTTTCCTCTGTACATTCTTGTATGTATGTTTTGAAACCGTCTTGCTGTGAGATGGGAGATCAGGAGAGGAGTTTGGTTGTTGTTTGGGCCCCGTCATCAATCAAAACGATGTGCCCGAGAACTCCTTCCGCGCGACTTTCTCGAGCAGTCTCGCAACACGATTCATTCAACCGGTGTATTTGAACCATACTTCTCTCGTATCAACAGCCTGTCTCCTCACTGCCCGTTTCGGATCATCCAACGCCTTAGAGAGAGCACGAAGCACTTCAGACTTGACCGGATGCAGCACGTCATAGGACACAGTGCTGGGCAACACAGCCAGCAGTCGAAGGGCAGCTATTCGGGTTGACTGAGGCGTGGTTAGACACAGATCGATGTGACCAGTCGTCAGTGCACTGACCGGTGGATTGAGCTGTGCGGGCTGGACAGACTCGAGAGCGTGTCTAGTGAGAGAGACAGCATGCTCTGAGAGGGAGTTCTTCTGGGCAGTCACGAGGAGAGTCTCCAGTACGCCCAGCCGAATCTGCGCGTCGGAGATGGCAAGCGCGCGCAGGAGGAATGGCAGCAGTCGCCCCATCTCGTGAGCGTAAACTGTGTACGGCACCGCCTGCACTAATGAAGTCAGGGCGATCAAATGCGCGTTGTCTTTGCCTTCCATCAAACGAGGCAACATCCCCACAGCGAACTTTTGTGACCACAGGAACTGGACAGAGAAGTCAGCGAGAAGGGAACTTGTTTGAAGTGCTGTTTGACCTTGACAACTGCCCCGTTCTTCTTCGTCAGAACTGGATCCGTCGCCGCAATCTGACCGATGGCCTTGCCCGCAAACACAGCGATCGCTTCGTCACTGAAGACGTCGAACAAACGGTCGACAAACTCCAGCGCCAAAGCGTGATTCCGAACGATCAGCGCTTTACAGATCTGCGCAGTGATTAGTGCGTGATTCGAGTCGGAGTGGTCGGACTACTCACCCAGGTCCACACTCGAATCGCATCCCGCCTCTCCTCGACTGAGCGACCAGTGTTGAGCACCTGACTCGACCAGAACGCAGTGTTCTTGTGCTCCAGGAACGAACTCAAAGCTGATGCCTGCGTCGGACAGAGAGACGGAGAACTATCGCGACACTCACCATCGGCATGTTTATTCAAAACCGACCCCACAATTCGCACAACAGCTTCCAGCTGCCGATCCGTGCTTGCATGCATCATGCCTTGCACTAGAATAGTCTCGAGGCTGACATTCAGATCGTCGTCGAGGACCACTTGCTGCCGAAGTGGCACGAGCGCTGCCTCAAAAAGAACATAGAGATTCCGTTCATCATTGCTCGCTTGCGTCTGTGTCGTTGTCAGATATTCATCCGCTATGAAAATACAGCCCACTCACGGAGAATGGGAAAAACGGCGTTTCTGGAGCAGGATATTCGCCAGCACAAACCGCAGCGATCTTTCCGCACAAGAATGCGGGAAAGAGCAGAGATGCAAACTCTTGTTGCTGCCTGCCCACCCATCAGCAAAGATGAAATGCTGACAAAGATAGCTACCCACTCTGTGGTCATTCTCTGCACCGTCAACGACACAATCTCCCCGCTGATCAGGACGACTCGCGGATGCCTTGAACGCAGGCACAGCGAGAAAACCGCCGACACCAGCGAAGCTACAAAGGCATCGTCGTTCTCGGATAACACGCGTTTGATCGCATGCAACTGCGCGTGCAAGTATGCTGCGCCCAGTTCTGTGGTAGTGCTTACGGCAAACAGCCGAGGGGTTATCGCTTCGACGAGGGCGGTGAAGATGGGCGCTGGACCACTGACAGTCGCCAAAGCATCCAGGGTTGTTTGGTATCGCCAGAAATCTTCCTCTTTTTCGGGAACAGATTCGGGGAGAATGGCGAGCAAGAGCGGCAGTGTTTGGTCTCGCACATGCAGTGGAGCCTTTGACGCTACTGTCATGAGAAGCTTGAGGATCGCATTGCTGCGGGTTTTCAGAGGAGGTCCATGGAATCATAGAAATCATAACGCACCCTTCATCGCCCTGTTCTTCCTCCAGACATTTCAGCAGCGTCTCGTTTGCTTTGAGCACGACGTAGCCGAGTTCTTGGTCCGAAAGTAGATCGGGTGTCGATACCAACCCGGTCAAACCAGCCAGTACGGGCCGCGTTGTGCTCGATGTCCCGATCCCGGAGATCAATGCGCCCAAAACATCGTCTTTGTACTCTGCCAGAGCACTCGTTTTGGAGTCGCGCGCAGCAGCGATCAGATCAGAAAGCAGGAGGAATGTCGAAGGGCGAGCTGTAGCCTCTCGGGGTTCCGAGAGCAACTTCAAAAGATGAGGAATGACATTCGACAGTGTGTACCGAGCCACGGAAGCTACGTTTCCATGTCATCGGCGGAAAAGTACACAGGAGATAAAAACTCACGCGTCGTTGATAAGAAAGCACACAGGACTTTCATCGCGTGCTTTGCTTGATTCTTCTCTGGCTCCCGCAGTATTCCGATACACTCCTCGCATGCGTCATGTGCCAGCTTGTCGTCGTCGTCATCCGAGTTGAGAGTTACGATCAATACTTGCATGGTGGACAGCGCCAGCTCTTCCGTGGTCCGATCTGTCGGGTGGAATACCTCGAGCTTGATAGAATTCCAAAGTTTTCGGGAAAACTGCCGCAGGGCACTGGCACCGTATGCTGTGAAGCACTCCGTCATCGATTGTAGTGTGTCGCGCTACCGAGACTTCAGACCGGGTTCGAGGTGAAAAGAAGTCGCAAGATGTATCCACCTTAATTGCGGGAGAACCTGCGGCAAGCTTTTCTAGGAAGATTGGAATTGCGTACGGCCCCAAAGCCGGATCCGAAGCCATGCACTGTCTAGTGGAGTCAATCTCAGCCCAACAACAGAAAAGAACAGCCTGCGCACCTCAATGCAAGACGCAAATCATCCGGGGTGATTCCGTACGGGTCGTTTGCGGGTGGCCGGAACGTGATCGGGAAATAGCAGAAGACGATGTTCGACATGGCTTCCATATGCTTACTCCCAACGTCAAATTCGCGCAGAAGAGTCCGGACAATCGAAAATGCGACCAGCAGATTCCGTGGATCCTTCTCCCCTTCCGCGAGAGTGATGTAAGGCGCAACAACGTCCTCCTGCTTGAGCGCTGATCCGTCATCAGAGTCAATCCGAAATAGTGACCGGCTCGGACTGACTTTCTTTATGATGCGCAAGAAGCCCTTGCATGATCGAGAATACATGGAATCGGACGGACTGGACGAGCACCCGCATGCGGACATGGGCGAAGACACTGCGAAGCCTTGGTCAGTCGTAGTAGGGGGTGGATAGGATGAGGACTTGGCTACTTGCGCTTTCAGAATCATCACTGCATCTGCAGAGCTGCAGATTGCCGGGAGGCTGGCGAGGCCCTTCAGTGCGGGAACGATGGTTTCGGTGTCGTCGAGCTTGTCACAGAAGAAGGTGGAGAGCACTTTCACTGGAGAGATGATGAATTTCGGAGTAGGATCATGATTGAAGGAAGGTACCGGCTTGTCGGTTGAGAGTGTTTTCTGGACATCTGGCGACTACAGTAGCGAGAAAATCGACGCCTGTGATACCACTGAGTCAGACAAACGTGCGCCTTACAGGAGGGTCAGCGAACCCTTTGACCTGAGATCGTCCGTCTCTGAAGTTAAATAGGGTCCAAGAGCCTTGACGACGGCGAGCAGACGGCCATTGGAGACAACTCGAATGCAAAGTAAGGTGGTTGTCCAAATCAAGGCGAATTGCGTTGTCTACCTTCGACAGCTGACGCGATCTCCTCATCCCTCTCGGAAACTATCCATGTGGTGACAAGCTGCTCCACGGAATCTTCGGCCGTTGTATCCATCGTGCAGAGTCGCGATTAGACGCGTCAGGCGCGACAATGATTGGCGAAAGGAAAATGTATTCGATAGATTAGTGGCCCTCTGGTTAGGGTTGAGTGTGTCCAAGGATCGACCCCGCATCTGACACAAAACATTACATGTGCGCGTGGAACATCGCCAGTGCCCGGCTGACACACTTGCTCGATGTGGGACATTTAATTGCAGCTTCTGAGGAGGGCAATACGCATTGTTTACGTGTTGCGGACTGACATGCGCACCGTGAGCGGGCAGTGGGTACCAAACAGCTCACAACAACCGCATCATCACCTTCCTTCCTTCATCTTCACGTCTTATTCTGGCACGGCCAGTACCGTCTTTCCCCTCGATTAGATATCTCTCGAGATGTCTAGCGAATACCCCAGCCTGTTCCGTGTGTGAAATGTCTACGCAGGCAACGCAATGCTGACTGACCTCGTACCACCACAGGCTCGGAGCAGATGAGCCTAGTGCAGTTGTTCGTGCCGACTGAGGTCGCGCATGACGCTGTAGCCGAGCTCGGTGAACTTGGAGATGTTCAGTTCAAAGACGTACGCACCGTCGGCTTTGCTGCGGACGAAGCACTGATCTTACCTCCCGACCTAGCTCAACCCCACCATCAACCCATTTCAACGCTCCTTCGTCGGTGAAATCCGCCGCATTGACGAAATGGCGCGCCGTGTTCGGTTCTTCTCCACGCAAATTGAGAAGGAGAAGGACGTCGTGCCCATTCGCCCCCTCTACGACTCGGCGCCATTGATCACTGTCGGCCCTCGGGCGGCCCAGACCATCGACGAGCTCGATGTTGCCCTGGCCGAGCACGAGTCACGCTTGATCCGGATGAACGAGAGCTATCAGACGCTGAGTGAGCGTACCAAGGAGCTTGTCGAGGCCCGGCATGTATTGAGGGAGACTGCGGTGTTCTTTGACAAGGTATATATGTGCCTGACATGCGCTATGCATGCTGAAACTCCATGTGATAGGCTCACACCCAACATACCGAAATTCGCAGCTCGTTCGATGAGAGCTCCGCACCGCTGCTGCAGCATGATGACCGAGAGGCTCAGTACTCGAACAACGGAGTTCAGTTCGACCTCGAGTTCATCGCTGGCACCATTGACCGCGCTCGAATTCCTACTTTCGAGCGTGTTCTCTGGCGTGTACTGCGTGGCAACTTGTACATGAACTACACGGATATCGTCGAGCCCTTCGTCGATCCTTTCACAGGCGCCGAGACGCGCAAGAACGTGTTCATCATCTTCGCTCACGGAGACACACTTCTTGCCAAGATCCGCAAGGTCTCGGAGTCCATGGGCGCCACCCTCTATCCCATCGATGCCAACTCCGGCAAACGTGATGAGTCGCTCAAGGAGGTTACAGTCCGTCTCGAGGATATCCAGACGGTGCTGTACAACACTGGCTCCAACAGACGCAGCGAACTGGTCAAGATCGGGGAGAGCCTGCGCAGCTGGCAGGACGTTGTGCGGAAGGAGAAGCTCATCTACGAGACACTGAACCTTTTCAATTACGATGTGCGGCGCAAGACGCTCATCGCGGAAGGATGGGTGCCTACTCGTGATATTCCGGAGATCCAGGCCGGCCTTCGTAAAGCGACGGTGAGTGTTTGTCCAGCTCCCTCAAACTAGCTCGAGTCTGATCTGCTTTAGGACAACTCTGGAACCAGCGTGCCCCCGATCTTGCATGAGTTGCACACGAGCAAGACACCGCCCACATTCAACCGTACCAACAAATTCACAGAAGGATTCCAAACGATCATGGACAGCTATGGTATCGCCACTTACCAGGAAGTCAACCCCGGTCTGTTTGCTGTGGTCACTTTCCCTTTCCTCTTTGCCGTCATGTTCGGTGACATTGGACACGGTTTCATTCTCTTCTGTGCGGCGCTCTATATGATCATGGTCGAGAAGAAGTGGGCCAAGGCCGATTTGGGCGAGATCGTGGGACAGTTCTTCTTGTAAGGTCTTTTTCCAGTTCTGGGGGTTGACACTCATCCCTCTTGCAGTGGTCGCTACATTATCCTTCTGATGGGCATCTTCTCGATGTACACCGGTTTGATGTACAACGACATCTTCTCCAAGTCGTTGCACATCTGGCACTCTGGATGGGTGTTCCCGCCCATGGGTAACAACACCCAAATCACCGCTACTGCTACCGGCCATACGTACCCATTCGGTCTTGATCCAGGCTGGCACGGTGCCGACAACGGCCTCGTTTTCACGAACTCATACAAGATGAAGATGTCCGTTGTCTTGGGTGTCATCCACGTATGTCCTTCGTCGCTCTCGTATTCCTTTGCTGATGATGGCGCAGATGACATTCGCCCTCTGCTTGCAAGTGCCAAACCACCTTCGGTTCAAGCGTCCGATCGACATCTATGCGAACTTCATCCCTCAGATGATCTTCTTGCAGTCAATCTTCGGCTACCTGGTTATCTGCATCCTGTACAAATGGAGCATCGACTGGACGAAGATGTCGACACAACCGCCGTTGTTGCTGACTATGTTGATCGGCATGTTCTTGAAGCCTGGAACGGTCGAGGCCGAAACGCAACTCTACCCGGGCCAGGGCACTGTGCAGGTCATCCTGATAATGCTTGCCGGAATCTGTGTCCCTATTCTCTTGATTGCGAAGCCGTACTATGTCTGGCGTGAGATGAATCAGCACGAACATGCCGGTTACACGGGCCTTGACAACGGAGACACTGGATTGCTCGATGAGGAAGAAGGGCTCAACGGCCACGAGAACGGCGGCGCCATTGTGGACGATGACGAAGGACACGTACGTTCGTCGCTGATACTGTGCCGCCCTCACCTGACATTTCGCAGGAGACCCATGACTTCAGCGAGGTCGTGATCCACCAAGTTATCCACACGATCGAGTTCTGTCTCGGATGTATCTCTCACACGGCGTCCTATCTCCGTCTGTGGGCTCTTTCGCTTGCCCACGCCCAGCTTTCGGAGGTGCTGTGGTCCATGACGATTGAAAACGCGCTGGACCCTCAGGGACTGATTGGATGGGCGATGTTACTGATCGTGGGCCTTCTGTGGTTCTCGCTGACGGTGGGAATCCTCTGTCTCATGGAGGTGCGTGACCATCTGGAATTGTCTGAAAGCAAGACTGAGAGGTCGTTTGCAGGGTCTTTCTGCGTTCTTGCACGCCTTGCGGCTCCACTGGGTCGAGGCCAACAGCAAGCATTACGAAGGAACCGGTTATGTGAGTCGTCGACTTTTGCTGATCATAGGTCTGGATACTGACTGATGGTGAAGGCCTTTGCCCCGTTGACTTTCGTTGAGAAATAATTATGTATTCGGAGAGTAACACCATCCCCTACATGCAATAATCAAACGGTGACAAGCACCCATTTTGCCCGACGGCTTTACACATGCAACTATATTTTACAACTGGCCAAACCGGCCCATGCTCCATTCAGGACGAGAGGTAAGAATTGACGACGTCCCCAACTTTTGAATCCACTTTCTTGAGAATGTCAATCAAGTCGTCCCTGCATCGGAATACATAAACGATCATCAGAGGAACGACAAGAAACGAGCGCACCAAAGCCTGTCCTGGAGCTTGACACCCATCGGGGTGAGGATGAAATCACTGACTTCCGCAACACCGTAATTCGTGACAAACTGCCCACGCAGTTTGTCGCCGTTGCCTTCGCCGAGGGCAGCATACACCAGCTGCCTGCTCCCCACCTCGGTCGGGTGCGCGATGAGGAACTTCATGATGGCGAACATTATGCCTGCCAGTCCCACTGCATTGCGACTGAGTTCGCTGTGGCAGAACCCGGGATTGACGGTGTCGATGACGACGGGTGTGGAGGGAGGGAGGCGGTCGTTGAAAGCTCGGACGAAGAACACGTTGAGGACTGATCAAAAGCGATCAGTGGACGAGGGAGTGAGCTGGAGTGAGAGACGAGGGAGAGGTATGACGCACGCTTCGTCAAAGGATACCGATCCGCCATCTGTTTGGGACTGCATAGTACATAGAGCTTTGAGAGACGGAGAACGATCGATCAGGCAGGGTGCTTACACGGAGCAGAATTCGGCGCCCCCCAAGACCGACAACGGTGAAGGGTCCTCGGCAACTTCTTTCGATATCTCTGTCCAGTAGTGCACCTCGCTAGCGACGATGACCAAGCGCGGTGTTGTCTGATGCTCTTGGGCGGTCTTGACCATCAGAGGAAGCAGGCGCAGTGCGAGGAGGGGCGTCGAGAGGTCGTTGACCTGCATACTGTGCGGGGCCGCACGCGTCAGACAAAGTGGTGTTTGCATCAATAGGAGACACGGACGAGGTTTCCCAGCCATCTTTGCTGACTTCGTACTTGTCCGTCGCAACTCCTGCATTCTCAACCAGGATATCCAATCGTCCGCAATCACGTTCGAAACGGTCGGCAAAAGCAGAGACAGAGGCGAAGTCGGCGAGGTCGAGCAGCCACAACTCCGCTGAAAACCCAGTGTCCTTCTTAATCTCTAGATAACCGAGGCGAGGATGGTGAGTCCTGGGATGGGAGAGAAGGCGGGACAAACTCACTCTCCACGGCCTCCTTCCCCTTGCTCTCGCTCCGGCACCCAAGAATAAGTTTGCCTGGGTTCATCTGCGCGAAGTGCTTTGAAGCCTCGAAGCCCAGACCAGTATTTGCGCCGATGACGACGACGGTCTTTCCCGCCAGGTCGGCTTTGACGACGGGGTGCTGGGTCGACCATTGAGCGATGATGAAATCGAGCGTGGTGTAACGCATCGCGATGGTTTCACGGCGGAGTGGAACAGTAGGGCAGATGTGGATGAGTAGACATAGATCACATTGTCCCTGTATTATATATGTTGGATCGCGTCTGGAACGAGGCCGCTTTGAATTGAGCGGACACTGATGCATAAATGAGCCGGTATGACGCATCGCGTCTGTCAATCGGCCCGATGACGTGATGTCTGAACTTGCTCGTACTACGGCAAACCAGCTTTCCCGACAGAGCGGGATTGAGCGCGCCGTGATAACAGCATTACTTGCAGCAGTTTCTAAGAGAATTTCATCTAATGACATCAGCTTATAAAATTCATAATTCTTCTTTGGCAGCTTTGAGCTTTGGCAGTCATACGCGTCTGAAGAAGTGCGATGCTGCATGAAAATTGAATTTGGGAGTATTTGTCGGCTTGGTTTTTCAATGTGCTTTTACTCAGCTGATAATCATCGTGAACTGAGTCTGTTCTCTACATCCGACTTGTACTGGTCTTCTGAGGATCACTCAAAATGAGGATCAATCAGTGAAAATACAAGCTGATGAACGATATGAACGGATTAACGGATTAACGGATTAACGATCTAAAAATTCACCAGCCCTGGTTTGAACCAGAAACACATGCAGGGCGACAGTGTATGAAGCAGTTCTAACAGTAAATGGCAATCACGTGTATTGATTGGTACCAGCTTTTCTGACAGAGCGGGATTTACTTACGGCAAACTAGCTTTCCCGACAGAGCGGGATTTAGTCTGATTCAGCTCGAAGTAATAATATCAAGTATTTGATAGCACTACCTGCAGCATTCCCTGGGAGAGTGAAATCTGATGAGTGGGATCATTTGCATGATGACTCTTCCTGTCACGGCGACAACTGCCCATTGTGCGGGGTTGCAAATGCATCTTACAATTGATTAAACTAAGTCGAACTATAAGACGATAGGTAGGAATTTACGACGTCCCCCACTTTTGGATCCACCTTCTGGAGGATGTCAATCAAGTCGTCCCTGCATTGGAACACATAAACAGTGATCAGAAAACGAAAGAAAACGGGCGCACCAAAGTCTGTCCTGGAGCTTGACACCCATTGGGGTGAGGACAAAGTCGCTGACTTCCGAGACACCGTAATTCGTGACGAACTGTCCACGCAACTTCTCACCAGTTCCTTCGGCGAGAGCGGCATAAATCAGCTGCCTGCTGCCCTCCTCGGTCGTATGCGCGAGGAGGAGCTGCATGATGGCGAACAGGATTCCTGCGAGTCCTACTGCTTCGCGGTTCAATTCGCTGCGGCAGAATCCGGGATTGACGGCATCAATGACTACGGGGGTGGAGGGAGGGAGGCGGTCGTTGAAGGCGCGCACGAAGAACACGTTGAGGACTGGTCGAGATCGGTCAGCGCATTCGGAAGAGAGCGAGAGACGGACGAGAGAAAGATGAGAGAAGGGACGCACGCTTCGTCAGATAATATCGGTCCGTCATCTGTTTAGGGCTGTGTCATAGGGCTATGAGATGCGAGGAACGATCGGTGAGTTGGGATACGTACTCTGAGCAAAACTCGGCACTGCCCAAGACCGAAAGCGGGGACGGGTCCTCAGCAACTTCCTTGGATATTTCTGTCCAGTGGTGCACCTCGCTAGCGACGATGACCAGGCGAGGCGTTGTTTGATGCTCTTTAGCAGTCTTGACCATCAGGGGAAGTAAACGCAGCGCGAGAAGAGGCGTTGAGAGGTCGTTGACCTGCATCCTGCGCGGGGCCACGCGCGTCAGAAACAATGGTGCATATATCGATAGGGGACACGGACGATGTTTCCCAGCCATCCTTGCTGACTTCGTACTTGTCCGTCGCAACACCTGCGTTCTCGACCAAGATATCCAGCCGTCCACCCTCCCGCTCGAACCGGTCAGCGAACGCAGAGACAGACGCGAAGTCGGCGAGGTCGATCAGCCATAACTCCGCTGAGATCCCCGTCTCATTTTTAATCTCTGAGTCGCCGAGATGAGATGAGCACTGGAATGAGAGAGAGAGGGAGGGAGGGAAGGAGAAACTCACTCTCTACGGCGTCTTTCCCCTTGCGCTCGCTGCGGCACCCAAGGATCAGCCGGCCAGGATTCATCTGCGCGAAGTGCTTCGAGGCCTCGAAACCCAGACCGGTGTTGGCGCCGATGACGACGACGGTCTTCCCCGCCAGGTCGGCTTTAACAACGGGGTGCTGGGGCGACCATTGAGCGATGATGAAGTCGAGCGTGGTGAAACGCATAGTAGCGGTGCCGTGGGTGCAGTAGAATCGTAGAGCAGAGGGGAATAAATAGGTGCCAACCGGATCGTCACTGGATTATATGTCGCGTTCCGGCCGGCTTGAATTGAGTAAATGAGCCCGGATTGTGACGCGTCGCGTCTGGCGATCGGCCTGATGACGCGATGTCAGAGCTCGACGCGTACTCCGGCATACTAGCTTTCCTGACACGGCCACAATTTAGCATGCCGGGAAACAGGAAACTCACCTGATTACCGATAACCAGTATAGACCAGTATCTACTTGCAGAGTGGCATCTAAGAATTGGCCGGGTTTTCGGATGATGACTGTTTCCATCATGCTTATCTGCTTGACACAAGGGTTTTCACCGTATCCGCATGGAACGCCTCCTTGAATACTGGCAGGGCATCGCCAGAGTCTTCAATTTGGAATCAGAGACACATGCGCAGACAAGGATACACTGTGCGAATGAAGCAGTGCTGGCCATAGAGGAAGTCACGTGCGGATGTTTCACGTGGTATTGCACGGACCATCCTCGAATCCTATAAAGGCAAGCTCCCATCATTCACGGTTCTTTAGATACATACTCATCAGGATCTTTTTATAGAAACTGACCGAGTCTCGCATTTTTACAAATGCCGCATCCTTCAAATCCACTCGATGACTTCCGCGCTCGCTCGTTTGACTGAGAACATGGCTCCTTCGCGGTGCCTCGATGACGTTTTGACTTGCTTTTGGATCTTCCGCGAGGATTGTTCAGAGCAGGCCTGCGAGTCGAGCGTTTGTCTGATGGATTTCTGTGGGAGGCTGGCTCTGTATCATATCGTATCTTCTCGTTTGCCATGTAATCTGAATGTATGCTGTGAAATCATTTTTTCGTCCCGGAACAAAATTGTCTTGCATCTTCTGTTTGTTCGTACATGGATTGAGGTGCGACATTCGCTCTATCGTTCTTTTTTCTACTTGGAAAGTACCGTACAGGTGCGCAGTTACGAGAGTGTATTACTTGGAATATATCTTAGTGCAACACAAATTCTTCCCTAAGACCGTAAGAGTCTAAGACGAGCGGAGAATTTTCACTTGAACGTCGACATCAATACGAAAGGGCGGGTGCGCGGGCCGAGACTCGGCAACCACACAGATCACCGGCCAATTTTTCGTCTCAGCCGTCTCCGCCATCATGGCCCGAGCGAGTACCTCCAACCCCAAGCCGAAACAGAAGCACGGAGGCGGCGGAAAGGGCACAAAAGCGAAAGCCAATGCTGCGGGCTATCTCAAACGAAAATCCACCAAAACCGCCGCTCCACGGATCGACGATGTGTATGAGCTCGTGGACAACGAGGACAGGCGCCGCAAAGGCAAGGGCAAGGGAAGAAGGGATAGGAAGGAGACGACCGAGCTCGAGTACGATTTCGGCGAGGATGCGCCGGGGAGGAGTGCTAAGCGGAATGGTACGCGGGACAACGACGAAGACGAGGACGAGGACATGGACGGGACGCAGCCCCGATTGTTCGGAGAAGGAGATGTCATCGACAGTGACGAAGACGAGGAGATCGACAGCGACGATGCTTTTGAGGACGTGGATGGAGATGCGGATGGCTTTGGCGGTGTCTTCAGCAGGGTGAGTTCCTCGAGGAGATCAGTTTTGCTCCCCTCACTCTTTGCTCAGAAAAGCGACAAATCCAACAATAAGTCCAAACGCTCTGTTAGGTTCGCTGAAGTGAACCTTGACGAGGACGAGGAGGACGATCTCGCTCACGCAGAAGACGAAACAGAGGAGGAAGAGGAAGAAGAAGACTCGGACACGTTCATTGACATCCTGGACGTTCTCGACGGCAAAGGGCAGGTCTGGAACGAAGATTCGGATAACGATGACGATCCTCCCCCCAAAAAGCCGCCCCCAGGACTGCTCGCTCCTCTCAAACCCACTGAGGATGAGGAAGACCAGGACGACGATCTGCAGGACGACCAGGAAGACTCTCTCGATGAAGAGGTCGAGTCAGCGGATGATGATGCAATGGAGGAGGACGAGGATGACCCATTTACTGGTTCTGGTGACGATGAACCCGGCGACGGTTCGGACGCATTGGACGCATTGCACACTTTCATCTCAGGGCTACCATCCGCCGCGCCGTCCACCGCCAAACGGAAAGCGGAAACCGAGCCCGACGCTGCTCCTCGCAAGAAGCGCGTCGTGATCAAGGAACGCACCCAGGCAGGTGCCGAGGGCCAGTTTCATGTCGGTGGTTCTCAGAAGGTCTCGCTCGCCGATCTCCTCGCCCCGTTATCGACTCCGCTCTCTGCTGTTGAGAAGAGCCTTGGTGCAGCGCCGATCCAGGGACGGCAGGTGGTGAAGCAGGCTCCGGGCAGAAAGGCGGGACTCGAGAAGGGTGGTGCGCTGGCTGCCCCGCTTCCGCTGCGAACGCAAGACCGGATCGACCGAGTGGCTGCGTACGAGGCGACAAAGGAAGAGGCGGCGAAATGGGACCCTACGATGAGACAAATCAGGGAGGCAGAGCATCTGAGCTTTCCCCTGCAGCCGGAGCCAGGGCTCGGACGCGTCTCAAATGCTGATCTCGCATCCACGTTCAAGGCACGTCTTCCATCTAATGTTGTTTTTCTAATATCACTGTCTAACATCCTCCCGACCAGCCTTCGACGAAACTCGAGTCTGCCGTGTCTAAACTGCTCGCCAAGGCCCAGCTGGCCGAAGACGCGGACATCACCAGGACAGAGAACGAGCTGATGGCCGCCAAACTCACGCCGGAAGAGGTCATCAAGCGGCGTGCGGAGCTGCGCCAGATGCGCGAGCTCGCGTTCCGGGGCGAGATGCGCGCGAAGCGAGTGGCCAAGATCAAGAGCAAGACGTACCGGAAGATCGCCCGCGGTCGCAAAGAGCGTCAGAAGGCTCTGGAGGGCGAGGACGGGGGCGAGGACGGCGAGGACTCAATGCAGCGGGAGGTCGACCGGGCGCGGGCCCGTGCTGGACTTCGCGTGAAGCGGAGCGCCAAGTGGAGCAAGGCAAAGGACGGGCAAGCTGACAGCGACGACGAAATGGGTGTGCGGCGGGAAATCGAAAATGAACTCGATCGCAAAGAGCAGCTGGCTCGTCTCATCCGGGGCAGTGGCGAGGATGGCGATGACGACTCGGACGGTGACGACCAGGACGAGTCCGAGATCAAGCGACGTGCATTCGACGAAATCCAGTCCCTGCAAGCAGAGGAGGACGACTCCGTTGCGAAGCAGAAGGGTGTCTTCGGGATGAAGTTCATGCAAGATGCAGCGCGACGGCAGATGACGGAGGCACGACAGACTGCGGATGATTTCTTGGAGGAAATGGGCATGGGAGCCGACGAAGAAAGTGGCGCAGAGGGTACCGAGGATGTCGTGACGACGCGGACAGGCGGGCGGATGACGCTCCAACCGGTGAAGAAACTAACCAAGAGGAAATCCGTACGTGAGGCGTGCTTGCGAGCAGTCTCCTTCGCTGATCAAAACTCAGGGAAACTCTGGCGCTGCAGCTCCTGCCGATGTTACAGAATCCGAGACTATGGTTGATGCGCGTGAAGTGGACGGACGACCCGCCGCCGCACCCAAATCATTGCTTTCCGCCGAAGTCAATCCTTGGCTCACCGAGACAGCTTCAGGTCCCAAAGCTCCCCGTGGTAAAAACCAAGTCGTGGTCAGCAAGGACAGCAAGAACATGGACAAGGCGCGGCACAAGCTGTCGAAGAACGAGAAGAAGCTGGACAAGGACGTGGTTTCCGCTGCTCGGGACGATGATCGTGTCGAGATCGAGATGTCGCACGTCATGGGTGGGGACGACAGCGACGAGAACAGCGAAGTCGAGGCCCAGGAGCAGGCTCTGCTCAAGAACAAAAAGAAGGGTGTACATTCCTTCGAGCAGCGAGACCTGGTGGCACGAGCATTTGCTGGTGACAATGTCGTCAAGGTGTGGATGCTATCGCCCCACTGTTTTGTCCAATCTAAACTGGATCCTGCAGGAATTCGAAGAAGCCAAACGGCAAGAAATCGCATCGGACGCGCCGAAAGAGATCGATACGACACTTGCAGGCTGGGTGCGTTGCCTGACAGCTTGCTTGTCCTTGGGACCGACGATATTTTCAGGGATCGTGGGGCGGCCCGCTGACTCAAAAGAAGAAGCCCAACCCCAAGTTCGTAAAGAAGATCCCAGGAGTTGCAGCTGCAGATCGTGCCGATGCAAACAAGGCTCATATCATCATTTCTGAGAAGAAGGACAAAAAAGCGGCAAAGTATCTCGTCAAAGACGTGCCGTACCCGTACACAAGTCGTGCCCAGTACGAGCGGAGCATGCAGACGCCTTTGGGCACGGAATGGAACACGCGGGTTGGTTTCCAGAAGGGAACACTACCGAAAGTGGTCAAGAAAGTGGGTGTTTTTCTGCTGGTGTTTCCTTTGCTGACCGCTATGCAGATGGGCACGGTCATCGAGCCGCTCAAGAAGCTTTCGTAGACAAACCTATTGTATCTGCATGGATCTGTATCTATACGTGAGATGCTGTATGTTTTATGAACAGGATCGTACATGCCTTGAGCCAAAATTCATGCCGCTGTCCACTCATCAACACTGCCACTAACGAGCGGACCTGCCATCTCCCACCACGATGTCGTCGAGCACTGCGCTCAAGACATTCTCCCTCACGAATGATATTCTAGAGGTGTCTCCCGAAGACGAGATCTTCCGATACGACAAGGACGCCGATCGCAAGATCAACAGCGAGTCGCCGTGGTCAAAGGAGTGAGCCGCGCGTCCGTCCGTGCCTCTGCGCTGTGATTCCTGACGCGCTCGTGGGCAGCCCGAACTACTTCAAGACATGCAAGATATCCGCCATCGCGCTGATTAAGATGGTCATCCACGCGCGCTCGGGTGTGCCGCACGAGATCATGGGGCTCATGCAGGGCAAGGTCGTCGGGACGTCAATAGTGATCATGGACTCGTTCGCGCTGCCCGTGCAGGGGACGGAGACGCGTGTCAATGCTGCAAGCGAGGCTAACGAGTACATGGTGACGTACATCAGTGAGAGCGAGAAGGTGCGTGTGGCCCAACTGTCTCTCCTCTCTCTGTCTTTCTCGGCGCGTGCGGCAAGGGCTGATGGACATCGTGCAGGCACAACGGCCGGACAACGCCGTCGGCTGGTACCACTCGCACCCGGGATACGGCTGCTGGCTCTCCGGCATCGACGTGAACACGCAGATGAACAACCAGAAGTTCCAGGACCCGTTCGTCGCCGTAGTCGTGGACCCCAACCGCACCGTGTCCGCGGGGAAAGTCGACATCGGCGCGTTCCGGACGTACCCCGAGAACTATACGCCGCCGAATGCCGGCGGGGCCGGGGAGTACCAGTCCATTCCGCTCGAGAAGATCGAGGACTTTGGTGTGCACGCGTCCCAGTATTACCAGCTCGAGGTCGAGATTTTCAAGTCCAAGCTGGATGACGAGCTCCTTGGGATGCTGTGGAACAAGTACTGGGTCAACACTCTGAGCCAAAGCCCCCTCATCTCTGTGCGTGTAACTGCGCGCCTACTCCCCCGGTGCGGATGATGACATCTGCCATAGAATCGCGCATACGCTGTTTCTCAGCTGACCGATCTGCATCTCAAACTGAGCAAAGCGCAGAATGCAGTCGGGAACACCCGCGCCCCCGTTCCCGTTCTGCCTGAAAGCCAGGGCGCAGCTGCCAAGGTACCTTTCCTTTCTACACCGCGGCATGTTACGAAAAGCAACTGATGGGGGTCGAACAGAAGGAGAAAGAGGACAAGAAAAGGGAAGAGAATCAGCTGGCGAAGAGTGTTCGAGACAGGTACGCTACTGGAGTATGGCCTCAGCCCCGACGCTTAGATTCCTCGCAGCACGAAGATCGCGGTAGAGGCTCAGCACGGTCTCATCGCGCAGGTCATCAAGGATGTCGTCTTCTCTCTCCGTCCCAAGGGAGCTACCTCTCTTGCTGCTGTCGAGACGGTGGTGGATTCGACGGCTATGAATGTGGATGCTTGAAGGTGGAGACAATGTAGAACCCAGTGCGCTGACTGCTCTTGCAAATTGTATAATAACACTCTTTTGTACTTGACATATAATCCGGCCAACGCTGATGCTTTCAAGTCTTCGAACAATCACTCGTCCATGAACCTTGGTGTCTGGTCGTTCTCAAGAGTTTTGCTCGCATGGAGGAACAGACTCAAATATTGGAACAGGGCGCTACGACCCTGAATTCGAAATGACTCAACTTCGGAGTGTGGATCGTTTTCAGAGAGATCTCACTCTGCTAGCACGTTCACCAAACGGATTGCATATGAACAACCCGCTCGTCAATCATACAAGGCTATGTACAAGGGATGGTTTCTGGCGATCCTCTGCGAAAGCGGCACGTAGTCCGGCTCCTCCAGTCTCTTCAGCCTCAACGCTTGCTGATACGTCAGCCTCGGATTCTGGGGCAACGGCTTGTGATATCCCGTCTTCACAGCGAACTCGCGGTTCCACCGCCACTCCTCCGTGCACGGGATCCGTCGCAGAATCTTCTGCTTCAGCGACCGCGTGGCGCTGGAGCCAGGCCCCAGTTTGCGCGCCGCGCGTCCGATTTTCTTGGCCCGTTTGCGCAGCCCGTCGTGGGAACAGGAGACTTTTGGTGCAAGAGGCACGGGCGAGTCGTCGATCAGGGTAGCTGTCGTGGATACGGACCAGTTCCGAGCTCTTCTCTGCCCGTCTTGTTCTCGGTAAAAGGTCCACGCGAAGGATTTGCGATAGTGGCCGGGTCTAGTGGCCGATCCTAAGCTAGGTGGATTGATTCTGGGAAGAGAAACTACGCACAGGATGATCATGGGATCCGTTCTGACCATGACCTCGAAGATGAGTTTGACGGGTCGGATGAAGAACAGGCCACTGGACAAAGTCAAGAGACGTCGCGCGGCTTCTGAGACAGACGTACTTTGAGCATTCGGCAGCGGTGGTCAGATCTCGTTCCGGCAAGTCCTCCAGTTCTTTAAACAATACTTCTCTGCGATCTGTAGTTGGTCTGTACCCATCAGCGAGAATACGCCAGTTGATGAAGGGTCGAGGACGTACAGCATTTGGCCAGGATACGTTCGCGGGATCTCGACTGATACTTCGTACGTCGTTACAACGTCAACCATGTTTCTGGAGGGTTGTCAGAGGCTGGAAAGAGAGATGGCGCGGGGGGATAGGGGGCAACGCACCGGGAGAACCGGGTGTGCGTCGGAGGCAACTCTAAGCTGATCTGGATTATATCGCGGTATCCGTTGTGGCTGAGTAGCACATCGTCAGACAGCGGCATCCCTAGGAGGATCCAACCCTCACAAGAAGTAGCGAAGCATCTTCGGTGGTGCAGAGACAATCAATGGCATTACCTCGGTGTAGGCAGCAGATCTAATCAGATAGTGGTCAGGAATCTGCCTTCAGTGATGCTGTGAAGACGTGCGAAGACCATCGTTTCACGGTGGGGGTAGCCGGATGAGAGCAGCTGTAGATGGCATAGTCCTTGGAGAGATAGCCACATTCCGTCTTCGAACGCGTCGATGTGAGGGAGCACATGAGGTGTGTTAGAGAGGAGGAAAGTAGACGGAAGTTGTTTCAAACTCAGACATTCGCGGCACTCCCATTTACGTCTAAGTCACGTTGAATTTAGACGCTATTGGAGACTGCTGTAGGCTGCACTTCAGCGCCCGGGCGTGCCGTGGGTAGAAAGTAGTGTTGCCGTCGAGTCGAGTTGAACTCGAGTTGATGACTCGACTCGGCAACCGAGTCTGTCAACTCGATTGATTGAGCTGAGTCGAGTTGCAACTCGAGTTGATATCGAGTTTTGCGTGATCCTGCCGCATGACCTGTTCCCGGTCATGTGAACTCTCAGAACGCGTCGCGTTGCATGATAGAAATTGTGTATCATGTATTAAAAGTGTATAGTACACACCCTCGCTACTAGAAAGTGATGTGTTGAGAGGCTTGCACGTGGTCTGATCTACTGGCCTAACTTGGCTCTACATGATTACAGGATTGCCAACGGATGCTACATACTTGAGTACGTTTACAATTGTTATTACGGTCTGAGACATATCTACCCCTAGTGCGACTTCGATTTTTCCAAGTGAGAGTAAGCTTCGCAAATAAGTTTATGGGCATCGTGGCCCTGCTCGAATCCAGTCAACTCGGTGACATATTCGTCCAGGCCCTTCTCCGAAAGTGTCTTCCGCATCTCGATACTCTGTTCGTCGTCTTTGTTCTCGTAGAGCAATGCAGCCGCAATTCCCTTAGCCAGATTGGGCGCAGGGATCCCATATCCAGAGCACAGACGTGTCGGACCGACAAGCCGGTCCTCTCGCCCCAACTTGCGCAAGGGTTGGCGTCCGACGCGGGCCACGTCGTCCTTGACGGCTGCGTTTGAGAACCGCGAGATGATCTTCTCGACGTACTCCGCGTGCTGGGCGGGTTCGAAGCCGTGGCGCTTGCACAGTGCGGCACCGGCTTCGTCTCGGAGCGCGGCGCTGACAACGTCCCGGATGGCGGGGTCGCTGATGCTGGCGTCGATGGTGGGCAGGCCCTTCAGGAAGCCGAGGTACGCCGTGATGGCATGGCCCGCGTTCAGCGTGAAGAGCTTGCGCTCGTTGTAGGGCTTCAGGTTCTCCGTGAGCGTCATTCCCTCGACGGGCGGATCGAGCTTTCCGCCGTGCAGTGCTGGCCCTTCCACAACCCATTCGAAGAACTCCTCCACACCCACGTTGAGCTTCGACGCGCCGTCGTGCTCGTCGGGGTCGAAAGGCGGGACGATGCGGTCGACGGAGCAGTTGGAGAAACCGACGTGCTGCGCCACGAAGTCGAGATCCTCCGCGTCCAGGTGGTTCCGAATTTTCTCCGCGAGCTGCGCCGTGCCGCCAATCGTGTTCTCGCACGCGATGACGTTGATCGTCCCCGGGATGTCCTTCGTGCGGCGCTCGCTGAACCCCTTGGCCAGTGTCGGCGCGACCTTGTCGAGGATGGGCAGTCCGACCGCCGTGGTGATCAGCCTGAGCTTGGGGTGGAGAAGCTCCCGGAGGATGTCGTCCGTGTTTGATAGCACGCCCTTGACGTGACCGACTTCCTCAACTTTCTCCCCGTCGTCGAGGTTCGTGTCGAGGATGTGGACCCCGTACGAGCGCTTGTCGTTGATGATATCTATGAGCTTCTTGTCGACATCGGCGAAGACGACATGATATCCTGAAGAATATAGCAGGGGGGCGATGAAACCACGCCCGATGTTCCCTGGAGTGGGGGAGAAAGTCAGCCTGGAGCCCTGCTAGAATGCAGTTGCATGGAACTGGCCTGCTCCGAAGTGGATCGCTCGTGGTTTCGTGGACATGTCTAATTCGTATTTGGGTGGATAAGATCTTCAGGCATTCATGTACTGACAATATTTATACCCCGGCCTGGAGCGTCTGGGCTGCGGAGGAAAGGCGGCATAGATGACGTCGAGTCTCAGGCTCAAGCTTATTGAATTGTCATATTTGGGAGGAGAGAGGGCACAGCCATCTAGGACTTGGAAGCGGCTCCTCATTTCCTCTCCACCTCTTCTCCACGGGGTCATGGACCGTGCAGATACCCGAGCAGCTCTAGAAGTCCAATTTCATCAACGATGGGACGGGACTGTTACCTCGCTGTTGAAAGCGTTCACACAGTGTTCACTTCGCAGTACTTCTCGCACGCCTCTCGTTATGTCATATACTGACCGTCGAGAAGACTATCGCTGAGTTCCGGGTCCTTAGCGCAGTCCTGCCATAGCTGTCAAGGTCGCAAACGCTATCTGCTCCAAGACTCTCGTCTCGAATCGTCCAGCGACACTATTACTGTCCTTTCTTCCGGAAAGTTTGAGGTCACAGCCTGTGCTCATGAGGCATATCCGGGCCGTTTCCCCGACTGTGACGCTGCGTTTTTCATTTCCGCTCTGCCGCTTTGCCGCTCTGCCTATGACTTGGCCGACTACTGCGCACCATGCTCAAGGCGACCATCCTCTTCGTTTAAAAAGCCAGGCATCCTCGCGCACCCATCAGAGAAGTTCCATGTTGTTTGACTCGACAGCTACAGGACACGCCCTCATGTACACTTTGACCTCACTCGTCATGCACGTTGTCGAGAAAGCCTTGACGCTCTTTCACGAGGTCCTCCTGCATGCTGGACGCATCACAGAAGGCCCTCTGCCTACCGATATGTACCACTGCCTCGTGTTGTTTTTCTTTCCACCTCTTGACGCCAACAAACTCCCGTATCCACCTCAAGTCTTCAGCGCGACGGCGCTCCTGAACCAAGTGATCGCCAGCGGCGACAGGTGCGACAATCTAGTCCTGCGCCGAGTCGAACTCTACAAGCAAAGGTGGAGCCCGTTTGAATACATCATTTGCAAGTACGCCAACCGTCAGGAGGGTCCCTTGTTGCCCGAAAACTATCTTCTCCTTTCCTGGTCCTTCTATGATGGAATGGAAGAGAGTCAACAGGTCGCTCCCCCTGCCTCCGTTCATCAGGACTGCGCCGAGGGTCCAGCAGCACGCGATGAGACGGCCACGTTTGTGGAATCCGCCCTTCCGCCCAATGCATTCTCACTTCTCCAGCAGTCAATCTAAAGAACGCGGAACCAATGCAACGCAGGAGACAGGCGGCATTGGCTTTACGTCCACGAACCAGCGCCGAATCCGGACACCGATGGCCAAGTTATTCATCTCAGGATCCAGAAAACAAAGATACCTTATGGACATGATGGGCAGTAGCAAATTGCTTGCTTCGTTCGACCTACCAATGGAGGGTGCAATGCGCATGGTCGATTTTCTTTGGGTCTCGAACTGGGCCGCGTTTCCGTTTCCACACGACCTTCCTGTTTCGTCATGCTACACCTTCCTCTCGCGCCTTGTCTTTGATACTCTGGTTAAGCGCACAAAGCACCTCGACCCTGCCATCTATACTGCACGAGGAGCAGCTCGCCTTAAGACGGACCCGCTCAACTGGGATGGGACCACCAGTGAGACGGCCAGAATGCAGCACATCTTCAAAGACCGTCTCCCAACCCTGTACTATGATTCCGAACACATCCGGAATCTTCGCCAAGAGATTGACAACAGCCGCTGGGTATGTCTTTTTCATTGTTGATGGTCATCCGATCGTTGATCGGGGCTGTAGAAGCATGATGCCCCGCTACTCGCTCTCCGCCGAGAGACAATTGCTTATGTGATGGCTCGTCTGGTGTCGGAGCAACAGAGAGCTGCTGCTGGAGCAACGCTCGAACAGCTCGAAGCAAAGATCGAACAGCTCGAAGCACTGCTGCGCGCCGGGCAGACACGATCGGTGGAAATATCACAGACACACGGGGTCTAGAATCCTGAAATCAAATGCGATGACCGTTCCAATCTTACTTCTCTTGAACTCCATCCCTCACAGCGGGGACAAATATCTGGACTTGGACGACCAACTTGGGGTAAAGTTTCTGCCCGCTACGTGTCGATCAACAACCGTGTGGGTTTTGTGCAAGAAAGTGACATATTGTATCCCCCAAGATCTACATTCCCTTGTTTCTGTCACTGTATTCAAACTGCGCATAATTTGTAGCCATCCAAAAACAATGTAATGATTGCGAATAAGCCGCTTATACGGATCTGACCTGTAGCATAGCAGCCTTCTCTCCGATCTTTTCATCCAACGGGAGCAGGGTGTGTGCCAGCCGCGCAACAGTCTTGGTCCCAGGCGGAATGCTGAAGCTGAATTTGCCAACAAGCTCGCAGAGGATGATCTGCATCTCCATGACGCTAGAGGGATGATTTGAGCGTGTAGCACAAGGAATTGACAAGTGACGACCCACGCGAATCGCCATCTGAATACTGAGTAAGTTTCCTTGTGTGGGGTGAAACAGCAAAGAAAACTTACCCAATACACGTTCGTGATCCACTTACGAAGCTCATTCTGGGCAATGTGAGATGCGTGTTCGCTGCTGATGTGGAATATCGAGTGCTCACAGATTTGCGTACGGACCAATGACGTCGCTAGTCTGGACCGAGCCTCCCTCCAGCCATCGCATTGGGTTGAAATCCATCGCGTCTGATCCCCATCGGGACGCCATCCTACGGAAATTAGTTTGGCTGAGCGCCGCCAGCCGAGATACAACGCCACCTTTGGTATGAGGCAATAGCCATCGTCACAACTTGCCCCTTCCGAACGGGAATGCACTCGATCTTCCGCCCGTGGCGGTCCAGAACGGGCGCTGAAAGAGGAATGATGTCGTCTTCATATGCAAGCCGGTCTGTGACAGGTTCTGCAGGGAACATCCGCAGCGCCTCTTTGACGACGGCATTGAGCAGCGGCAGCTGGTTGTACGACTGTCCTGGCGCGCGGGCATGTATTTCCGTGCGGAGCTGGTCTTGGAGGGCGGGATTGCGGGCCAGCTCAATTAGAGTGAATGCCAATGTGTTTGCCTGGGAAATATACGGTGAGGTGTATGGACAATGCCGTTGGGAAATCTACTGACCGTTGTATCTTGACCTGCAACAAGAAGAACGGTTGTTTGGGCGATCAGTTCCTCTGTATCCAGCTTTTTGTTTGTCGCGCCCGCTTTTCCTGATACTGCCAAAGTCTGAGGAAAAAAAAAACCCCGAATGCAAAGGCATACAGAGAAGATCATACACATCTTCGGTCCCTTGGTCCTCGCCTGATGCCTGAGCGCGCAACTTATCCTCGACGGCAGCTCGCCCGATTGCCAGACCGAGATCTCGACCATGTATCACGGCGTGCCACCCTGCTACTCGGAAATGCAGCAGCCTGTAGAGTAAGCGCCGAGGGATATAATTGGTCAGTAATTCGGTCGATAAGAGGTCCTTCTTTGAGGATCTCGCCGCGGCACGACTGAGAGCATTTACTCCAAGTAGAAATAATTGGAAGTAAGGCTCACAAGAGATTGGTATTGAGCTGGACGAAACCGGGGTCAAGCTCTTCGACAGGGCGGCTGAGCAAAGCTGCCGTAAAATTACTCATCGTCATCATCGTGCAGTCTCTGGGATCAAAATACCTAGTGAGATGGCAGACAATGTCGCATCCGAGAGTATGTCCGCGATATCGACAGTGTTCGTGGGGCTCGATTCAATCCTTTCGGAAATCTGTGCCATGTGGATCGCTTTACTACTTAGGTCGGGGGCAGCAAAGTACGAGACGCACCCCGGCAGCAATTCGCTCGAAGATTGATTCGTAGCTCTGGACAACAGAGGCCGTGAAGGCGCCGTTGAGCGCCCCTCGTAAATGACGATGCTCGGGTCCCCCAGCTGGATCACGTCGCACGTGAATATTCCGGTCACTTAAGCTGGAACGCTGATTGGTGCGTCTCACCTCTGAAGCCCTCCACGCTCTGCGATCCGAAAAGCATCCACATCATCGTTGAAAGCGGAGGTGCTTGGTCCCACTTCGGACTGCTAAACACGTGGTGCATCGCTACCGGGTCCGCGATGACGATTTGGGTGCGCTATCCGCAGAGTGAGCCTCCCGACCCAGGCCATTCTATGTTGTCTGGTAAACACTCACTCCGAAACAACCCCGGATTTGGTATACGCTTCCAAAGCGCTTGAGCCAGGTGAACTCGTACTTGCCATAGTCCGGGGCGAGGAGAAGTTCGGCCAAGTTCCCTACGCGGGACAATCAGCTATCGGGCAACGACTTTGAGAGACAGTGCCCACCATAAAACCACGACGAGGACTCTGGACCTGGCAGATCCGGGATAGGATCCACTTTAGGTTTTAGAAAATAGTAGACTGCGATGGGCAAGACTGAAATCGCTACTTGAAGGAGGAGATGCATGGGTCCAGATTGAAACAACCAGGGGCTCGATGTCTGGTTTTATCTTCTCTAGGGCCCGGTTACAAGCCGACCCGTACCCTCGGACACTTTAGAGAACATCTCGAAGCTATAGACATGAGAAGAATGCGTCGACGCCAGAGGTTCGGTATCGAATCGACGGCGGGGAAGGTGCTGTCGGCTGTGGGAAGTGCTATTTTTGTCGGGCCAGACCCTCGAGTCGACGTGATTGGAACAGCATCGAGGGAGATTCTCTGAAATTCTACCGAGTCAGTCATGACTTTGGAACTGAAAAAGTACAAAAACCGTATGCGCCGCCCTTACCTGATGAACCAACTCAACATATCACGTGCCATGTTGAAGTTTTCCACGTCCGATCACTAGGGACACGATGTCGGTCTTCATGTGCTTTCCCTCTCTGCCCTGGGGCTTCCAGCGAGTTTCTTGTCCGAGCGATCTTGCGCCGGATTAGAAACTAGTCGATTTGTTCTGAGCTGCTTCCAGCTCGCTCTCCAGGATCATGGCGCAGCTTCCACTTCCCTGAAAGAACCGGGCCCTGTGACTCGCATTCCCATACAGAAGAATCCGCATTGGTTTTCGCGCATGTAGATCAGGGGGAGGATCAGATACTTCCGGATATCTGAGATTGTCCGGAGGCAAAGTCTCCGTAATATCCTTCACCCTGAGACATGCACCCTTGGCTTCTTCTGTCAAATGCAAGTCCGATGAGGTCTTCGAAGAAGACTGGCCCGCTCGTCAGTAGTTTTGCCGTTCCTGAACTTGTCTAGTCGTAACAAACGCTATTGAGATGTTCTTCGAGAAAGAAAGATGTTTGGGGGTGTCAGCTCGCTAACCATGCCGCTGCGCGCGACTTCCACGGTAGTTTCAGTGGCAGTGCTCCTCGTGGATTTGTCATCGCAGCAATCGACCTGCCTAAGCTTGGTCCTTGAAGACTGAAGTCAACCAGATTCTAAAATTTTGAATTTGAACCGTTCAGCCCCGGGCGCGTTTAGCTCTACTTGGTGCGCTACGTAGATCTGCTTAGCACGCGTGCTAGCCAATTCCGAGGGACCTGCCAGTGAAAGCTCGACTGTCTGATTTTTGTGCAGCCCGACTCTCAGGATGCCACATTACCGGTACAGTTGCGTCTCTACTGTGGCATGCAGCCGATTACGCGATCCCTGCAAGAGGCGGTTAAAATGGTTATCACGGCGGGAACAACGCACCTTTTATCAGTCCAGTGGCTCGTCTGCGAAGCTGTCACATGCACGGCTCACACGTCTCTCGATCCATTCACTGGCCATGCGTTATTCATGCTCAGGCGTGATCTCAAAGGTATCGATTGGGTGTCTTCCAGGAAGTCGAGCCATATCCGGGATCGAGGCGAGAGTGCGGAGATTGTCTACGTTTCGGTGGATCCCAGCAAGCAGTGGACCCCGCGAGCTGAAAAGGTCGGTATTCAACATCCATCCGAGCCCCACCGGCTCAACTGTGCTACGAAGATCTCCGAAATGCAGGAGAAAAGCGAAAAGTGTGGATAGCCGCAGTAGGAAGACATCGGGACCTTCTGTCCACGCAAGACGACTAGGAGGGCGACCGCGAGGGATGAAATTCGAGGCGCAAGATGGGGGCCCGCATGAACCGCTAGCTCTCCTGCGAGTCGATGACAACTTCGTTCCACAGAAACAGCTACGACAGCGCAATGGCGCGCCACCTCCGCGACACTTGGCTCGCAGTGCACGGCGGGTGGTAAGCGGAGAGATCACAGCCACCCAAGACTCATGAGTGGGCTAAATGTGACACGTGACTTGCCATCTTGATCTCCGCCTTTGCTCAGTATTCTCACTACTCCGGAACATGAGGGCTGCTGAAGATCCCTCAAGTGTAATTCGTTACTGCTTTTTTCAGGAAGGGGGTGGTTTGGAGGGAGGCAGGATGATCATCTCAGGTCCAAGCTACACCGACCTGCTACTGGTGCGTTTGGCGGCTTACATCTTGACGTTCACATTCATTCACATGGAAAGGGCATCCATACGCCTCACGCCATCCAAGTCGGCGTTCCGCACGCAAACAGGCAACTCCTGGCTTGAGTCTGCAGGCTCGTCGCCTACAAACCTAGCATTGGTAACACACATATCCCGGTCAAGGTCGGAGAAGCGCTATGAACATCTCAGTCAGCCGGCATATAGATCGGGATATGCTGCCTCTCACTACCATTGGCCATTGGAATATGGTATAAATGCTCGCAGTTTGGGAATACAGAGCTATCAGCCCAACAAGCTTCCAAATCCACTAGAGATGTCTTACCCAGTTTTCAACGCCCAAACCACTGCCGAGGAGGTCGCCACAGCTTTCGCCGACCAGATAAAGGGCAAGAACGGTGTGTGCCCTATGAAAAGTTTGTGTGCGCGCTCATTGAACCCGGTGATTCCGCAGTGCTTATCACTGGAACGTCTCTGAACGGGATCGGCTTCGAGGCGGCGCGCGTCATAGCCAAATATGCCCATCTCGTCATCATCACCGGATACAACAAGGAGCGGTGAGCGGGGCTTGACCTGTGGAAAGCAGCATTGAGCGCTGAGCATGGCATTGCAGATTGGAGCTCTCGCGAGCTGCATTGGAGAAGGAGAGCCCCAAGGCTGAGATCCGACCACTGGTTCTCGATCTCGCGTCACTCGAAGACGTGCGCAGGGCGGCTGCCGAGGTCAACGCGTACACGGAGCCCATTCACGTCCTGGTCAACAACGCCGCCGCCGCGATCGGCAGTTACAAGCTCACTGTGGACGGTTTCGAGAGCCAAATGGGCACGGACCATCTCGGCCCGTTCCTATTCACGGCCCTTATCGCGCCGAAGATCCTCGGCGCGCGCACTGCGACGTTCACTCCCCGGGTGGTGTTCGTCTCGAGCACCGTGCACACTTACTTTCCGTTGGATCTGGAGACGCTCGCCAAACTCGATCCGAAGTCGTACACTGCGGTAAATGCGTACGCCCAAGCCAAGGTGGCGAACGTGCTCACCGCGGCCGAGATCTCGCGGCGGTCGAAGGGACAGATCAACGCGTACAGTCTCCACCCCGGAGGTGAGTGGCCCGCAATTGTACATATGTACATATGCCGGTCGGTCCCGGCACTGAGCACGTCTTTTCACCGCAGTTGTCTTCACCAACATCAATCAGAGGAAGGAAGCGACCGAAATGGGGAAGGAGGTGGGCATCCTCCTCCCCGATGGCACGCCCAACCACGAGGCCGCGCCGTGGAAGTCGATTCCTGCGGGTGCTGCGACGACTGTGACTGCCGCGTTCGACCCGCGCCTGGAGAGTGTTCCGGGCGCGTATCTCGATGATTGCGTCGTTGCGAACGAGAAGATTGCGCCGCACGCTGCTGATCCTGTGAGTCGCAGTGTTCGCTTATGAGAGAGATTGGTAACTCACAATCGATGCCAGGACGTTGCTGCAAAGCTGTGGGAGATCACGGAGGAGCTTGTCGGTGTCAAGTTCAACTTTTAAAGATCTCATAAATATTTAGATTACTTTTAGTCATTTGTCATTCAGTATGAACGATAAAGTCGCTCGTGGGACTTGTCACTACATAGTGATTCCTGAGGTCATCCAATATATCCGAGAAACAGCAGTTGTCGTAAGATCATCTCAGTATGAAGAAATTTAGGTCTCAGCAGGAGCTCCTGAATCAATCCCTTTCAGCAGACCAGAAGAGAATATGCCCTTCTCTATCGCTTTCAATAGATCATGTGGTCTGGTAATTTCACATCACCCACCTGCGGCCTGCATTTTGCCTGAAACCACTATGACCCAATCACCCGTCGATGTCTGCAGCTTTGTGATGTGTGACATGTGACGCGACTTGTGCCACTCAAACCGCAACCTTTGACTCTGAGCTCTCCAAATTTCGATCATAGCCACTGAGGGTCTCGAGTGCGTCCGCAGCTATCCAATGAGACCCGTCGGCACATCTTTTAGCTATCCCTCGATTATGTTGCCTTCAAACCAGACGCAGTACTAAGCAATTCCCGATCTGCGTCAGGAAAACGCCATTCGTCTCCAATGCTCCAGATCAATACCTGAAAGTCGACGCGACACACGCTTACATTCCGCTTGATAATCCAATAGGTCGTATAAAGTGGGGTGGGGTCGGGCTGGCTATCGGCAGAATAACCCACTGTTTGCCATGGCAGGAGCTTCATATCCCACTTTCACCTTCGACACCACCGCCGAGGAAGTCGCGACAGCGTTCGCGGACGACATCAAGGGCAAAAACGGTGCGTCCATCGTCTAGAGGAACTGAGCAGCGCGCTGATTCCTGTTGGCCTATATGTAGTCCTCGTCACAGGAACTTCGATCAACGGACTCGGGTTCGAGACTGCGCGTGTTATCGCCAGACATGCGAATCTGGTCATCATAACCGGCTACAATCGGGAGCGGTCAGTCTTCCCCGGCTCTCTGCACGGAACACCAGACTCAGTACTGCGTTGCGCAGACTGGAGCTTGCGCGAGCTGAACTGGAGAAGGAGAGCCCCAAGGCTGAGATCCGGCCACTGGTTCTCGACCTCTCGTCGCTCAAGGACGTGCGCCGAGCAGCAGCCGAGGTCAACGCCTACGCCGAGCCCATCCACGTCCTGATCAACAATGCCGCTGCCGCTATCGGGGGTTTCAAGCTCACTGTGGACGGCTTTGAAAGCCAAATCGGCACAGATCACATCGGCCCGTTCCTCTTCACGTCGCTCATCGCGCCGAAGATCCTGGCCGCGCGCACCGCGACGTTCACCCCGCGGGTGGTCTTCGTCTCGAGTCTCGCGCACACGTACCAGGCGGTTAATCTGGAGACACTGGGCAAACCCGATCCGGAATCTTACAACTCGTTGAACGTGTATTCCGAAGCCAAGACGGCGAACGTGCTCACTGCGGCAGAGATCTCGCGGCGGTCCAAGGGGCAGATTAACGGGTACAGTCTGCATCCCGGAGGTGAGCAAGTGCAAGAGCAGCGGCTCGTGCGGCACGACTGACGTCGTGCAGTGATCCTCACGAACATGAACGAGAAGGAAGAAATCAAAGTCATACAGAAAGAGCTGGGGATCCTCCGCCCCGACGGCACGCCCAACCTCGATATGATGAAGTGGAAGACGATTGCTCAGGGCGCTGCGACCACCGTCACTGCTGCGTTCGATCCGCGGCTGGACAGCCTCCCAGGTGCTTACCTAGATGACTCTACTATCGCGAACGACGAAGTCGCGCCGCACGCGTCTGACCCTGTGAGTGGTTTTGTTTTGCCCTTCTATGCTTTGTCAGCTCACATTCGAATGTCAGGCGATTGCAGCAAAGTTGTGGGATGCCACGGAGGCGCTCGTCGGCGTGAACTTCTCAGTCTGAGCTTATATAGAATCGACCTGGACGGCGAATTGTGCCTCCCACTCTCGCATGCGCATGTATCCCATCCATTAAACCCTTGTATTGATCCAGTCAGAGTCCACGGATGGTTGTTGTTGGCCTGGAAGATTGTCGCCGTTGTACGTTTGGTAATGGAAGTCACAAGTCGGTCAAAACCGAACGCGCTCGGGAAGTAATCCATTTTTCAATCGACTTGTAACCTCCTTGTCGCAAAAATATTTTTCTTGTTATCGGGACTGACAGCCTGACGACGACCCGACCGAGCCTTATGATGAACAATATGAGCGATGTCAGAGACTGATCGGGTTCGTCAGGTCCTGTCAGGCGTCGTCGGGCTATCCTCAGACTCTTATCAGCCATCTATTGGTCGGCCTGGGGAACGATAAGGCAGTGTTTTCAAAAGTGTAGTATTCAATAACAGACAAGCTCTACTGAGTTCAGCGCGCGCAAGAACATGTCTGCGTCAACTGTATCAACAAGATAGTGGACACTGGTACGTGCTGGTGTCTTAGCGGGGCTACGATACATCAGGGCGCCTCGGATCGCAAATTCAAGGCGGAGAAAAGAGATCTCCTTTGCCTCGTCGAAGACGAGACAGCCATCCCACGTCGTTCGAGGCTTCCAATGGTGGGGCTTCATTGTCTTCACCAGCGCCAGATCCACAGTAAGGCCTGACGGCAATCGGCATCGAAACAGTCCGCATAATCGAGCAGGCAGTAGACCGGGACCATCCGAGTGGATGAGAATTGAGTTGTATCGCGGGCCCTGATTGTACCAGTTGGGATGGCAGCGCAGGATGTCTTCGCAGTCGGTCCAGTCCTCCCGAAACTGGAAGGAAATGTAGAGACAGTGGTACATTTCGACCTGTGACGTGGATGCGATGAGATTTCAACCGAAAACGAGTACTACTAAGTAGGTACTCACCTCTATTTGCACCTCCGCGCTCATGTACACATCCGGGAACTCGTCCGAGATAAAGCGTCAGAGATTAGCATCGAAATTGCGGAACATTGGATCGTTCCCAGTGTCGTGAAGAATCACCGTGTTTCCACGGTGCTCCGAAAACCCAATGTGAAGTTGTGTCAACGGGCATGACCTTCGTTTTGGGAACACGTCGCCAACTTGCAGGACTATGCCGAATCTCTGCCCGAATCCTCCTCGACTCCTTGTGATCACGTCGACGCGAGGCAATGAAATCAATTGCCTGCTGCTGACGGCGTTCCTCCACATTGCTGGTCTCAACCTCGTCGGCAGAGAAGGAAGGGGCGCGGCCCAAACGGCGAGTCACAATTGATTTGCGTGACAGTGGGGACACATGGGAGGCGGCTAGTACAAGCATGTTAGTGTGGCACGGGAACACATCAACAATTGACGCACCCCGCACGGCCTCGTGCATTGCTGCCATGTCTGACCGCATTCCACCAATGTCCTGCCTTAGGTTCGCCAGCTCATCCTTGACCTCCTTCAGCTGCGTGTCAACGGAAAGTGTTGACGGATTGCAGTTTTCGTCATGGGGAGTCATGCGTGCCGTGAACGGCGGCGTCAGCGGGTACGGAGCTTGTTGACGACGTCTCAGGTGGCGTGCAACAGCGCCAGGCGATTCGCAGGTGGGTGAAGATGTCGACATCGTAGAGAAGTGGAGTGCGCAGAGTGCGATGAGTGCTTATAGTGGAGTGAGTGGCTGTGCCATATCTCCGATATGACATACCTAAGCTGCATGACACCGCACGCGTGCACGCATAGACTAACAGTAACGTAGCCAATTAGTGGAGCTCGGAATTGAAAAACCCCTTGTTCAAACCCGACTCCGAAAATAAGTCCATCCAGTTGAATAAAATTTCAGTAAGTTGTGGTAGTTCACACAGAAGGGTGACCCGGAACATCTCATTAGAATTGGGTGAACACAAGGATGCTTCAAATTAAAGAACACAGGAACACTTCAAAAGCAATCATTATTTTACCTTCCCCGGGCGCAGGCCCGATCGTGCACGGTAGCAGACCATCAGCCCGACCGCCCAATAATAGTCCTACAGTGGTCTGACAGTGCTCTGACAGTGGGCTGATGTTTGTCTGACCGTCGACTGATCACGAGCTGATCACGAGCTGACCGTACCCCGACCGATACTGATTCGGCATTTCTTACTGCTATAAGGTAGCGGTAAGGCTAACCGCCTGAGGCGTTGTTATCGGGCCTGGCCGGGCACGGTAAGTCAAATAATATTTTTGCGACACTTCGCTGACCCGAGAGCTACGCCAAAATCCGGCGCGTCACTATTCGTACTTAGTGTGGCCCACTTCTGTAGTCAGAAACTCCTGATATCACAAGGCCGTGACTAATCATCACTAGAAGGTTCAACCAAGTGTTGAAGCGATGTTTCAATGTGATCAAAGCTAGCAGGCGGCGCATGGTATACAGTCAGTGTAAGTTTCGTAGTGAAATCGTTTCTAAGTCGTGGCCTGGTCGATAGAATGGCTTCAAGTTCCTCGCCGGAACTGATGCCTCTCAGAGAGGAGTTTTAGGCGGCAGAGAACGTGAAGCGCGTCAGCAAGCGATGTTAATGCGTGACGCGGGATCTCACGACCATGCCTTTCCATGGCGTTCGATGACCGCTGACGCCGCCCCCAAAGCATCGCTTAAAAGTGTGAGTCTTCTATAAATGAGACACGGAGCTGAAAATTGCCGCTCCCGGCTGCTGCCGGTCGCGGGAAACCTCATCCGGTCTTCTGCTACCGAGCGGTGCTTCAAGGCCATCAAGAAAAGGGGGCCCCGAACCCTCCTGAAGTGACCATTTGGAGCTCTCCAGGGTTACCAAGTTGCGCAAATAGGTGATTTTTCCCCTCGCGATCGACAATCCCTTGTTTCTGCCGCTGTCTTCCACCCGCCCAGAACATCGTGGCAATCGGAAATCAATGCAATAGTTGTCTGGGAGCCACTCATACGGATTTGACCTTTAGCATAGCACTTTTCTCTCCGGTTTCCCCATCTAACGGAACCAAGGTTTGCGCCACCCGCATAACAGTCTTGCTCCCTGGTGGAATGCCGAATTCGAATTTGCTAACAAGCTCGCAGAGGATGATCTGCATCTCCATGACGCTGGAGGGATGGCTCGAGCATGTAGTACAAGGGATGAACAAGTGACGACTCACGCAAATCGCCATCTGAATACCGTGTTAGTTCTCTTGTGTGCAGCAGTAAAACAACAAGGAAAGCTTACCCAATACACGTTCGTGATCCGCTTATGAAACTCATTCTAGGCAGTGTGAGATGCGTGTCCGCCGCTGATCTGGACTGGACTGGAATATCGAGGCTCACAAATTTGCGTAGGGGCCAATGACGTCGCTGGTCTGGACAGAGCCTCCCTCCAGCCATCGCATTGGGTTGAACTCCATCGCATCAGATCCCCAGTGGGACGCCATCCTAAAAAAGATTAGTTTGGCTGAACACCGCCAGTTGAGATACCACGCCACCTTTGGTACGAGGCAATAGCCATCGTCAGAACTTGCCCCTTCCGAACAGGAATGCAGTCAATCTTCCGCCCATGGCGGTCCAGAACCGGCTCCGAAAGAGGAATGATATCGTCTTCATATGCAAGCCGGTCCATGATAGGTTCCGCAGGGAACATCCGTAGCGTCTCTTTGATGACGGCGTTGAGCAGCGGCAGCTGGTTGTACGGTTGCGCTGGGGCGCGGGCCTGAAGTTCTGTGCGGAGCTGGTCTTGGAGGGTGGGATTGCGGGCCAGTTCAATAAGACAGAATACCAGTGTGTTTGCCTGGGAAATAAATGGTGAGGTAAAGCGACGATGCCTATGGGTAGTCCACGGACGGTTGTATCTTGCCCTGCAACAAGAAGGACGGTTGTTTGGGCAATCAGTTCTTCAACATCGAGCTTTTTGGTCCCCGTGCCCGCTTTTCCTGATACTACAAGAGTATGAGGGGAAAGACAAATCCCGGACATGAGGACGCACAAAGCAGATCATACACATCCCCGGTTCCTTGGTCCTCGCCTGATGCCAAAGCACGCAACTTGTCCTCGACAACAGCTCGTCCGAGAGCGAGACCAAGCTCCCGGCCTTCTGTCACGGCGTTCCACCCTGCTACTCGGAAGTGCAGCAGCTTGTAGAGTAAGCGTCGAGGGATGTAGTTGGTCAGTAAATCAATTGACAAGAGGTCTCTTTCTGAAGTTCTTGCCGCCGTACGACTGAAAAATGATTGGGTTCGAGTGTCAGTAATAGAAAATGGGGCTCACAGAAGATTGGTATTGAGTTGAATGAAACCGGGGTCAAGCTCTTCGACAGGGCGGCTGAGCAACGCTGCCGTGGGATCATTTAAAATTATTGTGCAGTGTTTGTGATCGAAATACCAATCGAAATGGCAGATAGTGTCGCAGCTGAGAGCATATCAGCGAGATCGATAGTATCAGTGGTGCTCGAGTCAATTCTTTCGGAAATCTGTGCCATGTGGAACGCTTTACTATTTGGGTCGGGGGCAGCAAAATACGGGACGTACCCCTGCAGCAACCCTCTCGAATATTGTTTCGTAGCTCTGGACAACGGAGGCTGTGAAGGCGCCGTTGAGCGCGCCTCGTAAATGACGATGCTCAGGTCCCGCAGCTGGATCAAGGCGCGCGTCGATTCTTATGCTCACTCAAGCGACGGAAGCAGGTCGCTGTTGCTCACCTCTCACACTCTGCACGCTCTGAAATCCAAAAAGCATGGTCACCATCATTGCAACAGGGGGCCCTTGGTCCCATTTCGGACTGCTGAACACGTGGTGCATCGCTACCGGGTCTGCGATGACGATTTGGGTGCGCTATAAGCAGCAGAGTCAGCTCACAGCCTCCCCCGGTTTATATTCTATTGTGAGCACCCACTCCCAAACAACCCCGGATTCGGTACACGCTTCCGAATCGCTTGAGCCATGGGAACTCGTACTGGCCATATACCGGGGCGAGGAGAAGTTCGGCCAAGTTCCCTACGCGGTACAATCAGCTACCCGGGCAGCGACATTGGGAGACAGAGTCCACCATAAAGCCACGACGAGGACTTTGGACCTGGTAGATCCGGGATAGGATCTCTCTTAGATCTTAGAGAATAGTAGACTGCGATGGGCAAGACTGAGATCGCTGCTTGAAGGAGGAGGTGCATGGGTCCAGATTGAAACACAAGGGGGCTTGACGTCTGCTTTTATATTCTCGAGGGCCCGGTTACAAACCGATCAGTGCCACCGGAGTCTGTAGAGAACATCTCGAAGCTATAGACATAAGAACTGAATCCGTCGACGCCAGAGGTCCGGTATCGAATCGGCCGTTCGGAAAACGCTGTCGGCTGTGAGAAATGCTATTTTTGTCGGGCCCGACCCTCGAGTCAATATGATTCGAGTGGCATCGAATGAGATCCTTTGAAATTCTAAGGATTCTGTGATTACCTCAGGAATCGACAAAGGGAAAGAATTGTATACCAGCCTTGCCCGATGAAACGACTGAAAATCCCACGTGCAATGTTGAAGTTTTCTGCATCCGACCACTAGGGACACAATCATGGTCTTCGTGTGCCTTCCCTCTCTTCCCAGAGGCTCTGTGCGAGTCTCTTGTCTGAGAAATTTTGCGTCGGATCACATACTCGTCCGATCGGTGTGATTTGGTCTCAGCTTGCTCTCCATGATCATGGCGCAGCTCCCACATCCCATCAACAACTGGACCCTGTGACTCCCACTCCCAGTCGGAAGAATCAGCATTGTCTTCACGCATGCAGATCGCCGTGAGGATCGGATACTTCCAGGCATCTGAGCCTTGTCCGGAACCAATGTCTCTGTGATATCATTCACCCTTTTCAGAGACACTCACCCTTGGCTTCTTCTGTCAATTGCAAGTCGGATGAGGTCTTCGAAGAAAACTGGCCCGCTCGTCAGTAGTTTCGCCGTTCCTGAACTTCCCGCCACGAAAGACTCCGACGTTTTGTCTAGTGGTACTGAACGCTCTTGAGATGTTCTTCGAGAGAGAGAAAGACGCTTGGGGGTGTCGGCTCGCTAATCGTACACGTGATGCTCGCGGCAGTTTCGATGGTAGTGCTTCTCATTGATTAGTCACAGTCAGTCACCCCCCCGCAATCGACTGCCTACACACCTCCCTTCGCTCTTGATGGTTGATGGTTGAAGTTGAACAGGTTCTAAAATTTTGCATCGCTTAGCCACGAGCGCAGTTAGCTGCACTTGAAGCGTTTGTAGATCTGATTTGTACGCGTGCCAGCCACTCCCATACCGCGAGAATAAGTGAGGGCTTGATTGTCTGATTCTTGTGCAGCTCGATTCTCAGGAGCCGTCACTACTCTGACGTGCAATCGGTCACTAGATCTCTGCGAGAGGCGGTTCAAACGGGTATGACAGCGGAAACGACGCGTGTTCCAGTGGTCAAGCGGCTCGTCTGCGAAGCTATTAAATACACGGCTCACAGGTCTTTCGAATCATCCACCGTCCATGTGTTACTCTGCCCTCGACTTCGTAATATTGCAGGGGAAGACCCAGCGGCCCGTGGTCACGACCGATCTCGCTGAGAAGACTGTGATCGTCCTCGGAGCTAATACGGGCCTGGGATTCGAGGCGGCAGAACACTTTGCGCGGATGAAACGGGCGAGGCTGATTCTGGGAGTGAAGCCAGAGGCAGAGCAGCGTTCAAAAGTTCTGCAATAACCCGGCATCGGTCGTCGCCACGCGCCGCAGATTCGGTGCATCAAAGACCTCCGAAATGCAGGAGAAAAGCGAAAAGTGTGGATAGCCGCAGTAGGAAGACATCGGGACCTTCTGTCCACGCAAGACGACTAGGAGGGCGACCGCGAGGGATGAAATTCGAGGCGCAAGATGGGGGCCCGCATGAACCGCTAGCTCTCCTGCGAGTCGATGACAACTTCGTTCCACAGAAACAGCTACGACAGCGCAATGGCGCGCCACCTCCGCGACACTTGGCTCGCAGTGCACGGCGGGTGGTAAGCGGAGAGATCACAGCCACCCAAGACTCATGAGTGGGCTAAATGTGACACGTGACTTGCCATCTTGATCTCCGCCTTTGCTCAGTATTCTCACTACTCCGGAACATGAGGGCTGCTGAAGATCCCTCAAGTGTAATTCGTTACTGCTTTTTTCAGGAAGGGGGTGGTTTGGAGGGAGGCAGGATGATCATCTCAGGTCCAAGCTACACCGACCTGCTACTGGTGCGTTTGGCGGCTTACATCTTGACGTTCACATTCATTCACATGGAAAGGGCATCCATACGCCTCACGCCATCCAAGTCGGCGTTCCGCACGCAAACAGGCAACTCCTGGCTTGAGTCTGCAGGCTCGTCGCCTACAAACCTAGCATTGGTAACACACATATCCCGGTCAAGGTCGGAGAAGCGCTATGAACATCTCAGTCAGCCGGCATATAGATCGGGATATGCTGCCTCTCACTACCATTGGCCATTGGAATATGGTATAAATGCTCGCAGTTTGGGAATACAGAGCTATCAGCCCAACAAGCTTCCAAATCCACTAGAGATGTCTTACCCAGTTTTCAACGCCCAAACCACTGCCGAGGAGGTCGCCACAGCTTTCGCCGACCAGATAAAGGGCAAGAACGGTGTGTGCCCTATGAAAAGTTTGTGTGCGCGCTCATTGAACCCGGTGATTCCGCAGTGCTTATCACTGGAACGTCTCTGAACGGGATCGGCTTCGAGGCGGCGCGCGTCATAGCCAAATATGCCCATCTCGTCATCATCACCGGATACAACAAGGAGCGGTGAGCGGGGCTTGACCTGTGGAAAGCAGCATTGAGCGCTGAGCATGGCATTGCAGATTGGAGCTCTCGCGAGCTGCATTGGAGAAGGAGAGCCCCAAGGCTGAGATCCGACCACTGGTTCTCGATCTCGCGTCACTCGAAGACGTGCGCAGGGCGGCTGCCGAGGTCAACGCGTACACGGAGCCCATTCACGTCCTGGTCAACAACGCCGCCGCCGCGATCGGCAGTTACAAGCTCACTGTGGACGGTTTCGAGAGCCAAATGGGCACGGACCATCTCGGCCCGTTCCTATTCACGGCCCTTATCGCGCCGAAGATCCTCGGCGCGCGCACTGCGACGTTCACTCCCCGGGTGGTGTTCGTCTCGAGCACCGTGCACACTTACTTTCCGTTGGATCTGGAGACGCTCGCCAAACTCGATCCGAAGTCGTACACTGCGGTAAATGCGTACGCCCAAGCCAAGGTGGCGAACGTGCTCACCGCGGCCGAGATCTCGCGGCGGTCGAAGGGACAGATCAACGCGTACAGTCTCCACCCCGGAGGTGAGTGGCCCGCAATTGTACATATGTACATATGCCGGTCGGTCCCGGCACTGAGCACGTCTTTTCACCGCAGTTGTCTTCACCAACATCAATCAGAGGAAGGAAGCGACCGAAATGGGGAAGGAGGTGGGCATCCTCCTCCCCGATGGCACGCCCAACCACGAGGCCGCGCCGTGGAAGTCGATTCCTGCGGGTGCTGCGACGACTGTGACTGCCGCGTTCGACCCGCGCCTGGAGAGTGTTCCGGGTGCATATCTCGATGATTGCGTCGTTGCGAACGAGAAGATTGCGCCGCACGCTGCTGATCCTGTGAGTCGCAGTGTTCCCTTACGAGAGAGATTGGTAACTCACAATCGATGCCAGGACGTTGCTGCAAAGCTGTGGGAGATCACGGAAGAGCTTGTCGGTGTCAAGTTCAACTTTTGAAGATGGCATACGTATCTAGATTACATTTTGCAATGGTGGCACAGTTCGCCTGAACGATGAAGTCGTCTTATTAGTGCTTTGGTCATCCATTCCCCCGAGAAACAGCAGGCGTCGCAAAATCATATCAGTGGGAAGAGATTCAGGTCTCAGCAGGAGCTCCCGAATCAATCCCTTCCGACAGACCAGAGGAAAACACGCCCTTTTCCTTCGCTTTCAATACTTAGATCCTATGGTCTGGTAATTCTACATCACACACCGTCTGCAGTTTTGTGATGTGTGACATGTGACGCGACTTGTGGCCATTGCAACTCAAACCGCAACCTTTGACTCTGAGCTCTCCAAATTACGATCATAGCCACTCAGGGTCTCGACTGTGCCCGCAACTCTCCCATAAGACCTGTCGGCACATCTTTTAGCTTTCTCTCGATTATGCTGCTTTCAAACCAGACGCAGTACTAAGCAATTCCCGATCTGCGTCGGGAAAACGCCATTCGTCTCCCATGCTCCGGATCAATACCCAAGAGTCGACGCGACATAATTTCGCACCCTGCTTGATAATCGGACGGGAGATATAAAGTGGGGCGGGGTCGGGCAGGCTATCGGCAGAACAACCCACTATTTGCCATGGCAGGAACTTCATATCCCACTTTCACCTTCGATACCACCGCCGAGGAAGTCGCGACGGCGTTCGCGGATGAGATCAAAGGCAAGAACGGTACGTTCGTTGTCCCGAGGAGTAGAGCAGTGCGCTGATTCCTGTTGGCCTATCATGTAGTCCTCGTCACAGGGACTTCGATCAACGGACTCGGGTTCGAGACTGCGCGTGTTATCGCCAGACATGCGAATCTGGTCATCATAACCGGCTACAATCGGGAGCGGTGAGTTTTCCCTGGCTCTCTGCACGGAACACCAGACTCAGTACTGCGTTGCGTAGACTGGAGCTTGCGCGAGCTGAACTGGAGAAGGAGAGCCCCAAGGCTGAGATCCGGCCACTGGTTCTCGACCTCTCGTCGCTCAAGGACGTGCGCAGGGCAGCCTCCGAGGTCAACGCCTACGCCGAGCCCATCCACGTCCTGATCAACAATGCCGCCGCCGCGATCGGCGGTTTCAAGCTCACCGTGGACGGCTTTGAAAGCCAAATCGGCACAGACCACATCGGCCCGTTCCTCTTCACGTCGCTCATTGCGTCGAAGATCCTCGCCACGCGCACCGCGACGTTCACCCCGCGGGTGGTCTTCGTCTCGAGTCTCGCGCACACGTACCAGGCGATTGATCTGGAGACACTGGGCAAACCCGATCCGGAATCTTACAACTCGTTGAACGTGTATTCCCAAGCCAAGACGGCGAACGTGCTCACTGCGGCAGAGATCTCGCGGCGGTCCAAGGGGCAGATTAACGGGTACAGTCTGCATCCCGGAGGTGAGCAAGTGCAAGAGTAGCGGCTCGTGTGGCACGACTGACGCCGTGCAGTGATTCTCACGAACATGAATGACAAGGAAGAAATCAAAGTCATCCAGAAGGAGCTCGGGATCCTCCTCCCCGACGGCACTCCCAACCTCGATATGATGAAGTGGAAGACGATTCCGCAGGGCGCTGCGACCACCGTCACCGCCGCATTCGATCCGCGGCTGGACAGTCTCCCTGGTGCTTACCTGGACGACTCCACCGTCGCGAACGACAAGGTTGCTCCGCACGCGTCTGATCCTGTGAGGAGTTTTGTCTCATCCTCATTTGCACGGCTCGCTCAGTCTGATGTCAGGCTATCGCAACGAAGTTGTGGGATGCCACGGAGGTGCTCGTTGGTGTCAAGTTCTCAGTCTGAGCTTACACAGAGTCGGGCTAGACTAGAGATTTTGCCCCGGACTCTCGCAACCACATGTATCACATTCAGTAAAACCCATGTATCAAGCCAAACGAAGCTTACGGGTGGTTTTTCCTGGCCTGGAAAGTTGTCGCCGCTGTGCCATTGGCGACGAAAACTAACAATTCAATAACAAAGGTATACAAGTGATGCTTAAACCGACTGAACAGTATCAATATAGTGACAAGATCTGATCCACCCCCTGGCGTTTCATTCTTCCGAGTCACTTCTGACCTCCGAAACTCTCAATGCCACATGACCGTATTCAACCATTGCTGGATGTTCTGTCAAAGGAATTGTACGCCGGCCACACTGATTGGTAACGTATGTGTATTCCGATCAAGGTCGGAGAAGACTCACTGAGCACATGAATCGGGATATCCTTTCTCTATCGGGAATTGGTCATCAGACCGAACTGTGATATAAATGCTCCGAGTCGTAGCTTGAGACTACCGAGCTATTAGCCCAACAAGCCTCCAAATCCACTACAGATGTCTTACCCAACTTTCAACGCCGAAACTACTGCTGAGGAGGTCGCCACGGCTTTCACAGACCAGATAAAGGGCAAGAATGGTGTGTCTCTCCTGACGAGCTTGTTGGCGCACCCATTGACCCCGGCGATACCGCAGTGCTTATCACTGGAACATCTCTGAACGGGATCGGTTTTGAGACAGCGCGCGCCATAGCCAAATATGCTCATCTCGTCATCATCACTGGATACAACAAGGAACGGTGAGCGTGTCTTGACGCGTTCCACGCAGCACTGGGCGCTAATCATGGCATTGCAGATTGCAGCTCACGCAGACCGAGCTGGCGAAAGATGGACCCAGCGCCGAAATTCGACCCCTGGTCGTGGATCTCTCGTCTCTTGGAGATGTCCGACGGGCTGCAGCTGAAGTCAACGCCTACGCCGAGCCTATTCACGTCCTGATCAACAACGCCGCTGCCGCCGTCGGCAGATACAAGTTCACTGTGGACGGTTTCGAGAGCCAAATGGGCACGGACCACCTCGGCCCCTTCCTCTTCACGGCCCTCATAGCGCCGAAGATCGTAGCCACGCACACGGCGGCATTCACCCCGCGGGTCGTTTTCGTCTCGAGCGCCGCACACGCTTACCAGGCGTTGGATCTAGAGAATCTAGCCAAACCCGACCAGGAATCGTACATCCCGATGAATGCGTATGCAAAAGCCAAGGCGGCGAACGTGCTTACCGCAGCAGAGATCTCGCGGCGGTCCAAGGGGCTTATCAACGGGTACAGTCTCCATCCTGGACGTGAGTTTGTGCTCTGAATGTGCATACATACGTTGCTCCCGGCACTGAGCACATCTTCTCGCCCAGTTATCTTCACCAATATTGCTCAGAGGGAAGAAACGATTGCAATAGAGAAGGAGATGGGCATCCTCCACCCCGACGGAACGCCCAACCTCGAGGCCGCGCCGTGGAAGTCTATTCCTGCAGGCGCTGCGACGACTGTGACCGCTGCGTTTGACCCGCGCCTGGAGAGTGTTCCGGGTGCGTATCTCGACGATTGTGTCGTCGCAAACGAGAAGATTGCGCCGCACGCTGCGGATCCTGTGAGTCGCGGTGTTCTCTTATTAGAGAGATTAGCAACTCACAGTCGATGCCAGGATATCGCTGCAAAGTTGTGGGAGATCACGGAAGAGCTCGTCTGTGTCAAGTTCTCAGTCTGAGCTTATATACAGTCGATCCAGACGATAAATTGTACCTGGGACACTTAGATCCACATCTATCGCATTCAGTCAAACCTACGTATTAGTTCACGTCTCTTAATGAGCCGATTTCCAATTCACGATCCGGCGAGCAGAATTGCCCCAAGTTCTGGAACTCATACCTATCGAAGAGGAAATTTCGGTCGAATTCAGGCCTTGCATTCGTGCGACGGATCTGAAAACGACGCCCGAGCAGTCGATTTCGACAAAACATACTGCAGAAATATGAAGGAACTGAACAAAACGTACGACAAATTCCGGCCAGCTGAAATCCGAAGCTGTCTTACCGCGTAAACCAATCGTGAACCGTCTCCATCAGAAGCAGATCCTGATTCGAGGCTCTCAGTTTCGAGATGACGGCGCCATGTCAACATCGAGAAGGATACAACGTAAACTGTGGGCGCGGTCTGCTCAGCGGACGCTTCGTTTGATCCACAACGGGGCTCTTAATCACGTTTCGTGAGCGGAAACGATTGCGAGCAAAATGAGCGTCTTGGACACCAAAAAATGAACTGCGTTGCCGTTCCTCTCAGGGCTGTGATGGTAGAAGCAGTGCGTACTTCAATCAGGGCAGCCCCGTTTGTACGGCCATCGTGCACCTCCGCGACGCGTCGAACGCGTGAATGGACGTTGTGGTTAGAAGACAACGTGAGCGCGTCAGCAAGTGACGATAACGCGTGACGCGTGATCTCATACCCGCTCCCCACTCGAAGCGCTCGGTGACAACCGACTCCGCTCGCGAACCATTACTTGGAAGAGCGAAGCTTCTGTACTTCAGGATAGGCGCAGGACATGCCATGGACATGGAACTGGACATTTTTGCTGGTGGTCGTACGGAAGCTCAGTCCGTCCACTCTGCTCTGAATCCCACATCACCGATCTCCACACTTCCGTGCCATTCTCTGAAGACATCCGAACTGCTGGAAATGGTCTCAGAGGTGGCTCACATTCGAACCATAGAAACAACTGGGTTGACATGCTCGTCGGTCCTATGTCTTGTCACATCGAAGATCAAATTCTCTGACTCCGACCAATATATCTTTGGCACGGGCTATTCGCGGACTGCGTGCACCACGGAAACGATGCATGACCTATTAGTAGCGTCAAAGACGATGCATGCCGCCCTGCGATCCCGATGCCAGCCCATTTTCCGCCATGTACTCATACGTGACGAACGGCAAGGTTGACTCGCTGCAGACGTCACCCATTTCCCACCGATGCCTACTTAAGTTTCGAACAACCGCGGCTAAAGGATCAACAACATGCACCCGTCCGCGGTCCTACTTCTGTGTCTCACCCTCGTCCGCGCTCTACCATCTCCACGGCAATCGGAGGCACTGCAGAATGCCTCTGTCATGGACCCGCTCCCGAATACGACGGTGGGGCCGTACCCAACCTATCAAGTGCATACGCCTTTCGACCGCGAATCTTTCAAGCTCGGACTGATGCAGGAGTGGATCGAGCTCGACCTCTTCCATTACGGATTGGCCAAGTTCTCTCCGCAAGAGTGGCAGCAGCAGCTGGGTGTGAACAGAGACGGGTTGACGCTGATCCAGTGCGTACCCGTGCTGCTGGTTCCGTGGTTGCAGGATCTAATCTGGGGCAGGTTTATGGCTAACCAAGAGAGCGGGCACGCGCAGCTGCTGACGAACATTCTGGGCGAGGGCAATGCGCCTCTGCGTTGCACCTACAACTACTCGTTCGTCCGTCCGTCGATATGAAGCTCTCCGCTCTCTGACGGGCTTTCCAGTGGCGCATTCACGGATCCGAGAAGTTACGTGGATTTCAGTCAACGTTTGACGAGTTGGGGGGAGCGGTGAGTTAGCCTGGAAGCATATGATGAGGACCGGCTCTGACTCGGGTCCAGCGGTGTCATAGGCTTCCTCGCTCATCTCAATTCGCGCGACTCGGCGAACCTCCTGCACCAAAGCATCTCGACCGAGTCACGGTGAGCACAATTGGGTTCTCCTTTTGTCCCCTTCGATCCGAGCACGCATTCAGTCAGCAAATGATCTTCCGGCAATTTGCTGGTGCATTCCCGATGCCCGTGTTCTTCGAGGCGGGCATCCCACAAGCTTGGGCCTGGACACTCCTCGCGCCGTGGATCCAGTCCTGCCCCAACAAGAGTACCCCCGAGTTCCAGCGGATCATGTGGACGAATTTCCCCAAGTTGACGATAGTGGATGAGCCGAAGCTGCAGTTCAATGGATCGATGGCGGCCGTTTCGGTTAGTCTTTACCGTGTGCAACCCTTGGCGCGGCTTATGAAGATGTGCAGACCAATCGCACTGCCTTGACGCATCCAGGCCAGCAGATCCACTTTACATGGGAGAACCCAGGCCTGCTCGTTGGCCCTGACAATGCCTATACGACACAGATCCATACCAACGGCACTGCAAGTATGTGGCGTATTTGTTCCTTTTCTGGTGTCTGATCTTCTCACTCAGAATACGCGCTTTGGGTCTCTCAATTGAACGCCACCTACACACCTCTAACGAGCACCGGGAACAACACAGGCTTCACTGTCCTTCCTTCGCCAGCCGCCGATGTCTACAACACATCTATCACGACAGGCGATCCCATCTTGAATGGAGTGAGTTGCCGCTGCTGCTGCTGCTTCGTTGAAGGCTATTGAGTACTAATATGTGCTAGACCAACTTCGTCGCGTTGACGAGCGATAACCCATTCGTCAGTAGCTTCAACTTGTCCATGATCAACGACTTTGTCGTTGCGGGCCCAGCTGTATTCCAGTTCTCGTGAACTTTGGAGAGCGTCTGTCATCGTGGCATGTATAATCATATACGTACAGTATACACCTGTAATTTTGTAAATCGGCTCCGCATTCCGACAACTGTGGTCTGCCAATGGGACCGAAAGTAACTCATATAGCCATCTACACATGCACGTTGGAACGTAGAGAGCTGTGTCCTGCGCAATCCCGGCACCGATTCCATCGCAGCCGCCACCTATTCAAAAGCTGGAGAGCTGCGGGATAGGACCAATGAGAACCTCACCATGATCCTCGAGCAGCCGCTGGTTTCCAAGTCGGGAAGGGTTATGCTTGTTCAAAGCTCAGAGGCAGACGACGAAGCCGTTCTGCAGCTGCGATTGGACCCTTCCATCCAGCGTTTCCTCCGCTTCCATCCGACCACACTCACGATCGAGCAAGTGCGTGAAAGCCGCCTGGCATCTCTGCAGGACCCGAGCCGCATAATGCTCTCAGTGTACCTCGTCAATCGCGAGAGTCCTGCGAGCAACCCGAGCCCCCCAACATTCGCGGGGGAGATGAACGTCCGCCATATCGAGACCTACCGCGGGCGTTCATGCGAGATAGGCCTGGCCCTGCTCCCGCAGTTCCTGCGACAAGACACCGGCACGGACGCCGTCTGGACGCTCTTCGAGTACGTCTTCGGGACTCTCGGGATGCACCGGGTGGCGATGAGCACATTACCGGAGAATAAGCTTATCAGGGTCTGGGCGGAGAAGGGAGGGTTTGTGTTGGAAGGGGTGCAACGGGAGTCGTGGGCGGACGGCCGAGGGGGGTACGAGGACACGTGTTTGTATAGTCTTTCGGCACAGACTTGGAGGGAGAAGACGCTTCCCTTTGCTGAAGCGAATTTGAAGTCCAGGGGTAGTCGTAATCGCTCTCGGCTGCCTTCTTCACGTTTGTGAAGAACACCTGATCGTGAGCGGTACATAAGTGGAGGTGTTGCATGTGAACGTTCCACAAGAGGTTTCAAATGAACATTCAGCGAATCCAGGCATCAGCGATGGGATGGGATAGAACTGCGGGATTGAAACTAGATGGATTGGAGGGAGCCCGGAAGACGTTGATCTTGACATATGATCGTACCGATAAGGATTGATCTCTTCCGTGTCTTGTAAAATTCTTGTAACGCTGATTTCGAGAATTTAACGAGCTCAGTTTTTCCTTCGATGCCCCCAGTTCTGTGGCTCAGTGAAGAGCGCCTCCGAATGGGAGAATCGCTGATCAGGATGTAATTATATGTGGCGGTGTAATGCACGCGGTGCACAGATCATTATCTCGTGTTCCCGTCCCGCTCTGCAATCCACTCAATTATATCTTCCACATGAAAAGCATTGACCATATACGCTATCTTCCTCCTTCCCCCCGACTTGCATCCCGATGTCTCTCCTACGCGATGTCTTCCGGCACAAATCTGGTCCAGCGCAATCCCAAGGTGGCTTCCCTGCGCAAGCACTATCGTCGAAACGGAGCCTGAAAACCTATGCCGCGTCGGTAAAATCATCTGGTGGCGCATCGATACAGTCCCTCGCCCAATCTATGGTGAGCTTCTACTCGGCTCTGACGGGCGGGGGCCCGCGCGTCGCGAAGCGGAGGAGGCCGGACATCTCGCGGCTCGGCGAGTCCACCCCAGCCTCGAGGGAGTGCACCCGTTGGCTAACATAAGTGACAGGTGTTCCAGCGGAGTGGTACGCCTCCGATCCGCCGCCGCCTGAGGAGCTCCCGGGAACACTCCCGACGTCGGACTTGCCTGGATTCACGATGGCGCACTCGCTGATTATGCATGCAACCGAGGCGGATATGAAACCGTGGCTCAATCTAGTGCTATTCAGCCATGCGTTAGAGAACTCGCCTCTCCCAATGTACCATAACGCGGGTGGGTGTGCACATCGGAAATTTATGCGTTCCATCCTTTTGATCTCAGTATTTAGCCGAGATCGCCGGAGAAGTGAGGATGGTGCTCGAAGAACCAACGGCGCTGGCTAGTATCGATATCTGGGTGCGTAATGGTTTCTCTGAGATGTTATCCCACTTGAACCGCCGGCAGCTCGTGGCCAGATTGGATAGTATAGTTGACATGCAGCAATTTCCCTTTCTGTCTCTCACTGGCACCCTTTGGAACAAGAAGATGGGCGACCCGACGACTGGCGGTGTGCTTAAGAAGGGGAGATTGCCCGCCGGATCCTACGTGTTCCCGTTTTCGTTTCCGGCGCTTCCAGCAGACACGATCGTCAAGCATCCCGACGATGAGCGCCGCAAGGTCAGTAACTGAAGTGCTGCGGGACCATTCACTCAAGACCGCCACAGAACAAAGCCCGTGTTCCTCTTCCTCGTGGGTGAATGTCCTCTTTTAGTCTCGACCTTCTGAGATTTCCCCCAGCCACTTTCTCATTGAGCGTTGTGGGCGGATTCTCCGGTAACCTCAAGTACGTTGTCGGAGTCAATGTCGAACGCGATGGTTTCGGCTCCATCGACGAGGAATTCGAGATGCCCGTCCAATATCTCCCGCTGTCAAGAATTGCACCGAGAGAGACGACGACCTTCCCGTTCCTACCGCTACGAGAAGACTGGCCGTTTACACGCGAAGTTGTGGGTGGATGGACGTTGACCCCATTTGGCGGTCGAGGCCGGATCGGCGAGGAAGTTATCGAGTTGGAGGGCATTGTGAGCTATTCCGTTATCATTCATGGCAGTGCACTGATCCTTGATACGTAGCTCGGTATCCAAGAGCCAGCGGTCTACACTGCGGGCCAGATGCTCGACTTCTCTCTTCTTCTATGGTCGAATCATCCGCTGGGGCTAGAGGCACTCGCGCAGCCGGGTGCCATTCAAGCGGGGTTTTTCCAAACGGACATATTTGCGTCAGATGCTTTGAGCCCCCGCAACGCGGCGAGAAAGAATCGCAGACTGCAGTCTTTAGGATCCGGTCGGGTCTGGATGGCGGATGACGGTCCGGATGGGCCAACACGTGTATGCACCGTGGTAAAGCTCCCGGAAGCGGCGCCAAAGTCGCCTGCTTCGCCGAAGACCGCACCGGGCTCTCGGTTCCAAAACGTGTGGAGTGCGGAAGACCGAGGCGAAGAAGAGAAGGAGGAACAGGAGGAGCAGGAACCAACGTCGGAGCGACCTGGCTCACCTGCTGGATCCTTTGAAGGCATGGATGATGAGCCTGACCCAGAACGTGTCGTGCGGCTCGACGGTGAGATCAAGGTCCCTGCATGCAGTCATCCGAGCTTCAGATACCAGAGTATGGCACGGGAGGTTAGTTCCATCGGCGCTACTTTCTTGCGGTGCCTTGACTGATCCGGTCACCAGTACATTCTGCAGATCCTCATCGCCCACCCACAGTACTCGCACATCTCCCCAAGTGGTCCTGGCATCGTCGGCGAAGTGCCGGTTTCGTATACGCTCAATCGATTCGCCCATGCCACCAAGGCGGATGTGGATGTCGATTACGCACAGCTGCCCGTCAAAGGACGGGCACTGGTCACGGATGAACACTCCGTTCGACTGCCTGTCGCAGTCGCGCAGCCCACGACAAAACCGCGGCCCACATTCCAGGCTGCCCGTGTCGCTGCGTTTTAATTCACACTGATTAGAATGAGAGGCAAGCATATAATCGGTACATTACAGAAGGTTGTATTATTGAATTGCCCGGAATTCAGAGCGGAAGTTTTGTGACATATCTCATCGGTCACAAGATCTCCGGATGACACTGGGGTATTTGACGCTGAAACGACAAGGATCGCAGGCAGGGTAAGCAAAAGACGATCACTTGTATCCCCTTCAGTTGAGAATCATTTCGCACAAGGACTGGCATCTCTAAGATCTCTGCCAATATGCTTAGTCCCTGCATGCATGACCGGAGACACAGACGTCTCCGGCATGCACTGAATCCGATTCGAACTGCGGGGGCTGTCCTCGCCCATACGCCGTAAAGCCGCCAACTGAAGAGTAGAAGCGAGGCGGAAGGGGGACTTGTAGTAAAAGTGCTCTCATAATCGCCCCGATATTTCGAATGGGCCCCCACGCGGAAGTGCGGCAGTTCGAAATGCCTGAGGAAAGGAGCGAGGATTTCGGACTAGCCTGAGCGCTGCCGCTCGGTAGACTTCGGCGGACCAGCGTCCGACATGACAAGCGTCACATGCCGTGATCAGGACAAATACCTCGCTGAACCTCTGAGTGAGAGCACGATGCCAAGGGTAATGGGCACTTGATCATGACTCAGGCAGCCAGGAGTCCGTCACGTTCCAGCAGGTGACGCTCAACTGTAGCGACAGAAGGCGGGAAGGAGAGCAGGAAGGAGAAGGTTGGTTGCACAGGCACAGCATAGGCATTCGAGCAGCAGTCCATGAATATGAATCAGGGTGAATGTGGTGTGTCTTCACGTTAGTCTTCGAGGCGGCCTCATCTCCGAGTTGATTGGAGAGCGAAGTGTCCTCCGATAGGCTCCGATGTGCTCGAGCAACGCCTCACGTTCGAAAAACGGCCTCTTCGCGTCGTGAAGGTAGAGATGGGGCCCTCTCGAGGAGAAGGGGGAAATGGGATGTTGGGTCCCTGGCCTTCCAGTCCAGCTTTCGACTACCAAAAATTGACGTGCCCCAACAACAGATCCATCTCGGTGTATCTTTAGGCCCCGCCAGTGAATCGGCATCCGTCCTACCACATTTTGCCGCGCGCATGATCATCACGAATCGACGAGTGTTTGAGGCCATATCTTCACTCGCGCGGATTTGTCGAGGAGCCGGATTGGGGCACTCGGCGTGGTGATGATGGCCGCGTGTCGACTCGGGTGGAGTGTGCGATGAATATCTATCGACGTCTCTCACCAACTGACCGGCTCAGGGAAAGCCGGGGTAGCAGAGTTCTGTGGGAAGCGTCGAGAAAATCAGCGGATTGTGCGGAGCTGACAGATGGGCAGCTGCAAACCGTGCAGCGCCGTGCTCCTATCATATGCATGTCGGTCATCGCACTTGATCTTTTCGCTGACTCATTCCGACGGCGACGTCTGGGGTGCCATCGAGCTTGGGAAAGGGAGTGTACATCTCGATTGAGGTGAGCATTAGATGAAGTGGTTGACAGTTTGCAAGCAAGATTATTACAAGCACTGGGCGTGACTCGAGCCTAGGCTTGAGGTGTGACAAGGGTCACGAGAAAGCAGCGGTCCCGATCATTATCGCCCACAATGCTTCTGCTCTCTCGCTGGAAATGCCTCTCAGTTATCGCCCGGTACAGCAATAACGAATCAAGTTTATCTCTGGCGCAAGTATGCTGTACTTCAAAACCTCCGAACGGGCAACTTGGTTTGCATCCGGACAATCTGGCAGCTTGAGCGATGGAAAAATACGTGTACAGCATTCTATTCTACTTGGAATAATCTCGCCAGACCTTCGCATCGACGATCTTTTCTCCAGCACGCTATCAGGATCCTGATCTTGGCACTATCGTGCTGGTCCCTTATGCTATTGCGCCCTCTCTATTTTTATCAGCGTGCCTGTCCTAGTGAGTCATGCGCGCGTGCTGCTGTCTTCTCGATCGAGATATTCCAGGGCCGGTCCTGCCACCGAAGAACTCTCCAGCGTTGCGATTAACGTCCGAGCAAGCACCCTGTGGGTCGTTATCTTTGCCATTGACCACATCTTTGATGGCATGGAATCTGTATACTACAATGTTCTCGAGTCCTCGGAGGACTGTCAGTTTGCTGGCATGAATGACAAGAAGACGCCGACAACACATGGAATGTGTAGATCGACCAGCCTAGCTGTTTCGGTATCTCATTCCTTCATCAGACTTGTATAGCAGGATGGCCGATTGGGAAGCATTGTCAAGTAGCAGGGCGAGACCCCGCTTTCGCCAATTTCCAAACAACCAGCCATTCCGCAGAAGCAGATACTTGCATAGCTGCTACGCATATAACTGCTAAGTTGTGCAAGTTACGGCAGATAGTCGGTCCATGACCAAATGCAACCCGCATATAGTGACCCAAGATGAGGAGTCTGATTCGGTACCGACTAAGCCTTTCCCTCCCACCACATTCACTCATGTTGGAGATCGTCCTATTCATGCACGCATGTGAATCGCTTGCGAAGCAGGAGCCACTGAAATACCATGCTCTTGATGATCTCACGAGCTCCAAGTCCTTTGACCGTTGGATCCTGTGACCTCTGTCCCTTTATCCACGAAAAGAACGGTCGCAGATGCTTCTGAAGGGCCATGGGACTGAAATATAATGTTCTCGCGACACGGACGTCAAGCACCGGATCCAGTAGAGCTACGCGTTCCAAGTCGGCGCTATTGGCTCTCCGCGGGCATAACATCCAATCTTCCTTTTGCCCGGGTGAAGTCGACCATTGACGAGCAGGCGGGGACTTCAGTTGAGACGGTCCAAAACTAACTCTCGACATAGATATTGGGTTGCGGGCGCCGTCGACAATGGCCCTAGGAGCGAGAAAAGTTCTATGCGCGCCCACGTTGTCCCAACGGCGAGCGGCTTTCGGGAGGAGAGTTCTCGCGGTCCTCCCGCTCCAGTAATCCACGAGTTTGTTCGGGAAGAATGAGTAACGTCCCATCACTTCTCAGCGGCCGAAAATGCTCATCGATGTCATGGATGCTCAACAGTTGAGAAACCGTTTTTTTTTTCGCTCATGAACAGAATCTGATGTCAGTTCAGGAACAGTGCGAAACGATTGGCTCGATGGGGAATTCAGCGGTGATGGCTGAAATAGAGGTTCAGCATCTTTTCGCATGCTTCCCATCCTGGGAAAGTGCCAGTTTTGTCTTGGACGGTGGTCCAAGAGTCCGCAGTCAGTACTGGCATCCGCATCAACAGATGGACGACAACTTTGCTCTCGTGATGGCTTTCCTCAGGCCAACGGTCGCTGTGAGACCTCTCATCGTTCTGACCGAGATCGAACTCGGATGTGCTCCGTGGAAGCGCCTTGGTTGTGCGGTAACACGCTGCGGAATTTCCCCACCTGAGAGCCGACGACAAGTCCTTCCGTCATCTACTCAGGGTCGCGAGTTCCCCGGTTCTCCGGCCTGCAACGTTGCCAAGCAGGCACCAGAAATCGATCACGTGACACGGATACAAACCGAGCTATGGCAACTCAGCTCTTTGGCAGCAACCCTCGTGATCCCGCCCGCCGCTGCACATGAGGCTGCCAGCGGCTCCCCATATGTCCGGAAGATCGGACGTCTTGCTATCTTTCGTCTCTGTCAGCGGGTGGGGTGCGTAGGGTGTTCTTCTATTCACCGTAACGTGAGAGCTGACAAACCCAATCGCCAGATTCGAAGCCAAGTCCGGTCTTCTGATACACCTCACTCTCAACTTATCTCTTCTGCTCTCGGAGGTCCGCCACATCCTTGCAGCCGTTCCCGGACAGGCCGGAGCGGGACGGACCAAAGATCATGTTGATAATCCCAATCTGTTTTGATTTCTGCTTGCCCTGTCCGCCGTTCTGACCGCTTTCAGATCTCGTTTTGGAAGACTTCTCCGCACCTTGAAAGTGAGCAGCACAAAGCAACCGTAACCGTAACACTCATTGATTGCAGTAGTGATCAGCGCCACCGCATATAGTCATTTCGTCCCCAACACCTCCCTGGCTTCGACTCAAGAATAACTGTTGGCAATTCTGACGCCACAGGCACACTCGGCACTCTATCTAGAGGGATGACAACATCCCAGACTCCAAAGTACCTTGATATTCAGAACTCGTCATCCAGCCGGACGTGAGTGTTCTGTTTCCTCGAAATCAGGCTCAGCACACACATCGACACGCTGTCCATTCCATCCAGGGCAAGACAGACGATAGATTCGCCCAATCTGTCGCTGTGAATCGGCGGTTCATCTCGCCATCAGGACCACCGGATCAGATTTGGGATTTTCCTGATTGCTCAACCGCATGAGCGACACTTTCCTTGCGGAGATTGGAAATGATCTAGATGTCACTCGGTCCTTTCCAGCCTTCATATAAAACCGACAAGTCAGCATGCAGATCTCTCAGCAGCAAAAGTATCCAGCTAGCCCAGTTCTCTAAGCGATGTACACTGCTCTCATTCTGGTTGTCGCCGCCGCCGCCGCCGTTCAGGGCTTGCCTCTGGCGAGTATCCGCCCCTTATCCTGTGTGGCATATCACTGACCAGCTCCACAGAACGATGCTGCGGCACGCGAACCTACGGTTATGGTCACCGAGGTCGGACAAACCCTTCTCCGTTCACACTCAGTGCCTGACCTCGTTTTAGACCAGACGCACCGTTGAGCCCATTACCGACGATGCTCCCACCTGGAAACGCATCCAGCCTATCCAAGCCGACGCCCCTCCCTGGAAGCGCGTTGATCACCCAATCCAAGCTGACGCTCCAACATGGAAGCGTATCGATCATCCCATTCAAGCCGATGCTCCGACATGGAGACGTACCGAACATCCCATCCAAGCCGATGCCCCTACATGGAAGCGCGTTGATCATCCCATCCAAGCTGACGCTCCTACATGGAAGCGTGCCGATCATCCTATCCAGGCCGACGCTCCTACATGGAAGCGTATCGACCATCCCATTCAGGCCGACGCGCCTACATGGAGGCGCGCCGACCATCCCATCCAAGCCGACGCTCCGCCCTGGAAGCGGGTCGAAGCACCTATCCAGGCCGATGCTCCCACGTGGAAACGTGCCGACCATCCTATAGAAGCCGACGCTCCTCCATGGAAACGTGTCGAGAGGCCGATTCCAGCTGACGCTCCCACCTGGAAGCGCGTCCAGCCAACCGGTGCTGATGCCCCGCCTTGGAAACGGGCCGAGCCCACCGGTGCCGATGCTCCTCCCTGGTAGATGTCGTCCATTTCGAATGCGACGAGTGGGGGTTAGGTTATTCCAGGCTTGGACTGTAGATTTGGTTTTCTTCCTTGACGAGTACTTTTGCTATCGATTATCGCTGTGTATTGAAACGAGGAATGAATATGGAACTGTACTTTTACTTATTCGCACCCTTTGAGTGTGCTCTGTTGACAATGTCTCGGACGCCAACAGCGAAAATCGCCTTCACAGATCAAAGCCGATGACAGCTGCGGGGATATGAGTACTGTCCTCGGACATAGTGCCCAAATATCTCCGCCCCAGAGCACTTGCTTCTCACAGAGAGGCCGGCGCGCAATGGGCTTCAGAGTGGGTGATTGGAAGCACTGAGCCATGGTCGAAAGCTTGACTAAGCCGATTCATTACGTAAAAGTCGTATGCATTCAGCGCCTCGCGCGGCACATCGTCCGGAAGTGAGAGGCATCGAAATTGGTTGTAAGGACAAGCACTCTGACACGCATCGGAAGCAGCACATGTGTTCCGAGATCAAGCGACACATATAAATAAACAGTCAACAACCTCTGACCGTATCAAGCCGGCTGTGATTTTACACAAACTCCTCCCGTCTTCCCGCTCCTTCGTCCATGCACCGAATCGCACTTAGAAACTCGGTGCGCGCCCACGCGCTGGCCGCCGCATCGAAGGTGTGTTCTGTCGCTTCTCTGTGGCCAGAAATGTCGCGCAGTGCTGACTCCCACGTCGCAGAGCAACCCCACCGTTGCCCGCTCATACGCAACCGCAAAGGCCGGTTAGTTCTGCCTTCAACTGTTCTGCTTTCTCTCTTTCTGACCCTTCGGTTGCGCCCCTCTCTAGCTGCGTCTGAGGTCTCGTCCATTCTTGAGTCCCGCATCGCTGGCACGTCTGTTGGTGGAAATGTCGAGGAGACTGGTCGTGTCCTGAGTATGCTTCATTTCTCCCCTCAAGCGGCCGTATGCTGATTCCTGTAGGCGTTGGTGACGGTATTGGCCGTGTCTGGGGTCTCAAGAACGTGCAGGGTGCGCTCACTTTTTTTCGCGTCACCAGCGCCGCATGTGTTGACCGCATTTTCTACAGCCGAAGAGATGGTGGAATTCTCTTCCGGTGTCCGTGGCATGTGTCTGAACTTGGAAGCCGACAACGTCGGTGTCTCCATCTTCGGTAACGACCGTCTCATCAAGGAGGGAGACACCGTCAAGCGTACCGGCCAGATTGTCGACGTTCCCGTCGGCCCTGGTCTGCTCGGACGTGTCGTCAACGCTCTCGGTGACCCCATTGATGGCAAGGGTCCCATTGAGGCTGCCGAGCGTCGCCGTGCCTCGCTCAAGGCCCCTGGGATTCTCCCCCGTCGGTCCGTCAACCAGCCCATGATGACGGGTATCAAGCCCATCGACGCCATGGTGCCCATTGGACGCGGTCAGCGTGAGCTGATCATTGGTGACCGTCAGACCGGCAAGACCGCCGTCGCCATTGACACCATCCTCAACCAGAAGCGCTGGAACGACGGTCAGGATGAGACCAAGAAGCTCTACTGTGTCTACGTTGCTATCGGCCAGAAGCGTTCGACTGTCGCCCAGCTCGTCAAGACCCTGGAGGCCAACGACGCCATGAAGTACTCTATCATCGTCGCTGCCACCGCCAGCGAGGCTGCTCCCCTGCAGTACCTTGCTCCTTTCTCTGGCTGTGCCATGGGTGAATGGTTCCGTGACAACGGCAAGCACGGTATGTGGTGTTCTAATGATATGTTTCCCATGACCTGACGCGTTTTTGTCCAGCTCTGATCATCTACGACGACTTGTCCAAGCAGGCTGTTGCCTACCGTCAGATGTCGCTCTTGCTTCGTCGTCCCCCCGGTCGTGAGGCTTACCCCGGTGATGTCTTCTACCTGCACTCTCGTCTCCTCGAGCGTGCTGCGAAGATGAACGACAAGTTCGGTGGAGGAAGTTTGACTGCCCTGCCCATCATCGAGACCCAGGGTGGTGATGTGTCTGCTTACATCCCGACCAACGTGCGTCCGCTCAGCAGCCAATTTTTTTCAGGAGTCTAAACAGTAGTGCAGGTCATTTCCATCACTGACGGTCAGATCTTCTTGGAGGCTGAGCTCTTCTTCCGTGGTGTTCGTCCCGCCATCAACGTCGGTCTCTCCGTGTCCCGTGTCGGCTCTGCTGCCCAGACGTGCGTGATCAATGCTGTATCAACTATTAATGTTCTGACGTCATTACAGCAAGATCATGAAAAAGTTCGCCGGTTCGCTCAAGCTTTACCTTGCGCAGTACCGTGAAGTCGCTGCCTTCGCCCAATTCGGTTCTGATCTCGATGCCTCCACCCGTTTCCTGTTGTCTCGTGGTGCCCGTCTCACTGAGCTGCTCAGTGCGTTACCTGTTCTAAGGTTGCATGATGACAGTTTCTGACGCTTTCGCAGAGCAAGGTCAATACCAGCCCATGGCCATGGAGCTCCAGGTCCCCATCATCTACGCCGGTGTCAACGGTCTTGTGAGTGTCTGTTGTTCGTATCGTCGAGGCGGTTGACCAATGATTGCCCCAGCTTGATGCTGTTCCGGTCGACAAGATCACCAAGTGGGAGTCTGAGTTCCGTACTCACCTGACCTCTACGCAATCTGGTCTCCTCACTGAGATCGCCACTGGCAACATCACCGGTGACCTCGAGGCCAAGATCAAGACCGTCGTCGAGGAGCACGTTGCCTCCTTCACCTCGTAAGGTGTTGATCGGCGTGGACGACTGCCTCCTGTAAGGACATAGAACCACTGGCTATTGTATCTTTCTTAATCCTTCGGTCCTTACAGTGGACAGTGGCGGCGGCGGAACCAAAAACTAGTCCAGCAGCACCTGACGTAGAGTACATGTGGCCGTTGTGCTGGTTGGCGGAAAACGAATGGCGATTTCTTTTGCTTCTTCAGTTGTGTGAATTTGGCGCGTCTATTTCTGATATCCTTGATGAGAATTGAATGTGTACTATCGGTGCCTTCCCACCACTGGCATATGCTCCCTCTATGTGCGATCATCGGGTGCCGTCCTCTCCTCGTGGCCACGAGACACGAATCAGCCCGGTTCGACAATCAGAACAGATTTGAAATGGGCCAGATGGAATTCAGCTGAGGGAGATTCATCGAGATCGCGATGTGCGTCGGCGAGCCCCCATATGGATGGCCGGGGGAGTGACGTTCGCCTATCGCTCAAGTGCGTCATCGCTGCGACGGGCTGTCGCGGTCTTAGAGCGCTTGAGCGATGACGCGGGGATACCTCTGGACACAAGCTGGAGATACCGCCGACCCATGACGGGTTCCGACTGGTTCCCTGCCCACGGTCCGAGGGAATCGCGCGAGAAGGTCGCCTCGATGATTGGCGCACGAGGAGATGTCGAGCAGCGCGGAAGATTCCAGGATCAGCGCGTCGGACGAGATGACAAGGAGTGGGTAGGTGTGACTTGCGCATCAGCGGCGTAGAACCCAATCATGTCGATCACCATGCCCCGCTGCTCGAACCATGCCATGGGCGATCTGCGTGGGCCTCGGGATCTTGGCAAGATGCGCTGTCCGCGAGACGGACACGGATAACCCCGGAGAGCCCCGGAGATTGCGGCGCATTCCGCAGCCGGGTACAGCGTTCACTTGTCGAGAAGATGCCCCCCGGGCGGAAGAGGCTAATTGGCCCATGGTGTTCTGTTCTTCCAACCACGCGAGACCTTGGCGGCGGGTCCCGTCTCGCCTGTCTCTTGCCGAGGGTGGAGTGCGGATCCGAGTGTCAGAGGAGCGGGGTAAGCTTGAAGAGGGACGAGAGATACAACTCCGGCGATCGGGGTCTGCGGTGTGGAACGCCGCATGCAGGATACTCCGGAGAGCGAAGAGCCCAGAGAAACGAGTGTTTTTGACTGTCCAGACGCTGGACGCAGATAATGCATGCCACATAGTGCCGGTGGTGTTTAGTCAAGAAACTGCTTACTCAGTTACCGGTGCCATTTCCTGTCATGACGAAAGATGTGAACGTCCATGAGACATAGACGGAGGAGGGTAGCCTCGGAAGGATGGTAAGAGCCCCCGGCATCGTGAATAGGACTCGTTGAACGAGTTCAAGCCACGTCGCGGCCGAACGAGCTTAGGATTCATCCGTGATGGCAAAGGCTAGAAGGCAAAATAAAGACGCGTGAGACTCACAGGCATCGTGAGCCTTCGAAGCCGGGCATCTCATTCGATACCTCGCAGCCAACGGACGTTATCAAATTGGAATCAGCTGTTGTCCAAAAACGAGAAGACCCAGTCGCAGAGAGGGCGGAGCAAGTTAGGCACGGCGAATGGGCGCAAAGGTGTCTTATTGATTGCTTCAGATTTTCTACCAGTTCCAGATGCTGACCATCTTTTGCGGTTACGGGAGAGCCTGGGGAAGAGATGCGTCTTACCACTGGGGAGCTTCTGATGCGTAGAGAGCGACACGCAGTAGAACGTCCCCGAACGCTTCCACTGGGCGGTACAGCCTGAGAAATGTGGCGTTCAATCTGGGGTCACAGCAGATGGGGTAGATGTCCATGTACGTGGATCCAGAATCAGCTGGAAGCCGCCTGCGACACGCCACTAGTCTCCCGCCATCGACGACAGACTTGCCCGACGGTCCACGACGCGGGATTTGTTGTGCGCCTTATCATAGAGTGCAGATCGTTCTCATCCTCATCCATCTCATCGGGCACGCGGGTAATATCAGAGACATGATCCCGGGAGGCAGGTGGCGGACGCGCGCGCTGTTACGCACCCTTGCGCGCCAAGAAGGGGGCAGATAAGGACTCTGCGTCATCGAGGAGCTGCGCCAAGTTCAGACTGCACGGTGTCAGCGGTGCGATTCGCGATGTTAGTTCGGCGAGTTGGACTCTCCGTGGGTGGGTGAAACGACGCTTCTGATCCGCCAGATCTCGCAGTCTGAGGGATTGCAGTCTGAGGAGGTAGCAGAAACGGTATAGAGGATCTGCAGGGACGTTTCTGACTGAGAGGGTACATGTATCGGATTGCGTGCCATCCACCATCTGAGTTGGGAAGTGAAGGACTGTGGTGGCGGTGCGGCAGTTCCGTGAAAGGAAATCTCGGCTCTTGAAGTCTTTGTTCTCCTCCAGCTTCAGTGAGGTCTTCAATGAACGCAGAACTTTCGTCCACGCGTCGAATCTCCACCGCCGCGCCTTCGCGCTATCTTACTGCCGCTGCTACACCCGGGTCACTGCCTGGCGAATCCTGCTGCAAACGGACTGGTATCTTAGGACCTCGAATCTCGATGCCTCGCAGAAACCACAACCAGAGGAGGCATCGGATGAGGTGATTGGCCATGTGAAAAGCGGCCCAGTGAGCTCTGACGGTGCAGAATTCCGATCTGCGCTGGCGCAACGTTCTTCGAATCGCAGCCTAGATGTCTTTCTCGATGAGCATTCATGGGGCCAATACGAGGGGCTCCTGAGACGCCTTTGATCGCCTCGATGCACATTCCCCTCATTACTGTCGACTAGTCTATGCGTTCTAGCAAGTTTTGGCTCCCGTTTTCCGGCCAACGGTAGTCTTGCTAGCCACTTCCACATCACTGGGTTTTCATTGTCATATCTGCTGCTATTTCGGCTTTGCCGGAATCCGGTGTCGCGAAATCTTGTGGTCGAATCGCCGCAAAGCCGGCTCCAGCCCCCTAGGTCAATGGCGCAAGGTTGCGTGTCCTGCTCTGCGATCTTATGACAAGACCGTCTCATCTCCAAGCCGTTGGATGGTGGCAAGGGGCACATTGATATCGAGGAAACATCGAACCGTGACGATTATGAAGTGCACACACTCTTGCTCTCCATGAATGGCCCCCCTGCAGTTACTTGCTGGTACACGCTGAAATTCCGTAAAAGCCTCCAAGAGCGCACTGGATCCACCAAAGATTTCGAGCCTCTCTACGTTCTGCAACCTAGACCCGGACAAGACAGGTTCCAGAAGCAATCTACAATCACCATTCTCTCCTGTCACCCCAGGATACCGGCCTCGAAGCTACCTTACCGTACACCTGTGCAACTGTGTCATACAGCCGTCGTCCTTTCCGTCCTATGGGCCTCATCGTTCTTATGACATTCAACCTGCGTTGCTGGGAATCCGGGTTCCAGCCTCTGTTTCACGTTGCGTGGGAATTCGCGGCATGAATGACATTCGCCTGGTCCAGTCTGTTGTTACCTGCGCAACATCATCTGTGATTCGGTACAGATGGTACCAGTTCGCCGAATCGCCGTGCAGGCGAGGCGCTTCTTCTGCTTGGATTGTGGGTGGCATGGCACTGGACCAGTCGACATCAAACTGTCCGATTCGATGACAACTAGGGAAGCATCTACACATCGAACTGTCTAGGGAAGGCAAGTGAGGATCGATCCAAGCTTCTGCAACACAGCAGCTTGCTCAGAAGCATTGCCGTCAAGCTTCAAGCCGTTGGTAGCGTCGAAGACACTGACGCTGGCAAAGCAACCGCTGGTTCCGGTGACAGTCGACTCGGTGGGCAGGTGGGTGGATCCGCAAGTATTGACGTCCGTGGCGAACGGGTTCCAGTCGACGCGGCTCAGCACGAACTTGAAGTCCGCGGCCGAGGCGCAGCCGCTGGATGAGATCGGGGGGTAGTTGACGTTGAGGGACAGGCCGGTCGGGAGGTACGGCTTGCCGGTGGAAATGAGTGCGTTGACGAACTGGGTCGTCACTTGGGAGTAGATCAGGGCGGCTTGCGAGTCAGCCGAGGTCGGGTCGGAAGTGAGTGTGGTGTACGAGATTTCGCTGCCGGTGCTGGCGGAGAAGGCAACTGCGGGGATGCCCGCGCGGACGGCTGCCGAGGCGGCTCCACTATACGCAAAAAAAACTTTGAGACGACACGAATTGTACTACGGTTCGAGACGACGCACACGGTACCCGAGAACGGGACCTGGATGCCCAGGTTGTACCCGACGTTGGGGCCGCTGACAACGAAATCGGGCGGTCCTGAGAACAAACTCTGCGACAGGTTGGTGATTCCGTAGGTCACAGCGTCGACGGGGTACGAGTTGACGTAGTTCAGTCTCGGGTTCGTCGGGTCAGACCCTTCGGCAGGGGATCCAGTCGGGCACGAGTTAAATTCGCAAGGGGACGTCAGGGGCGTGGGCGTCTTGGACGAGGATCCAGTGCCGGAGCGGTTGATCGACGGCGCAGAAAGGATGACCTATACATGATGTAAAACCCAGACAAGCTGATCCAGGCCACTGCGCGTACATCGTAGCCAGCAGTGGTGAGCGCGTCGTATTGGGCACGGATATTGGCAACCGCCCATCCTAGGAAAGATCAGCGGGACTCGAGAGCAGGGCACGCCCGCACAGACCGTCGTCGTTCGTCAGCACAATCTTGGTCTTTGTGCTGGGCGCAGCGAGTGCGAGGGAAACGAGGGCAGCGAGGACGAGCGTGCGGAATGCCATTGAAGGAAACTGAGATCGGGTTCCTGTGGCAATCGATTTTATAGTTGCTGGGAGCGAGATTCGGGGGCGCACGTTCAAAGAATCACGATGCTTTCACGACCGTTTACAGCCGGGGTCCGGTTGCGAGCCGTGCGGTATGCACCCCATTGCCTCCGAGATGCGTATGTTATCAGTCGAAGTCGTATCGCATGGTGCTCTAGTACCCTTCTGTTTCAGAACACGCATTTGACATTTTTCAGCCCTCATGCTGAGAGACTTAACCCTGAAGATTGGAGAGCGCGATGAAGACGCTCGAACAATATGCGAGGCGGCAGCGTTGAGACCTGGAGAGAAGCCATGGTAGATCAACAGAAGCAACCACTACCGTATGCCTGTTTTATGACTTGCTTGCTTCCTGATATCATCTGGTCGTCGCGTACGCGCAGCGACCGCACAACTCGTGTTCCCTCAGCATGATGTTTCAAGCCACTGTCTGCGTCCTTCTTCCTTCGACTTGCTATGGATGAATCGGGCGCCGAGCGAAGCTTCGTCCGTGCCCAGCATGATCAGCACAAACACCACGAGCGCCGAAGTCGGCACCAGGGGCGCATAGGGGGATTGAAAAACCATTTGGACGACATGCATGCGGAGATTGACGAGCTGGACGATGATATCTGGTGGCGTTGAGGCATCTCTTTTCCGCAGAGACACTCTGCGTCGCGTTTACTCTGCTACTCTCCTCAATGCTTATTCAACCTGGGGAAGAGCATGAGATAGAAGCGTCTGAACCTTCTTCTAAGTGTTTCACCGTGGGCACACACAATCGCGTCGGAACATGACCTCCTTGTGGACCCGCTTGGAGGTGCACATGGATCTGCAGTTCATAACCATGTGCTGTCTCTGCAACCACCCCATGGCACTCACACTGCAAACTTGGCTCCAGTGCCCCGGAAAACTTCCATCATGCATCGGTTTCGAGGCACTGGCGGACGACCAGAGCTGGCCGAACGAGTGCTTGAGCATGAGAATCTGTTTCCTAATCTTTTGTCTGGGAGGGAACCTTCTCATTCTGCGTGTATTGGCCGTCGGAGACCTAGCCTTATCCGGAGAATTGCTCTCTCTGTGGCGATGTCTCCATCTTCATTGGATCTGACCCCGCGTCTGTATTATAAGAGATCTCGACTCATGCCAGCAGTAGACTTGGTCATCGGATCTTGCAACAGTACCTAGCGTCCCGGTGCTTCGCATGGATGAAAACCAGGGCTTCCGCCGTGACACCTCCAGTCTACCCCATCCTTAGACAGTTTCGGCCCGCACCAGATGTGACTTCTCTCAGCATTAGTCCCAAGGAAGTGGAGGCAGGTGCTCTGGTCAAGTCTCTTGTGTTCGGCGGGTGACCCGGGGATGTTGGTTATCAGCTAGTTGGTGGAGCTTCATCTCAGATACGGCAGAGAATCCTTCCGGGGCCACCTCTGAGCGCAGATCCTGAGGCGTTTCTATGAAGTGAAGGATTCGGTCAAAAACTGTCTGAGATCGCAGCTTCTGATCGCCCAAAATCCATACTGACTGGACACGAGTCGCTCATTATGTACACGATGAGGCGTCTGTACTTGGTTTCATTGAACTCTGACCTCTTCGAGCCATGGATGCGTCCTGTGAACCGATCAATCTGGATTCAATCAACGTTTCATCATGAGCTCGTTATGTCACGTGTACCTTGGCGTCTGAAAATTCCTCGAAATGAATCCTCCACCGACTTTGATTGCACTGGCATACTAACACCATCGGCGCGCGGAATTTTCACGCCAGCACCCGCAATGGAGTCAGGCATATCTTTCCGTGAAAACTCACCTCTTACTTGCCCCTCCAATATTGAAGCCTCCCAGAGCGCTGCGTCCGATGCAGGTTCGGAAAGCGAATCGGACGGGTCCGAACTTGAGCTTGACTATGACGACGACTGTCCCTGCTCGCAATGCATTGACCCATACGAGGATTTCGACTCGTCTCACGTGCGGCATATCATCTCCAGCAACCAAGCGCCCATGGCAAGCGAGATCCAGTGCATCGAGGAAACGTTGGAAGCAGGGAAATCCCACAGGAAGAGATTGATGTCGCGGATTGTGGAGCTGACCTCCCTAATCAACAAACACATCAAGGAGCACGAACGCTTGACGGATGCCAGAGAGGCGTTGGACGAGGATCTCTTGCTGTTTCGAGGCTCCATGTCGGTTCTGCGGCGCGTGCCCACCGAGGTCCTTTCCATCATCTTCACCTACGCTGCGGATCCTTCTGAGAGGTACGGCGACCACCCGCCGTGGACTGTGAGCCAAGTGTCGCGGCAGTGGCGCGCCATCGCGCTGGCGCAGCCGTTGCTGTGGAACGAAGTCGTCATCGACTCGCAGCAAAGCTGGCGATTCAGGCGTGCCCCCATCTTGCGCCTCGAGCTTCAGCTCTCGCGCGCCGCCTCTGTCCCTCTCCAAGTCGTCTTGCGTGGACAGCAGGTCCCGATGTCCTCCTACTACGGCTTTTCGCGGTTTGAGCTTTTCTCCCGCATGGTGGAGACCGTCATGGCGCAGTCGAATCGGTGGGGCTCTATCGTCGTGGATACGGACCTGTTCAACCCGCGAGGGTCACTGCTTGCTAGGATCCGCGGAAACGTAGACAATCTCCGCACTCTCACCTGGATCCTGGACTGCGGTCGAGTCACTGGCGGACCACCGATCGATGCCTTTGAGATCGCGCCCAAGCTCGAAGAAGTCCACATACATGACACTACCGGCTGGTCGAGGAACTCGGATGGGTGCCGCGAAGGGCTGCGGCTTAATGCACCTGGGCTGACAGTGTATAGCGCAAGAACGAGCTGGGAACATCATCTGACCGCCCTCAAGTCCTCTTCTACCAACCTTGTTGAATGCTTCCTGGCAGTGCCCGGTCCGATCGTGGAACAGGCGGAGATCATTGACGCACCGAATTTGCGACGGGTGGCGACCACCGACGCCGGGTTATTGAACCACTTTCGAGCGCCTGCACTGGAAGCCATCTATTGCATAAGCCGAGACAACCAGCTGTCCCAATTTCTGCAAACACATCCGGGGCTCCCGTTAAAGACCGCAGTTCTGCTGTTCCCCGCCTCGGTCGCAGACATCACCGCGACTCTCCATGCTGCACCTGAGCTGCAGCACTTTGGTGTCTGTGTCCGTCCAGAGCTGTTGGACACCTTGCATCGCTTGCTGACGCTTGGCCCCGGCCGGCGACTTGCGCCTGGTATTGAGCAGCTCTTCATTGGACAGCGCGATCGCACGGAGAGCCGTTGTTGGGACGAGGACCTCTGCCGCAAAATGGTGGAATCGCGCTGGCGGCAGGGCTCTCTGCGAGATACACTCGTTCCAATGAGGGATCCCTGGGCGGATCTGGACTGGGCCAGCCCGCGTGGTGGTGACCCGGAGCCGGAGGTTTCGTGGGACCAGGTCTTGAGCGATGAAGGCCTCACGATCAACGCGTTGTGGGGCTGGACTGCGGATGCTGATCAGTGGCACATGAAAATCGTGCCCCAGAGGCTGAACAGATTTCATCGCGAGGAGCTCACGAACAATTAGTGTTCGTTCGGAATTCGCGAGTTACTCATTTTTTACTATGCTTTGTCGATTCGGGCTCGTTTGAGTCTTTTCTTTGCTTCACATCTCGTCTCAAAATCCTACACTCCTCTGGAGCTTAACTCTTGAGCTGGAACACAGACGGAAACACCGTTCATAAGCGGTCAACGAACTACGAGAGATACATTCCAACACTTTCAGTCACTTTCGGATCCACTTTGCTCAAGATGTCGAGGAGGTCGTCCCTGAAAGACTACAGTCAGACGCGCTTGTCGCACAACCTGGAGTATCTACTCCGACATACCACAGTCTGTTTTGGAGCTTGGCGCCCTCCGGGGTCAGAATGAAATCGCTGACCTCGCGGACAGCAGAGTTAGTGATGTACTCCCCACGCAGGGCTCCGCCATCACCCTCTCCACCGAGCGCAGCGAAGACAAGCTGTCTGCTGCCCACTTCGGTCTTGTGTGCGACCAGGAGCTTCATGAGAGTCAGCATGAACACGGCTGCGGCACCGGAGGTGTGGCGCAGAATCTCGCTGTGGCAGAAGCCAGGGTTGACGGTGTCGATGACGACTGGTGTCGAGGAAGGCAAGCGGTCGTTGAAGGCCCGGACGAAGAAGACGTTGAGGACTGGAGGTTGTTCAGACGCGGGTCGGAGCGGAAAGCAACATCCGTACGTTTGGTGATGAAGTATCGATCCGACATGCGCTTCGGACTTGAGATGCAGTGAGGTGACAGAAACGAGGTGCGGCTACGCAACGCACCTGGAGCAGTACTCAACCCCACCCAGAACGGACAATGGGGACGGGCTCTCCGCGACCTCTTTGGAGATCTTGGCCCAGTAGTGGACCTCGCTGGCAACGACCACAATGCGGGGAACGGTTCCGTGTTCCTGCGCCGTTTTGACCATCACAGGCAGCAAACGGAGAGCGAGGAGGGGCGTTGAAAGGTCGTTCACTTGCATCCTTCGACCAAGTCAGGATGGCAGACTGGAGTATAATGCGACGGAGAACACGCACGAAGTTTCCCACCCGTCTTTGCTCACCTCGTACTTGTCCGTCGAGACGCCGGCGTTCTCGACCAAGATGTCGAGCCGTGCGCCTTCTCGCTCGAATCGATCGGCAAACGAGGTCACCGACGCAAAGTCAGCCAGATCGACGAGCCAGAGCTCTGCAGTAGCGCAACCGGTGTCCTGCTTCAGCTCTCCATGGCCTCGATCAGCTCATGCATGCCATGTGCAAGTGGGGAGGAAGACAAGTACTTTCGAGCGCTGCGCTGCCTCTGGCTTGACTCCGACATCCCAGAATGAGCTTCCCCGGGTTCATCCGGGCGAAGTGTTTCGCCGCCTCGAATCCCAGGCCCGTATTGGCTCCGATGACGATGACAGTCTTCCCAACGAGATCGGTCGTGACTACGGGCCCCTGGGTCTTCCACTGCGAGATCAAGAAGTCGAGGGCGGAGTACCGCATGGCTGGTAGATGAGTCGAGAGACGTGTGTGCCGTGCATTTAATAGCTTCGCAGACGAGCCGCTGGACTACTAGAACACGCGTCGTTTTCGCCGTCATAACCGTTTTAACCGCCCCCTTGCAGGGATCGTGTAATTGACTCCACGTCAGAGCAGAGAAGCAACGTTCCCAGGATTGACGCGTCCTGAGAGTCGGGCTGCACATGAATCAGACAATCAGGCCATCCCTATGTTTTTCCCTCGGATTGGGCTGGCGAGCGTGCGGATCAGATCTACATAGCACACTCCAATTGCAGCTACCCGCGCTCGCGGCTGCCCGGTGCACAATTTTAAAAGCCATTTGACTTCAGTCTTTAAGCATCAAGCTTCAAGGGCAAAGGGGGGTAGGCAGGTCGAATCTGGTCGATTGACGACCGGTCCACGAGGAACACTGCCACCGAAATTACCACGCGCGTCACGTGCGGCGGCACGATTAGCGAGCAGACACCTCAAAACATCTTTCTCTCTCGAAGAACATCTCAATTGAATTTGGTACGACAAGACAAGACGTTGAAGTATTTCGTAGCGGAAGTTTCAGGAACGGCGAAACTGCTGACGAGTGAGCCAGTGTTCTTCGAAGACCTCATCCGACTTGTATCTGACAGAAGAATCCAAGGGTGCGTATCTCTGAACAGGGTGAAGGATATCACGGAGACATTGGTTCCGGACAATCCTAGCTGCCTGAAACAATCCGATCATCCCCCTGATCGGCATGCGCGAAGACCAATGCAGATTCTTGAGACCGGGAGTGCGAGTCACAGGGCCCAGTTCTTTCAGGGATGTGGGAGCTGCGCCATGATCTTGGAGAACAAGCTGAGAGCAGCTCAGACCGATTCGACGACTGTTTGATCCGGTGTGAAATCGCTCGGATGAGAGACCCGCTCAAAGCCCCACGGCAGAGAGGAGAAGCACACGAAGACAATCATCGTGTCCCTAGTGGTTGGATGTGGAAAACTTCAACATGGCACGTGACATGTCCTGTCGTTTCATCGGGCAAGGCTGCGTACACAATTCTTTCCCTGTGTCAATTCCGGAGGTGATTACGAACTCGTTGAAATTTTCAAGGCTCTCTCTCGATGCCGCTCCAATCATGTCGACTCGTGGGTCTGGCGCGACAAAAATAACACTTCCCATGGCAGCCCCACAGCACCCTCCGCGCCGTCGATTCGATACCGAACCTCTGGCGGCGATGCATTCTTCTCATGTCTATAGCTAAGAGATGTTCTCTCAAGTTTCCAACGGCACGGGTCGGCTTGTAATCGGGCCCTGGGCAATATAAGAGCAAACGTCGAGCCCCCCTGTTGTTTCAATCTGGACCCATGCATTTCCTCCTTCAAGTGGCGATCTCAGTCTTGCCCATCGCACTCTACTATTTTCTGAGACCTAAAGGAGATCCTATCCCGGATTTGCCAGGTCCAGAGTCCTCGTCGTGGTTTTATGGTGGGCTCTGTCTCTCAAAGCCGTTGCCCCGGTAGCTAATTGTCCCGCGTAGGGAACTTGGCCGAACTTCTCCTCGCCCCGGAATATGGCAAGTACGAGTTTACCTGGCTCAAGCGATTCGGAAGCGTGTACCAAATCCGGGCCTGTTTGGGAGTGCGTGTTCACGAGAGAGTATAGATCTGGAGGCGGCTGTGAGCTGACTATCTGCTACTGATAGCGCACCCAAATCGTCATTGCGGACCCGGTAGCGATGCATCACGTGTTCAGCAGTCCGAAGTGGGACCAAGGGCCTCCCCTTTCAATGACGGCGACCATGACTTTTGGATTGCAGAGCGTGCAGAGTGTCAGAGGTGAGCGACAGCAACCTACTTCCGCTTGAGTGAGCAGAAGAATTCACGCGAATTTGTCCAGCTGCGGGACCTGAGCATCGTCATTTACGAGGGGCGCCCAACGGCGGCTTCACAGCCTCCGTTGTTCAGAGCTACGAAACAATATTTGAGAGGGTTGCTGCAGGGGTACGTTCCGTATCTTGCTGCCCCCGACCCAAATAGTAAAGCGTTCCACATGACACAGATTTCCGAAAGAATTGACTCGAGCACCACTGATACTATCGATCTCGCGGACATGCTCTCGGATGCGACATTATCTGCCATCTCACTTGGTATCTTGTTCACCGACACTACACAGTGTGTATAACCGATTTCATGACAGCTTTGCTCAGTCGCCCTGTCGAAGAGCTTGACCCCGGTTTCATTCAACTCAATACCAAGCTTCTGTGAGCCCCATTTATGATTACGAACAATTGAACCCAATGGTTCTAGTCGTACGGCGGCAAGAACTTCGAAAAGAGACCTTTTATCGACTGATTTACTGACCAAGTACATCCCTCGACGCCTGCTCTACAAGCTGTTGCACTTTCGAGTAGCAGGGTGGCACCCAGTGACGCAAGGCCGAGACCTCGGTCTCGCTCTCGGACGGGCTGTTGTCGAGAACAAGTTGCGCGTTCAAGCATCGGGCGAGGACCAAGGAACCGGGGATGTGTATGATCTACTTTGTGCGTCCTCGCGTCCGGGATTTGTCCTTCCCCTCAGACTCTTGTAGTGTCAGGCAAAGCGGGCGGCGCGGGGACCAAAAAGCTGGATACCGAGGAACTGATCGCTCAAACGTCCGTCCTTCTTGTGGCTGGTCAGGACACAACCGTCAGTGGATCTTCCATTTACATTGTCCATGCACCTAACCACGGATACCCAAGGCAAACACCCTGGCCTTATGTCTCATTGAACTGGCCCGCAATCCCGCCCTCCAAGATCAGCTCCGCACGGAAATTCAGGCTCGCGCGCCAGCGCAGCACTACAACCAGCTCCCGCTGCTCAATGCCGTCATCAAAGAGGCGCTGCGGATGTTCCCCGCGGAACCTGTCACGGACCGGGTTGCGTATGCAGACGACATCATCCCTCTTTCGGAGCCGGTTCTGGACCGCCATGGGCGGACGATCGACTGCATCCCTGTTCGGAAGGGGCAAGTTGTGACCATGGGCATTGCCTCGTACCAAAGGTGGTGTTGTATTTGAGCCGGCAAGTTTCAGCCGCATTGATCTCGGTAGGATGGCGTCTCGATGGGGATCAGACGCGATGGAGTTCAACCCAATGCGATGGTTGGAGGGAGGCTCGGTCCAGACCAGCGACGTCATTGGCCCTTACGCAAATCTGTGAGCACCCGGAATTCCAGATCAACGACGCGCATCTTACACTGTGTAGAATGAGCTTCATAAGCGGAGCACGAACCTGTGTTGGGTGAGTTTCGCTTTTTTGTTTTACCCCCAGCAAAGGAACCTGACTCGGTATCCAGCTGGCGTTTTGCGTGGGTTGTCCCCTGTCTGCCCTTTTACATGCTCGAACCATTCCTCCAGCGTCATGGAAATGCAAATCATCCTCTGCGAACTTCTTAGCAAATTCAAATTTGGCATTCCGCCAGGGAGCAAGACTGTTACGCGGCTGGCGCAAACCTTATTTCCGTTGAATGGTGAAACTGGAGAGAAATGTGCTATGCTACAGGTCAAATCCGTATGAGTGGCTCACTAGCAACTATTCCATTGATTTTCAAATGCCACAATGTTTTGGGCAGGTTGAAGACCATGGAAGAAACATGGGAGTACCGATCGGGAGGGGAAAAAACCACTTATTTGCGCAAAGAACCCCGGAGAGCTCCAAATTATCACTCCAGATTGATTTGTGGCCTGATGGCATTGAAGCGCTGGTTGGCAACAGAAGACTAGATGAGCTTTCCCGTGACGAGCAGCGGCAATTTCAACTCCATACAGAAGTCTCCCGCTTTAAGCGATATTTCACGGGCGCCGTCAGTGGTCATCGAGCGCCATGGGAATGCCAATGGTCCGCAGACATGCGCGATAGCCGTAAAAACGTCCATTGCAAATACTCTGAGCGCGTTACTCCTTGGCCCGATCGCATCCACCTTGTGCAGTGCTTGTGCGCCCTATCTCTGAGTCGCCGCTCCAACTCTGAGCCGGATGTGGACATCAGCTCCCCACATGGTATTATTGCCTTCACCGCGAGAGCGACACTTCAACACTTGTTTGAACTTACAGTGTCGATTAAACACGATCATGTGATATCAGGAGTTTCTGGCAACGCGTTATAGCTGGGCAATTAATCCGTGGCTTGATTGACTTGTAACTTCCCATCACCAATCGCACAGGAGAGACAATCTTCCAGGGCAGCAATAAGCATCCTTAAACTGTGATTGGATTCATTCAAGGGGTTTACCGAGTGTGATACACGTGGATGAGAGTCCAAGGTACAATTTATCGTCCGAATCGACTATGTAGAAGTTTAGACCAGGAATTTCACACCGACGAGCGCCTCCGTGGCATCCCACAACTTCGCTGCGATCGCCTGACATTCGACTGTGAGCGGGCCGCGCACACAAGGGTGAGACCAAACAACTCACAGGATCAGACGCGTGCGGCGCAACCGTGTCGTTCGCGACGGTGGAGTCATCCAGGTAAGCACCAGGGAGACTGTCCAACCGCGGATCGAATGCGGCGGTGACGGTGGTCGCGGCGCCCTGCGGAATCGTCTTCCACTTCATCATATCGAGGTTGGGCGTGCCGTCGGGGCGGAGGATCCCCAGCTCCTTCTGGATGTCTTTGATCTCTTCCTTCCCGCTCATGTTTGTGAGGATCACTGGACGGCGTCAGTCGTGCCATATGACTGGCTGATGAGATCGCTCACCTCCGGGATGCAGACTGTACCCGTTGATCTGCCCCTTGGACCGCCGCGAGATCTCTGCCGCAGTGAGCACATTCGCAGTCTTGGCTTGAGAATATACGTTCATTGGGTCGTAAGATTTAGGATCGGGTTTGTCCAGTGTCTCCAGATTCACCCCCTGGTACCTGTGCGCGGAACTCGAGACGAACACCACGCGTGGGGTGAACGTCGCGGTGCGCGCGGCGTGGATCTTTGGCGCGATAAGCGATGTGAAGAGGAATGGACCGATGTGGTCCGTGCCGATTTGGCTCTCGAAGCCGTCCACGGTGAGCTTGAAACTGCTGATGGCAGCGGCCGCGTTGTTGATTAGGATGTGGATGGGCTCGGCGTAAGTATTGACCTCGGCGGCCGCTCGGCGCACATCCTTGAGCGACGAGAGGTCGAGAACCAGTGGCCGGATCTCAGCCTTGGGGCTCTCCTTCTCCAGTTCAGCTCGCGCAAGCTCCAGTCTGCGCAACGCGGTACTCAGTCTAGTGTTCCGTTCACAAAGCCGAGGACGACTCACCGCTCCTGATTGTAGCCGGTTATAATGACCAGATTCGCGTGTCTAGCGATAACACGCGCAGTCTCGAACCCGATTCCGTTGATCGAAGTTCCTGTGATGAGGACTGCATTATAGGCCAACAGGAATCAGTGCGCTGCTGTGTTCCTCAAGACAACGAACGCACCGCTCTTGCCTCTGATCTCGTCCGCGAACGCGGTCGCGACTTCCTCGGCGGTGGTGTCGAAGGTGAAAGTGGGATATGAAGTTCCTGCCATGGCCAACAGTGGGATGTTCTGCCGATAGCCAGCCCGACCCCGCCCCACTTTATACCTCCAGTTGGATTATCAAGCAGAGTGCGAAAGGATGTCGCATTGACTTCTGGGAAATGATCTGGAGCATTGGAGACGAATGGCGTTTTCCCGAGGCAAATCGGGAATTGCTTAGTACTTGGTTTGGTTTGCAAGCAACAGAGAGGAGAGACAGCTGAAATATGTCCCCACGGGTCTCATCGGAGAGCTGTCGGCGCATTCAAGACCCTGAGTGGCTTTGATTAAAATTTGGAGAGCTCAGAGGTGGCGGTTTGAGTTGCACTACTCAACGCTATCCGCCCAACGATATTGCATATCACGTGCCTCACGTAAGCCGGTCTGACAGAGCTGGCACCTTCTCGAGGATACGAACCGCCTTGAGCCATCAGCTGACAGCTTCTGAAAATGCATGAGATCATTGAGATGTCGCAAGGGCCATTTTCTCCAAGAAAACCCATGTCAGCCATCCGTTCTCCCTTATACTTGCCAGAATCAGTCAAAACTGTAATGTGATGTGTACTGGTACTTACCTACAGTAGGCCTCGTCTTGTTGCGTGTCGTTTGCGCCGGATGGTCGTTCTGTTAAGAAAGCACTGCTGTTTCTCGGTGGGATTGGATGATCGAATCACTAATAATAGTACTTCATCGTTCATGCTGACTCACTGCATCTAAGGGGGTAGTAGCCAGGGGGTCTGTAGCCGCAGTTAGCCAGGGGGGTCTGGCTATCCCTGGATCTGACATATGGCTACCCTCTGGCTACTCTAGGTAGCCATAGATGATTTAGTTTTGAGTCCTAATGGTCCCCAAACTCATGAAGGCGATGTCCAAGCGTTCCCTAATTGTTGCCGGGTTCATCAGAATGATGTGATCATTCATCAACCTTGTGTCCGCCATCAATGTTCAATTGCCGCGCGGAGGTAGACAGAGTCTGGCTATGACAGGTATCTGTGAGGTAACAATAGGTAACAATATATGACATAAGGGTCTAGGCTACACGTGTGCGGCTGTGGCTATCCAGAGTAGCCTAGACCTAACCATATATGGCAAGAGCCCTGATTAAGGGGGGTTAGATGCAGTGACTGTGACACCGTTGCGAAATGTAATCTAGATACGTGTGACATCTTCAAAATTTGAACTTGACACCGACGAGCCCTTCCGTGATCTCCCACAGCTTTGCAGCAACGTCCTGGCCTCGATCGTGAGTTGCCGATCTCTCTCTCACAGCAGAACAGCGCGACTCACAGGATCCGCAGCATGAGCCGCAATCTTCTCGTTCGCAACAACGCAATCGTCGAGATATGCACCCGGAACGCTCTCCAGGCGCGGGTCAAACGCGGCGGTCACAGTCGTCGCAGCACCCGCAGGAATCGACTTCCACGGCGCGGCCTCGTGGTTGGGCGTGCCGTCGGGGTGGAGGATGCCCACCTCCTTCCCCATTGCGATCGCTTCCTTCTTCTGATTGATGTTGGTGAAGATAACTAGGGTGAAAGGACGTGCTCAGTGCCGGGACCGGCGGGCATATACACAGTTACGCAACTCACCTCCGGGATGGAGACTGTACGCGTTGATCTGCCCCTTGGACCGCCGCGAAATCTCGGCCGCGGTGAGCACGTTCGCCACCTTGGCTTGGGCGTACGCATTTATCGGGGCGTACGACTCTGGATCGGGTTTGGCCAACGTCTCCAGATTCAACGGAAAGTAAGTGTGCACGGTGCTTGAGACGAAGACCACACGCGGGGTGAACGTCGCGGTGCGCGCGGCAAGGATCTTCGGCGTGATGAGGGCCGTGAAGAGGAACGGACCGATGTGGTCCGTGCCGATTTGGCTCTCGAAGCCGTCCGCGGTGAGCTTGAATCCGCCAATCGCGGCGGCAGCGTTGTTGACCAGGACGTGGATGGGCTCGGCGTAGAAGTTGACCTCGGCGGCTGCCCTGCGCACGTCCTTCAGCGATGCGAGATCGAGAACCAGTGGCCGGATCTCAGCCTGGGGGCTCTCCTTCTCCAATGCAGCTCGCGTAAGCTCCAATCTGCGATACCATGCTCAGCGCCCGATGCCGCTGGCTGTCACAGGTCAAGCTACACTCACCGCTCCTTGCTGTATCCGGTGATGATGACGAGATGGGCATACTTGGCTATGACCCGCGCCGCCTCAAAGCCGATCCCGTTCAGGGACGTTCCAGTGATAAGCACTGCGGAATCGCTGAGGTCATTGGATGCGCCAACAAGCTCTTCTGGAGAGACACACCATTCTTGCCCTTGATCTGATCGGCAAAAGCTGTAGCGACCTCCTGGGCAGTGGTATCGGCGTTGAAAGTTGGGTAAGACATCTGTAGTGGATTTGGAGGCTTGTTGGGCTGATAGCTCAATGTTCTCAAGCTGCGAGGATTTATACCAAAGTTCAATGGCCGATGCCCGAGAGAGACAGGTAATCCCGGTCTATGTGTTGGGTGACTGAGGATATTGATGACCACGCTTCTCCGACCTTGACCGGGATATGCGTGTTACCAATACCAGGTCGGCGGGCGATAGGTCTGCGAAACCAAGCCGGGTGTTGCCCATTCGCCGCGCAGTGCTGATGTAGATCGTATGAGACGGACGCATCTTGTCTAGAACTGTTCTGAACGCCGTGATGCAAGCGGCCAAAAGAAGACGGTATGCAGACTTGGATGATCGCTGCCCGCCTCTTCCCAAAGTGCACCAACCATGCGACCGGAATTAACATCTGGAGTACCTCGGGCAGCCCGTGTCTTGTAGCACGGCGACAGTACTGAGCGATAGCATAGTTGATTCTGAGCGTACTGGTCGAGAGCCGAGTGATGCACTGTCACGTGTCACACTTAGCACACGCTCACGTGCCTTCTCGTCGTGTACGTCTTGACCAACTTCAAGGTCATCAGACGCGTTTCGTCACGCAATCATAGGGACTGGCTCTTTCGAATTACTGTTCACTCCGATGCTCTAGCTCTACATACCCCCACATGACGCGATCTCGACCACTATTACTTATGTACGGCCTCAGTCGTCGCTTGACTAGGCTTTTCTGAGATGTAAGACCAGTGTGGTGCGTCCTCGTTTCGCGTCGTGTCCGCCTCAGCTGTCCCTCTCTCTTTCTTGTGAAACTCAAGGTGAGACCACATCCCTGACGAAACCTGGCCACACAATTTTGCTTCTGCAGACTACTATGCATATGGCGGCCACCTCGTTCTCGCCCAATCTCCTGCACTGAGTTCCGTAAAATCGGCTTGAATCCAATGCCTTGAACTTGAACAGAAGGGCTTAATCAAGTCGGATGCGAGCGAAAGCTATATCTTGCGTGTTACCGTACACCTGCAGCGTTTGGACTCTAGCTTGATTGGTTGGGGAGATTGGCGCCTTTCCGGTGCCTTTCCGCGGGAGATGGATGTCTGGCGGAGGGCTCTGCTAGCTCATATTTGTTAGGGGCTGCAGTAAACTCACAAGACTCAATGAACACTCTGAGAGTGCTCTCACTAGCACCACAATGTCGATCGGGAGCAACATGGGCCAGAGCCATCTCCCGATAGTGTTCAATCCTTTGTCTCTCTCGAACAGTATGGAGACGATCAGCGAGACGACTGCGCAATGTCTGCCTCGTTTTGTTGGGCATCGTCCGTCCCGCATCGCCATTCTACATATTGAGTAAGCACTAATGTTTCTGGAGGGGTTCGAATGGCCAAATCACTGGTAAGAAGAAGCCCCACGAGCGACATTATCGTTCGTACTGACTGACACAACTGCGAAAAGTAATCTAGATACTTGAGTATGGCATCTTCAAAAGTTGAACTTGACACCGACGAGCCCTTCTGTGATCTCCCACAGCTTTGCAGCAACGTCCTGGCATCGATCGTGAGCTGGCAATAGACCTGACAGGAGAACAACGCGGCTCACAGGATCAGCAGCGTGCGGCGCAATCTTCTCGTTCGCGGCAACGCAATCCTCGAGATACGCGCCCGGAACGCTCTCTAGGCGCGGGTCGAACGCAGCGGTCACAGTCGTCGCAGCGCCCGCCGGAATCGACTTCCACGGCACGGCCTCGTGGTTGGGCGTGCCGTCGGGGAGGAGGATGCCTGCCTGTTTCCCCAATACAATGGTTTCCTCTTTCTGATTGATGTTGGTGAAGATAACTGGGGTGAAAAGGCATACTCAATGACGGAATTATATGCACATTCACAGCGCACTCACATCCGGGATGCAGACTGTATCCCTTGATCTGCCCCTTGGACCGCCTCGAGATTTCGGCCGCAGTGAGCACGTTCGCCGTCTTGGCATTGGAGTACGCGTTGACCGGGGCGTATGACTCCGGATCGGGTTTGGCAAGCTTCTCGGGATCCAACGCCTGGTAAGTGTGTGCAGAACTCGAGACGAAGACCACGCGCGGGGTGAACGTTGCCGTGCGTGCGGCGAGGATCTTTGGCGCGATAAGCGACGTGAAGAGGAACGGGCCGATGTGGTCCGTGCCGATTTGGCTCTCAAAGCCGTCCTTGGTGAGCTTGAATCCGCCGATGGCGGCGGCAGCGTTGTTGACCAGGACGTGGATGGGCTCGACGTACGCGTTCACCTCGGCGGCTGCCCTCCGCACGTCCTTGAGAGACGCGAGATCGAGAACCAGTGGCCGGATCTCAGCCTGGGGGCTCTCCTTCTCCAATGCAGCTCGCGTAAGCTCCAATCTGCAATACCATGCTCAGCGCCCAATGCTGCTTACCACAGGTCAAGCCCCGCTCACCGCTCCTTGCTGTATCCTGTGATGATGACGAGATGGGCATACTTGGCTATGACGCGCGCCGCCTCAAAGCCGATCCCGTTCAGAGATGTTCCGGTGATGAGCACTGCGGAATCGCCGGGGTCAATGGGCGCACCAACAAACTCTTCATGAGGGACACACCGTTCTTGCCCTTGATCTGGTCGGCGAAAGCTGTTGCGACCTCCTCGGCAGTGGTATCGGCGTTGAAAGTTGGGTAAGACATTTCGAGGGGATCGGGAGGCTTGTTGGGATGATAGCTCGGTGTAATTGAGCCACGAGCATTTATGCCGCAGCCCAATGACAAATGCCCAAGACACAGAACATATGTTACTAATACGTGAATCGGCATGCAGTAGGTCTGCAGACTCAGGCCGGGTGCATCCCGTTTGAGTGTTGAATGCTGACGTAGATCGTATGAGACATATGGATGCTCTTTTCATCTGAATGAATGTGAACGCTGTGATGTATGCCCCCAAGCGCACATGTATGCAGGTGCGTGTAACTTAGACCTGAGATGATTGCATCCCGCCTCTCAAGGTGTCCCTTCCTCAACCAAGCGACAGGTAGTCACGCCTGAAGGATCGTCCTCCGACATGATGACGCTATTGAATAAGCGAAAGTAGTTGACGGTAGTAAGTAGGCGAGGATGACAACGTCAAGTCACATGTCACACTGAGCCTACACCTGCCCAATTTCTTCTGGTTGTCGTCTCTTGACCATCTCTAAGGATATCGAAGGCGTTTTGGCGTTTATCTGCAGTCTATTACGCTGTCAATTCTCTGCCCATTCAACTGTTCAGTCTCTATAGGCCTCCTTGTTCACCATCGTTCTCAACGACCTTCAGCCATGGCTTGATTAGGGTACTAGAGAACATTTCGCGAATGCGACACGACCATACTCCTTCCGCATTCCACTGACGATCTCGATCAGTCAGGTGCGGACACATGCTGTACCACGCGTTCCAACGCACACAGCCGCCTCGTTAGTGGGACTGGTACCCAGCCTGGGTGAGGTCCAGGCCTCCTCGGGGCGACGAGAGATCGGCAGACTGCTGTGCATGCTCTAACTCGGAGGGGGTACGGCGAATTCTCCAACAAAGGGATAAAAGGCTGGCTTCTGGGAATGGGCGAGTGAAAGCCCTGTGACGGTGACCGGCCAGCGGTAACTATGAGCCATCGCTTCTGGTGGCTCTGCTCGTGACACTACTCTGGAATCGTGAACTCGTCTACGTTGATTTCAATCTTCATCGATATCTCCAACTACCAAGGACTTTCAAAAGTCGATGTAGCTTCTGACGGCTCGAATCAAGGCCGGAACGCTTCAAGTTGGCTATGGCCACGTCCAATTCGGATTGTGCCAGCTCCAGCCCACTCGTGGTCCGGTGATGATAGCCCTCTACTCGGATCTATCTGACCTCATACAAGAGGACATCCAACCCCCTACTTTGAATCTCAATCTCATGTCGCTGTCTACGACTCAGTGCCTCGCTCTTCTCGTCATCACATCGTCCATAATCCTCTGGAGTTGGACGAGGAAGATGCGTCCCTCTCTTCCGCCTGGTCCGCCCTGTCTCCCGCTTATCGGGAACTTGCTCGATATACCGGCAAAGGAGCCGTGGCTGGCCTTCTCTGCCATGGGGGACAAGTACGGTACGTCCTTGTTTTATCTCTTTCTTTCTCTCCTCTCTATGGATCCCCCGCCTCACCCAGCCGCAGGCGAAATCACCTCCCTGGCAATGCCGGGCCGCACAACCATCCTGCTGCACACACTGGAGGCGGCTACGTCTGTGCTCGTCCAGTCTTCTGCTCTAACATCCGAACGCCCCGTCCTTGCCATGGCCGGAGGGCTCTGTGGATTCGAGACGAGTCTGCCGCTTGCCCAGCCCTCTGGCGATCTCGATCAAGTCAGGCGCGAGCGCAAGCTGTATCATGCGTTCCAAGGCACGCCTGCTGCCATATCAAGGCTGATCCCCGGGCTGGTGGAGGAGGTCGGTGCCTTCCTCAGAGCGGTGGATGGCCGGCAGGGGGTCCTCTCGGACGATATTCGCAGGTGATGCGGCGTGTCAATCAGCAGTCTCCATCGAACACTCATGTAAATTGTGTCAGAACCACTATGGCTATAGGTCTACGTCTGGGATTTGGGCACAAGGTGGACCACAGTCGTCCAACGGACCTCTCTGACACTCTATTCGACATGGCAGAGCAGAGCTCAAATGACTTCTTTCGCATTACCACACCAGGTGCCTCGTTTGTCGATCTGTTCCCTTTCCGTACGTGTCATTAGCTCTGCCATTTCTGCGTCTGAGGAGCCCCAGTTCGTTACTGGCCATCCTGGCTGCCTGGCGGTGGTTTTCATCATGCTGCAAAGCGGATCAATGCAGTATTACAGCAGACAAGATACGAAGGTCCAGCTGCTGTCAGAGAGCGCATGGTGCGTCGTGTTCCGAGTTGTCACTTCTGAGGTTCGCTGACGATGTCAGGCAAGCGGTGTTTCTGAGCCCTGGTTTGCTACGGCTGTGCTCGAAACTGATGCAGATGAGTACTGGGCTAGAGTGGTCCCTTTGACGCTCGTTCACGGGGCGAGTGACACGGTCAGGATAGCCACATCTCGCCTTGCTTAAGCTGACTGCGTTTCAGACGGCTTCCCAACTTTCAGCATTTTTCCTTGCGATGGCTCTCCACCCTGACATCCAACGCAATGCTCAGCAGGAAATCGATCGCGTCATTGGCAGGGACAGGCTCCCGACCGTCGAGGACAGACCCGAATTGCCGCATGTGGACGCACTGTCCCGTGAAGTGCTGCGCTGGTTCGTCACAACGCCCACGGGTCCGTCGGCCCCTCTGTGGTATTTGTGCAGCATGCCTTGACGGACGGATCTCCAGCACTGCCGCATCGCGCAAATGAATCGTTCATCTACGAATCGAGCTCGGGACCTGTACTCATCCCCAAGGACGCGATGATCATCGCGAACGTCTAGTATACTCGCACCTTTCTCGGATCCGCTGCTCCCCCTGATCGTGGGCAGGAAAATGAATCGTGATCCTCGCCGATACAGGAATCCGGAGCAATTCGATCCGTCTCATTTTCTCGGCACTGAGGGCAAAGCGGCGGCGGAAGATCCGGGCAAGACGGTCTTTGGATTCGGACGACGGTGAGCTTCTGGCGCCAGCGCGCTTTGACCGCGATCTAAACAGACGTCCGCAGCGCCTGCCCCAGTACGAGCAACCAACCGCCTGCTATCGTCGGCCCTCGCTGACACCCAGATGCAGGCCGTCTCTTAGGTGAAACGACGCTCTTCCTGCTCTACAGCGCTCTCCTGTCGGTCTTTGACATCAGCAAGGCACTCGACGAACGGGGCGAGGAAATCGATATTGCCGTCGGATGGTCCAGTATGACAGTGACGTGCGTATGATGAAGTTGATCGGAAGGGAATTGTTGACGAAAGTCGGGTACAGGCATCCGCTTCCTTTTCAATGCGCCGTCCGTACGAGAGATGAGGCTGCACGCAAACTGATCCGTGGGCTGTGATCTTGACGAATGTGGACGCTGAAAGTCGTCGGACTATGTCGTAGCGGTCAGTGCCAGGTATATTGTCCATGGTAAAGTGATACATACCTGCGAGCGCGTGATCTATGTGTCTACGTTATCGGATCCAAGTCATTCCCTCAAACAGGTCTAGCGTGCGATATACGATGCATTGGATGTCCTGAGACCTCTCAGTGCAGTCGCTTTGTAGCTAAATTCCTCGAAGTCGGTGACCTTTCATGCAAGGATGCTGTTTAATATTTTGGAATCGGTCCGTATGCCCCCGGGCAACTGCTTGATACGACTTGAAACACGAGAAACGTGTTTGAGGGACCAGAGGCTTTGCGATTTCGGCATTTACTTGGTCCGGGATATCTGATTGAAGGTGCTGGAGTTGGTGATTGCCTCGGAGACAGTTTGCTTGCGTGGTTGTATGAGATGCAGAGCGAGCATTGAGAATCATCCGTCTTTTTGGGAGAGCCCTGTCGCGACACAACCTGAATGGGCTTGGATAAGCGCTGGGCATAAGCTCCGCAGCAAAACTTAATTGGATCGTTGAGAAAAATGAGCGACGCAGGGGTCGAACCTGCAATCTCCTGATTAACCGAAAGAATCGTAGTCAGACGCGATGCCATTTCGCCAGTCACCCATAGATTGGACGGTAATATCATCAATTTAGATGTTGTTGTGTACCTAATGTGAGTGACACCCACTCTTAGCGTAAGAACGACTGAGCATATCCGCTAGTTCGAAGTCTTCTACGAACGTATCCTCGACATTGGCATCCTGGAATCTGGAGTCTTCATAGCCATAGCGGACCTTGTGGGACGTCGCAGTCTTGATCGCATCCTCCCTGATCTGATAGAGGCGCACGGCATCCGTGTAGCCCAACTGTTCAACATCTTCCTGGTCCAAACCCTCCCCCCGCGTGGCCAGCTCCGTGAACCCTCTGCGCAGCCAGTCTGCGACGTGATAGTCTCGGGCAAGGACGACACGTCGCACGGCAGTGACTCTGTGGTTAAGTTGCTTGATGGCGAGATCACGCGCATCGAGGAAGCGCCAGAGCGTCGATAGCTTGAGCACCGAGATCCACTCGTCCGTCGTCGTGGAAGTCAAGATCTGGGGGATATCCCTGTGCGGTGCGACAGACGAGGTGAATGTGCGGGTCTCGCGTGGCAGAAGGGGAAAAACCGTACAGGGGATACAGAACATTCAGTAAACAAGCGAAATCCACTTTCTCGATGCCCTCCAGCACGAAGGGGTGCTCGTCCGAGCTGCCTTCTGCGTCATCATTCCCGGGAACTGGGAGTGAGAAGGTGTCTTGGAAGATCTCGGAGTTGCGCTCGAAGTGGTATCGCGGAACCTTGAATAGTTGGTCTTCGACCTGGTTAGTGCGGCGGGTGAGTACGGAGGCTGGCACTGCCTAAGACGCAGCATGCTTTGAAGATGATGGGATCCAGGTAGTACTTCTCATGTCTTGGTTCGTTGTCAAGAGGCTGCGAGGTCACTGTCATGATAGACGGGAAAAACCTGGGTTGGAATCGGGTGATCCAGCATCCCTACTTCGCGTGATGCTTTATGTCTTTAGATAGATGCCTCATGCCCAATGGCGTGCCCAGTCCCAGCGCTAATTCGAAGCAAGCCGCAGGAGATAGAGCGACTCTGGCAGCAGGCAGCACAAGTATTACGGCGTCTTCAAGGAGGAATATAGGGAGGCGGGCGATGTGGTTCCGTAAAAACTGGCCACAGAAGCGGCTGACTTTGCGATGCGATGCTTGATTCGAGTGGGCGCTTGCAGCAGATCTCGAGTGGCGCACGGCTCTATCCATCACTCCACGTTCGATGGACACAGTGAGATCGGGGACTTGGTGTGCCGCAGCGTGTCAACATTCAGCGCGAGCATTCATCCTTGACCCGTGCACTTTGATTCAACGGCAAATTACTGACCCGAGAATGCGACTTCCTCTTCTGCTCAATCCAGTCCAAGCTACGCCCCCACTCGCCGGAGCGCAAAGTACTTCCTAAGTTGGCCTCCAGATGCGCAAAACTCTGTGTCCGTTCGGGTTTCTACGACACTGCGCCAGGACTCAGCGGCGCATGAGAATGAGCGGCATCGGGAAGGATTGAGCGTTGCCAGCAGGTCTTGTCTGTGATGCGGTGCTACCAAGTGTGGACTGGATGGACGGTGCATCAAGATACGTGGGTAGGCGAGAGCTATTTTAGCTTGACGATAGATCTCGATTGGCACAATGTGGGATGAGGGAGCTCGAGGATGAGGGTCTGACCCTAACCCTTTGCTACGAATTCCACGATCCTTTCGCCGTGTCCCAAGCAAGACGAGGACCAACTTTATATCCTCGCATAAAGAAACTTCGTAATTCTCAGTCAGAAGGTGAATTTGAAACCAACAAGCTCCTCCGTGACTTCCCACAGCTTGGCCGCGACAGCCTGGGATCCAGCGTGAGTGGGCAGAAACCTTCAGAGAGCGGGAGCACTCACGGGATCTGCAGCATGCGGCGAAAGCTTGTCGTTTGCCACTTTCGAATCGTCCAGATACGCGCCCGGTGTATCTTCTAGGCGCGGGTCGAACGCCGCCGCCACAGTCGTCGCAGAGCCCTCCGGGATCGACTTCCAACGGAACTTCTCTGGATTGGGCGAGCCATCAGGCAGGAGAATGCCCGCCTCCTTCTGTTGTTGTATACTCTCCTCCGTTGAATTGATGTTCGTGAAGATGACTGTGCAATGGATGAAGCTCGGCATCTGTTATCGAGCAGGGGAACTATATAATCACCTCCAGGATGCAGACTATAGCTCTTGATCATCCCTTTCGACCGCCGCGAGAGCTCTGCAGCAGTGAGGATGTTGGCAGTCTTCGCTTGCGCGTAGCCACCCAACGAATCGTACGACGCCGGGTCGGGTTTACTCAATGTCTCGAAATTCACTGCTCCGTACTCATGCGCCAAGCTGGACACGAAGACGACCCGCGGGGTGAAGGTCTCCGTCCGCGCAGCAAGGAGCTTTGGTGCGATGAGGGCAGTGAAGAGGAATGGGCCGAGGTGATCAGTGGCGAACTGGTTCTCAAAGCCGTCTGCGCTGAGCTTGAATCCTGCGATGGCGGCGGCTGCGTTGTTGATCAGGACGTGGATGGGTTCGGCGTAGGAATTGACCTCGGCAGCCGCCCGGCGCACGTCCTTTAGCGAAGCGAGGTCCAAAACTAGCGGCCGGATTTGGGCGCGCGGATCTCCTCTCTGGAGTTCGGCCTGTGTCAAACCAAGTCTGTCCGCGAAGGATCAGATCAGTCTACGAGCTTCTGTCATCGACGAGGGCGAAGCTCACCGCTCCTTGTTGTATCCTGTTATGATGACCAGATTCGCGTATTTGGCCACGACGCGCGCGGTCTCGAAACCGAGGCCATTGAGCGACGTTCCGGTGATGAGCACTGCAGGGACCAGGTCAGCGTCCTCGAGCTCGACCTCAAGATCGCAAACCAACCATTCTTGCCCCGGATTTGTTCTGCGAACGTCGTCGCAACTTCCTCGGCGGTGGTGTTGAACTCGAAGGTGGGATACATCGTTGTGTAAGGAGTGGCCGCTTTCGCCGCCCTTTATACCGCCTCTATATTCCGCTGCCTCGGGATACCTTTGGCCATACCGCATTCCACAACGAGGAGGATTCCCGCGGTGCTCGCATTCGTGACGTGGTATGGATGCTGATTTCCGGAGTACATGAGCTAGTGAGTCCAAATGACGATCCTGGAAGCTCGTGTCAGGGCTGGAGAATCTCAGAAGGTGCAGGGCACGAGCGAAAGCTGTACGCTGAGGGCGGAAACCATCTATGCAGCTGTGTCTCGCAACTTGAATGGACAAGCTGTGATCTGTGGCTCAGCCGACGGTACGTTGTACAGATCAAGCCAGTCGCATCGAGTCCACATGTTTCGATGATCGGCCCACCTCATGTCCCTCATATTCCAGCGCTATTGGGCTCCATTTTGTGATGGCAAAAGGGATCCTGTCGACTTTTTTCTCGTAAGCAGAGACCTGATCAGGCCGACGGCCACCGAGAATCTCTTGCTGATCGGGCGTCGTCCACCGCACGCGCACACTGAAAGATGGAAAAGCGATGTGCCCGGACAGCAGACCGACATGGGCACGGTGCTGCCAGATTGCAGGTCGGATGCAAGGTAAATTCAAGACCAGTGCTATAAAACATGCCAGGGTAGCTATTCGATGAGTTTCAGAAAGCGAACTTGAAACCGACGAGCTCCTCCGTGACATCCCACAGTCTCGCCGCGGCAGCCTGGGATCCAGCGTCAATGGACAGCACAGAACAGAGAATGAAGGAAGAGAGTGCACTCACAGAATCAGCAGCATGCGGAGCGAGCTTGTCATTCGCCACTTTCGAATCATCTAGAAACGCCCCCGGGACATCTTCCAGTCGCGGGTCAAACGCAGCCGCAACCGTCGTCGCCGCACCCTCGGCGATCGACTTCCATTGGTACTTCTCGAGGTTGGGCGTGCCATCAGGGAGGAGGATGCCCGCCTCCTTCGATATCTCCGCGCTTTCTTCTCTGCGGGCAAGGTTCGTGAAGATGACTGCGGAATGGATGGAGATCAACTCCTGTCATTGAGTGTAGAAACAACATAGCCACCTCCCGGATGCAGACTGTAGCTCTTGATCGTCCCGTTCGATCGACGGGAGAGTTCGGCAGCAGTGAGGATGTTGGCCGTCTTCGCTTGGCCATAAGTACCGAATGGATCATACAGCGCAGGATCGGGTTTGCGCAACGTCTCGAGATTCACCGGTCCGGACACATGCCCCATACTGGACACAAAGATAACCCGGGGGTAAACGTTTCCGTCCGCGCAGCGAGGATCTTCGGGGCAATGAGGGCGGTGAAGAGGAACGGACCCAGATGGTCGGTCGCGAGCTGGTTCTCAAAGCCCTCCGGGCTGAGTTTGAAAGCTGCGAGCGTCGCAGCGGCGTTGTTGACCAAGATGTGGATGGGCTCGGCGTAAGCATTGACCTCGGCAGCCGCCCTGCGAACGTCCTTGAGCGAGGAGAGGTCTAGAACGAGTGTTCGAATTGCAGCGCGAGGGCTTCCTTCACGGAGTGCAGCCTGTGTCAACTGGAGTCTGGACGTGGGCAATCAGTCTGCGGGCTTGCACCGTACTTGCGAGCGAAGCTCACCGCTCTTTGTTGTATCCTGTGACGATCACCAGATTGACATATTTTGCCACGGCGCGCGCAGTCTCGAACCCTATGCCATTGGGCGACGTCCCGGTGATGATAACTGAGAGCGTCAAGTCAGCGTCTTCCGGTTCGGCAATCCACAGCGCAGACGGACCGTTTTTGCCTGAGATCCGTTCTGCGAATGCCGTCGCAACGTCCTCGGCGGTCGTGTGGAAGTCGAAGGTGGGATACATCGTTGGAGGACTGGCCTCTCGCACCGCCATTTATAACACCGTCCTCGCCCCTCAACCCCCGGATTACCCATATCAATCACTGCCTCCACACCGGGATCCAAGATAAAGAGGATTCCCCCGGTTCCCGCATTCGTGACGTGTCCAGGATGACGATTTTTGGAACGAACGCGTGAGTGGACCTGAATGGCCGCTTCTTGAAAGCCTGGGGAGCGGTCGAGAAGCTCTCCGCTAGTCCAAACGCGAGGAAGGCTGAGAGCCGAAAATGACGCATATATTCATTCCTTGCATGAACCAAGTAGTGATCAGTTCAACGCACCCAGTCTTGGGCCAACCAAGGCATTCTCACCGAGTCCACAGGCTTCTTCGAAGACCGGCCCAGCTGATATGCCCTTGTGCTCCAGTTCTCGAGGGTCGGATCATGCTGCTGTGAGTCATCGAGTAGACTCAACGAGGCCGAAGGCGACCGAGGATGCCGCGCCGATTCAGTGGCAGCCACAAAACACAAAAAGACAAGGAGCGACGCTACTGCCACATTCGACGTCAAGGCGGTTTTATTGATTCTCCCAAGAGTCCGCAGGGCGAGGCGGATGCCCACATAAAGACATCCTCTTCCCTAGTTGTTATATGCTCTGTTATAGTGGACGGGGGGCGCCGAATATGACTGGAAAGAGGAAACAGGAGTCGACTACGCAAATGCGAAGTGTCATTGATCGCATCATGCGAATAATCATGACTGCTGAGTCCTGGCTGATTCCTCGAGGCCTCACTTTCCATCACTGTTCCAGTACAATCCACATACTTATAACAGTGAGCTGTGGCCTTCCAGAAATCCGACTATGTGCACAAGAAGCTGTCTTGGATCATACCAGTTTTATCTTGACAAAGGATATGAAAATCTTACCAGTATAGGTAAGGATCGTCATCCAGTGCCTACCCATGTGCGCTAATACATTTGCTGCAACTTACAAGGTGAAACCTGGACCACTGCTATTTACACATCCCAAGACAGAGTTTCGATGAGTTTCAGAAGGTAAACTTGAAGCCGACGAGCTCCTCCGTGACATCCCACAGCCTGGCCGCGATGGCCTGACATCCAACGTGAATGGGTAAGGAGCAGAGAGAGAAGGCATGGATTACTCACAGGATCAGCAGCATGCGGCGCGAGCTTGTCGTTCGCCACTTTCGAATCGTCTAGATATGCCCCTGGTGAATCTTCCAGTCGCGGGTCAAACGCAGCCGCCACCGTCGTCGCGGAGCCTTCCGGGATCGACTTCCAATGGTACTTCTCGAGGTTGGGCGAGCCATCAGGCAAGAGGATGCCTGCCTGCTTCTGTTTCTCCGCGCTTTCCTCCTTTTGGGTAATGTTCGTGAAGATGACTGTAGAATGCACAGAGCTCAACATCCGCCATCGAGCAGGAAGCTTATATGCTCACTTCCCGGATGCAGGCTGTAGCTCTTGAGTGCCCCTTTGGCCCGCCGCGAGAGCTCGGCAGCAGTGAGGATGTTGGCAGTCTTCGCTTGCCTGTAGGCACCCATCGAATCGTACAGCGCAGGATCGGGTTTACCCAAAGTCTCGAAATTGACTGGTCCATACTCGTGCCCCAAACTGGACACGAAAACCACTCGGGGTGTGAACGTCTCGGTCCGTGCGGCCAGAAGCTTTGGAGCAATGAGGGCGGTGAAGAGGAACGGGCCTAGATGGTCGGTTGCGAGCTGGTTCTCGTAGCCCTCCGGGCTGAGCTTGAAAGCCCCGACTGCAGCGGCTGCGTTGTTGACCAGGACATGGATGGGTTCCGCGTAAGCATTGACCTCGGCAGCCGCCCTGCGCACGTCTTTGAGCGAGGCGAGGTCTATGACCAGAGGCCTGATTTCGGCGTGAGAGCCTTCTTTCCGTAGTTCGGCGTGCGCCAGCCCGAGTCTGGCCGTGAGAGATCAGTCTGCGGGGTTCTGTCACCGACGAGGGCGAAGCTCACCGCTCCTTGTTATATCCTGTGAAGATCACCAGATTTGCATACTTTGCCACGGCGCGCGCGGTCTCGAAGCCGAGGCCATTGAGAGACGTTCCAGTGATGAGGACTGTAGCAATCAAGTCAGCTTCCACTAGTTCAGTGTCGACAGTGGCAACAAACTATTTTTGCCCTGGATTTGCTCTGCGAATGCTGTCGCAACGTCCTCGGCCGTCGTGTGGAAGTCGAAGGTGGGATACATTGTTGAAGAACTGGACTTCTCAACCGCCATTTATAACGCCGTTTTGCCCCTCTACCCCAGATTACGCATATCGATTACTGCCTCCACGCCAGGTTCGCATGCGTGACGTGTCCAGGATGACGATTGTCTGATTAAACGAGGGAGTGAATCTGAGTGATCTGAGCGATTGCTCGTTAGAGCCGTAGTGGAATCTCTGCAGGTGCAATCGCAAGGACGAGCTAATAGCGAGAAGTTAGAACTGCGCATATATCCATTCCCTGCAAGAACAAGCTGCGATCAGCTCAACTCACCTCAGTCTTGCACCAATCACATTCGCATGCTTCTCGGAAGATCGACCCCAGCTGGGGTGCCTCGTGCTCTGGTTCTCGGTCTTCGGCTTCGGCTTGTGCTGCTGAAAGTCGTCCAGTAGACCCAACCAAGCAGACTGCCACCAAAGCTGCCTCAGTTATTTAGCGCTAGCCGCCACACGCACAGATACCGAAGGATGTGAACGGTGGTGTGCCTGGACAACAGATCGACATTCAGCGACGGTGCTGCGACATTCCACGTCCAGGTGGTTTCACTGATTCTCGAAAGAGCCTGCGGGGCAGGCCGCATGCCCACGTGTCAACTCCCTCTTCTCTCATTGCAATATGCGCTGTTACGATGAAAGGGTAGTGCCGAACGAAGACACAGTGTAAAGGTGGGAACAGGATCAGACTGTAGGGGCCAATGCAAGGATGAAATTGACCACATCAGTGCTGACTAAAAACGGAAGTGACTAGAACGGAAGCGTCAGCTATATCTACTATGACTATGACTATGACTGTTCCAGCCACAACACAACGAGTTGTTTTCAATCATTCTATTGGTGTTGACAAAGGACAGCGACACCCTGACTCTTGCGACTGTATCCCTTCCTCAGCGATCAACTCTTCAAATGCTAATTCTATCATACATTTGCCGCATCTTACTTCGTGGAACCGAGACCCCTGCTATTTACACATGCCAAAACACATTTTCGATGGATTTCAGAAGCTGAACTTGAAACCAACGAGCTCCTCCGTGATCTCCCACAGTCTCGCAGCAAGAGCCTAGCACCCCGCGTGAGTCGGTAGCAAGGAGAGATAGACAAGTCACAACAGAAGGAAGTCACTCACAGAATCAGCAGCCTGGGGCGAGCGCTTATCGTTCGCCACTTTCGAATCATCCAGGAACGCCCCTGGCGAATCTTCCAGTCGCGGGTCAAACGCAGCCGCCACTGTCGTCGCGGAGCCCTCGGGGATCGACTTCCATTGGTATTTCTCGAGGTTGGGCGAGCCATCGGGGAGGAGGATACCCAATTCCTTCTGTTTCTCCGCGCTTTCCTCCTTCTGGTTGATGTTCGTGAAGATGACTGTAGAATGCGTAGAGATCAGCATACGGCATCGAACAGGGACACTACACACTCACTTCCAGGATGCAGACTGTAGCTCTTGAGTGCCCCTTTGGCCCGCCGCGAGAGCTCGGCAGCAGTGAGGATGTTGGCGGTCTTCGCTTGGGCGTAGGCGGCCATCGAATCGTATGACGCCGGGTCGGGTTTACCCCAGGTCTCGAGGCTCACACCCCCGAAAAGATGCGCCAGGCTGGACACGAAGATGACCCGTGGAGTAAAGGTCTCGGTCCGGGCGGCCAGGAGCTTGGGAGCAATGAGAGCAGTGAAGAGGAACGGGCCCAGATGGTCGGTCGCGAGTTGGTTCTCGTAGCCCTCCGGGCTGAGCTTGAAATCTCCGACTGCGGCAGCCGCATTGTTGACCAGGACGTGGATGGGTTCTGCGTATGCATTGACCTCGGCAGCCGCCCTGCGCACGTCTTTGAGCGAGGCGAGGTCTATGACGAGCGGTCGGATTTCGGCGTGAGGGCCTTCTTTCTGTAGTTCAGCTCGTGCTAGCTTGAGGCTGGCCATGAGAGATCAGTGGGCGAACTTCCGTCATCCAAGAGGGCGAAACTCACCGCTCCGTGTTGTATCCCGTTATGATGACCAGATTTGCGTATTTCGCCACAACGCGCGCAGTCTCGAATCCAAGGCTGTTGAGTGATGTCCCGGTGATAAGGACTATCGATATGAATTGAGCATATTCCAGCATGCAGTTCATGCCGACAGACCATTTTTGCCCTTGATCTGTTCTGCAAAGGCCGTCGCAACCTCTTCGGCGGTCGTATTGAAGTCGAAAGTGGGGTACATCGTTGGAAGACAAGGCTTATCGCACCGCTATTTATGCCGGAGATGGGCTCCGTCACCCGGGCTGCCACAATCGATGGCTGTCTGCACGCAATAGCCCGTTATGCGGACCGTTCCCACCGTTGTCGCTCGTCTTCCAAGTCGAAGATGACGATTCCGGAACAAACAGGCTAGTGGGCCGGAAAGATCGATCCTGGAGACTCGCGTTAGGACTAGGAGATCGGAGCGTGTACATGGTGCAGGGGCCCAATGATGGGTAGCATTCATTCCTTGCTTAAGTCGAACTGCCTGCACAGCTCAGTCGACCGTGTCTAGCGCAAATGGAGCCTGTCCCGCTGAATCACTTGCTTCTTCGAAGAGCTCCCCATCTGATGTGCCCCGTGCCCCAGTTCTCGAGCTTCAGCTTGTGGTGCTACTGCGAGACATCATGTAGGGCTGCTCATTCGAAAGCCAGGCCTGATCAAGCAGACGGCGACTGGCGACCGAGGATGTCTCCCTGATTCCACGCCACCTCCAGCACGGGCAAACATCGTAAGATAGCACGGCTCAGTGCCTGGACTGCCTATCTGCACCGGCGAGGTGCTGCCCGATTGCATGCCCGAGCGATTCTAGCTCTCCGCAAACGCCTGCAGGGCAGGTCGCGTGCCCACTGTCCAATCCTCCTGGACCCTATCCCTGACCCGGCGAACGCACAGAGGAAGCAATGGATCAGAAGATTCCAGACCTTCGAGGCTGCGGCCGACGACGCAGACTCCAGACCTCGGGGCCCCACCCCTGTCCTTCGGTCGCAACCTTCCACGGGTCGTCAACATGCCGAGATCCGAGAACGGGAAGAGAACAGCGGAGATGGGAGAGCACGCGAATGCTGAGAAGGACGGGACGGCTCCGAGGACGAGCTCGCGCACGGGGGTGGAGATGATATGCGGACATCGTGTGAGATTCAGTCGGCGGGCGGTTGGCCGTGCTTTGGAGTTATTCCAAGGCGACTTCGATTTTTGGCTTCCTGTCGGCGGTACACGCATAGCTCTGGGCCCTAGTGCAGTGATCATCCGCGGTGGACTGGGGTGTGCATTCGTGCTCAGCAAGCTGGCGCACGACGCAGTCCGGCGTCCGTGAAAAGCGAGAAGGAAGTACGAGTTTGACGTGGCAGATCAACAGATCGTGTAGCCAAGAATGACGAAGTTGTTACAGTCGGCTTCCACTATTTTTTCCCAGGCCCTGTTCCGTTCCGCAACGCCGATCTCCTTGAGACTCAGGAGTGACATTTGTAATTTTTCCGTTTCATAAAATTTTCCACCGAAGGATACGTGGAATGTATGCTTGTGCGGTTGGTGCTTGAGCTGATGGTCGAAATCTTCGTGGAGCTAGACCGAGTTGTATAGATCGAGCCATGCTCATCAGACAACCACGTTGAAGAGTGACGAGCTTGCTCTCTGCAGAATGATAAAGCCGGGGGACCTCTTGGCGCTCTTGTTGTTTGAGGGATGCAGGCGGACAGTGCGCAGGTGCGTGAAGTTGTGTGGAATTCTTCAGGGATATGTTCCTTGTCGCATAAACCAAAAGCAAGGGAATGTGCCTGGACGCGCACTGGGTGGTGTGCCAAGTACGAACGTGGCGCGGTTGTACTCTGAGCCACCGGTGATCAGCGCGACTCAACAACGTTCGTGAATGTAACCTTCCTTTTTCGGACAGTCATGGGCGGACATACAAGTAGCGCCCGGAGACGCTCTGATTTTCTCGCTGCTCTCTGCACACGACTGCCCACCCACCGACTCCTCCCTGTCGTCGACTGTTCCAATGTCTGACCTCGAGTCCCACGCTTCCGCCGCAAAAGGCGCTGACGCCACCTACGCGCTCGACGAGCGCCGTCGTGCTGCCCTTGCCGAGGTCGACAACGCCAAGTTCTCGTGCGTTTTTTCTTTCTTCCTTCCACTGCCCATACTCCGTGCTCACACACTACCTGCAGTTGGTTCCACGTCAAGGTCTGCTTGGTCGCTGGTGTCGGCTTCTTCACGGATGCGTGCGTGCTTATCTTTCTTCCCCGCTTCCCCTCCGTTTCTGATCAACTTCCCCAGCTATGACATCTTCGCCATCAACATTGCGGCGACCATGCTCGGCTTCGTCTACGGAAAGGGCTCTGCCACTGCTGCGGGCAAGCTCAACCCGAACCAGGACCTCGGTGTCAAGGTTGCCGTCCCCATTGGTAACCTGTTCGGTCAGACTTTCTTCGGTTGGTTCGCGGATGTCGTCGGTCGCAAGCGCATGTGTATGTTCAGCCATCGGTCTGTTGGGTTTTCCCAGTGCTGATTAGCCCCTCCAGACGGAATCGAGCTCATGATCATCATCGTCGGTACCTTTGCCCAGGCCCTTGCTGGCAACGGCGGCGCTGTCTCCATCATCGGTGTCATCATCGTGTGGCGTTTCATCGTCGGTGTGGGTATCGGCGGCGACTACCCTCTGTCCGCCACGATCTCATCCGAGTTCGCTGCCACCCGCATCCGTGGCCGCTTGATGACGGCTGTCTTCGCCAACCAGGGATGGGGTAACTTCAGTGCGTCTCCAGTGCTCCTCTCGACTCTACCGATGACTGATCGACTCGCGCAGCCGCTGCCCTCGTCGCCCTGTGCATCACCACCGGCTACAAGCACAAGATCCTCGCCGACCCGGCCATCAACCACGTCCCCACGGTTGACTACATGTGGCGTCTCCTCATCGGTCTCGGCTGCATCCCCGGTGTCGTCGCGCTGTACTTCCGTCTCACCATCCCCGAGACCCCGCGTTTCACCATGGACATCGAGCGCAACGTCGTCCAGGCCACCGACGACATCGAGAAGGTGCTCACCACCGGCGACTTCAACCGCAACCCCGAGACTGTCGCTCCCCGCGCCGAGATGCCCCGTGCTACATGGGCTGACTTCTGCGCTTACTTCGGCAAGTGGGAGAACGGCAAGGTCCTGTTCGGTACTGCCTACTCGTGGTTCGCTCTCGATGTGTGTGCTCTCTTGTATTCCATGTGTCCACATCACTGATGCACTTTCCTCTGCAGATCGCTTTCTACGGTCTCGGTCTCAACACCTCCACGATCCTGACTGCCATTGGTTTCGGTAGCGCGTCCAGCCACGGCACCCGGAACATCTACGACAACCTGCACAACATCTGTGTCGGTAACTTGATCCTGTCTGCTGCTGGTCTCATCCCGGGATACTATGCGACTTTCCTGTTCATTGACACCTGGGGCCGCAAGCCCATTCAGCTGATGGGCTTCACCATGCTCACCATCCTGTTCATCATCATGGGTGCGTATCTTTCTGGATGTGCTCGCAACGACTTACGTTCTTCGCCAGGTTTCGGATACGACAAGCTGACTGCCACCGCCTCGTCCAAGGGTGCCTTCATCTTCCTCTACTGCCTGACCAACTTCTTCCAAAACTTCGGCCCGAACACCACGACCTTCGTCGTCCCCGGCGAGGCCTTCCCCACTCGTTACCGCTCGACCGCGCACGGTATCTCCGCTGCGTCCGGCAAGCTTGGCGCCATCGTTGCGCAGGTCGGATTCTCCAAGATGGTCAACATCGGCGGACCCAACAAGTTCGTCAAGCACATGTACGTCTTCTGCCTCTCCCTTGTGTGCAGCTCTTCCGACTCATCCGCCTCCTCTTCTCCAGCCTCGAGATCTTCGCGTTCTTCATGCTGACGGGTATCTTCTCGACGCTGCTCATCCCCGAGACGAAGGGCAAGACGCTCGAGGAGCTGTCGAACGAGAACCAGGACGGCTTCGTTGGCGCGCCCGCCGCACACTACGAGGTGCAGGACGGTGCCGTCACTGGCAAGCGCGTTTAGAGTAGCACCCCTAATATCCTATACTACTCCTTATGTCGTTACGTATCTGACGCTAGATTATTCCCTCATTTTGCTGTTACCACGCGTTCTACATGGCCGTTCGCTGAGTGAGTCCTTGTCGGTGCAGGCTCTTAAAGTGCGGCGTCTGGACGCAGGACCCCGGATAATACAGTCAAATGTTAGCCCAAAATTTGGCTGATGCCCCCCATATTTGTCCAACCCGTACATAGGTCTCACAAGTTGTTTTTTGATGCCTACATGGATATAAGACTGAAACTCAGCCCTTTGGCTCGATTTTCGACCTTTCCGAGACGCTATACACCGATTCAGAGACTATTCCACCTCCTTATCCCCCAATTCGTTGAAAATTTCCAAGGCTGCTGCGAAGCGGATTTTGGGAAGCAATTTCGATTCGGTGTGAAAAATATATACAGTATCCTAGACTCGAACTCGAGACCTCATAGGACCTTCCTGGTCAAGATTTAGACTCACATCCTCATGTAATCGCATGTTACCACTGGACTGCCATGGAGAATTTTGTCCAGCCATGATCTAACTAGATCGACCATGCCGCCCAATTTTTGTCCAGCCCCCTACTACTTTGGGCTTAGTGTTTTGACCAATTTCCCCCAGAATTATCCAACGCGGTGGCTAACATTTGACCGTAGTATCCGGGGTCCTCTGGACGCCAAGTGGGCCTCAATAGGAGATCAAACTGGGCTGTGTAGTGCGAAGAACGATTGCAATTCTGATTGCAAGGCTCAATGAAAATGCAAAAGACTTTCCGCGTGGGGTCGCAGACGGGAATTGGTTAGCAGTTGATAAATGACGTTTACACAAAATATTACAATCGATAAGGATACCAACCAACGCCCAGATAATTTACAATAATCATTATCGATGCCCCTGTCACTGCTACATACCTGCACTTATATGTACTATCCTACAACAAGGCGAGGGGATCGTCAAACAGCACATAGTCGCTGGAATCGAAAGCCGGCGGCGGCGTCAGGAGCAGGTGCGGATCGAGCACCCAGGGGGCGTGGACACTCTCGTACCCGCCCAGCACCGGCGGGTGCGTCCGCGGGCTCGTGAAGGCGACGCTAGCGGGAGAGCACTCGTGCTCGGGTCTCCCGTACGCTGGCGAGTCCCAGGGGACCCGCACGTGGGAGGGATCCACATCCAGCACGGAGTGGCCCAAAGACGGAATGAGCGACGAGGGAGGATAGGCGGAGTAGGGGGAGAGGGAGAGGGAGAGGGACGACCGTCGGGAGCCGGAGCCCGAGCCCGAGGGGGAAGAAACCGCATTTAAGAAACTCAGGGTCGGGGAGGGCGCTGCGCTCGACGACGCGGTAGAGGACGCGTCGTCGTCGCTGTACCGTACGGTGGCAGCGGCGGAGACCTTCTTCGGGCGCGCCACGGGAGCGTGCGCCTCCTTCAGTTCGCCGCGCGCGATGTGCTTCTTCTGGTGTCGGTTGATGATCGCCGGATCCGAAGTCGAGAATTCGCAGCCCACGACAGGACAGTGGTGCGGGCGCTTCCTCGTGCTGCAAGGCTTATTCAGAAACCTCGTACTCCGGATCAATAGTGAGGAGAGATGGCACGCACTGGACAACGTTCATGTGGATGTTGAGGTTGCCCTGCTGCAAGGTCCTGAACTCGCAGTCCTTCACCAGACAGTGCAGCATAACAGACTCCTTCTCCTCGCGGGGCAGGTGGGTGAGCAGGTGACGCTTCAGGTCGTACGCCCTCGCCCAGCTCTTGCCGCATCCAGGCTCCGGGCAGGCATGGGCAAACGGCGGAGAGTGGCATGCAGGGTGTTTCTTGGATACTTTGCTCTAAGAGAGTGACTTGAGTCCAAGAACTGTGCGGGAAATAAAGCAACTCACAATGAGCGATGGAGCAGTTGCTTTCGAGCTTCGGGCCATCTTCGATCGAATTAAACGCAGCGAGGAGGGCGGGCAAGGAGGGCAGCGAGTTGAATAGGGAGCACAAATGGCTTTATTCCCTCCGCCAGTCCATCCCAACCTTTATAAAAGCGCCGCCAGCCGAGAAAAGTGCAGAAAGTGGGTGGGGAGGAACCAATCCATCACGATCAATGGCGAAGTTACCCAGCTGGGACGCCAGGCGTTGAGCCAATCCTGCTTAGGAATAGCCTTCTATGGCAAGTGTTAGTGAGTGGCACGGCGGCACAGCCAGGACAAAGAGACGAAGGATCCGGAGGGCCAAATGCGCGTCCGCATTTGGAATGATCTCCGGCGCATTGACCTTCGCATTGATCCAGGTTGACAGTCAGTCATGTGAGCAGATTTCCGGTGCTTCAAATGTTCAGAGCGCCTGGGAGCCCGTCCATCTGTTCGGAAGAATCGAGAGGTTTGACTTCGTCCTGAAATTGGACCCCGCCATTTCGATACGCACAGGGAACGAATAGGGGTCTCAGCAGGGCTTTGGGAGATCCCTGATCCAACACTTGTAATGCGTCTTGTGGCTGAACTTGGGGCCTTGACGCCGGTGAGATGGAAACTGGCAAGACAGGATCGAACTTCAACTTCAACTTACGGCACCCGCGTGCTAGCACGTGTGATGGACGCGATCACGTGGAATTGATAGTCTCGTCAGCACTTGACAGGCGCCCAGTCGTAATAGGAAACAGTCAGACGCCGATGTCTCCGTTCGCAATCTGATGATACTCTATTCTGTTTTGTGGAAGCTTTGCGTGCTCAATGAGCCACCACTGCACATTGTGGCGACTATAGGCGCATTCCCCCCAGACAGACACCACGGGTGACTGGCGAAATGGCATCGCGTCTGACTACGACCTGAAGACAAGGTCTTCAGTGGTTATCAGGAGATTGTAGGTTCGACCCCTACGTCGCTCATTTTGTTCCGACTTGTCACCTGTCATAATAATTGGTGGTAGATTCAAGTTGTCTTATCCCCTGCACGGCGCTCTTGGCGTGTCCCGGATTGATGGTTTGAGCTTTTGGTGCAGTGCAATAATCTACCCGGGAAAGTGAGCATAGCATCTCCTTCTCAATTTTGTTCTTACTCTTCGTCCATAAAACCGCTCAAGGCAGTCTCGTTCAATATGCTCCGACTTTATGGTTGAGTGCGGTTGTGGGCAACCGTATTCCTCCGGTCCGTCTCCATTGGATGAATGACCGAGCGTATGGCTCTCCACCAAGCCGCCACTGAGACAAAGGTTCTGGAATGATCAAAGAGCTTCCAGGAAGCTGCGATGACAGCGAAGGGCCGTCAGCAGGTCCGCTCGTCACTGGCGGCAGAGGTCTGAAACGAAATGAAAAGTGCGTGGGTTGGGAGACTTACGTTCTCTGCTCCCCCCGGCTTTCGCTTGTACGGTAGCGAGCCTGGAGGCTTACCGGCAGCCGAGTTCTACTGCGATGCTCGGCTCGTTTGGACACTGACGCAGTGGCCTCGAGGCGCTGATTAACCATGTATTCTTCGCAGCCAAGTAGGAACGCTCACCAGCACTTCACCAGCATCATTGACGTACCCTATCTCCAAATCTCCTCTAGGTTGACGGATTCAAACCACAAGCCGGTCGATTCGTGAGATCAGTGGCTCGCTTCTGATGGTGAGCTCCTCACTCGGCAGTCTATATTTGACGGCCTATCTGAACAAAACGTGTAGGTGCATCAGATGTGCATCGGAAGCTCGTCAGCACCCTGAGGCTCCATACCCGGGTTCTCGGGGCTGCCTTGTGCGAGATTGGGTTTCGGAAAGGGTTATAGATCGGGTCGACGACAAGAGGGGAGTACATCAACCTGTGGAAGAGAGTAGAGATCAAGGGTACTGCGGATTTATTCACAGCAATAGACTTGGAGTGACCATTCCTGCGGCTGCGTCTGTTTATGTGTATGTCGATGGCCACTCATTTTATGTGAGGAAAGCAGCAAGGATGAATATCTTGGAATGAGATGCGTCTGCAGGTGCCCAATCTACACAAAATTTTGGAATGTAACAACGATTGTGTGAGTTGAATCCAATGATGAAGCCACGAGATCTACTGTCACCGCCCAGTCTAAATTTCCACTGCATTCCAGCAGCCTCCAGGCTGCATTCATCTGATACGTCTTCCAACCAATGTGTTCGCGTATGGGGCAATCAGACTGATTACTTCAGATAAGATTCGGATCACTGGGGGATCGGAAGAGCAGCTTCCGCCCAGCTGGTCGCCTCTGGTCGCCGGAGCAACGTAATTCCCATTCCGGCAGCGGTGTTTACGATCGCTTCCAAGTTCCAAGTCTGCGGCTTTTGCGGACTCCACAGGCCCCAATCCTGCGGTGCGTCGGGATGGGCCTGGTGGCGACCTGAACAAACGCAAGGCTTTCAAACAGCTCCGGTCGACGCGGTAAAAAATAAATTGTGAACACAGGAGTGAGTGCCCTTAATCGAGAGCTTCAAGTTGAGATACAGATTAGAATGAATTTTTAGATGCGGTGGTGCTACATACGTCACAGGAACCAGCAACCGAAATAAAGCCGTCCACGTGCATCGGAGACAACTGACGTCATGACAGCCTTTGATGAAAGCTGATGTGATCGGCTCTTCGGCTCGGATAAATTTTCCGAGGCGTGTTTACGGCTGCTTGGTAGAACTTTGAACAACTTGCAGCATTCCTTACTTGACGTTGGCGCGTCGCGTGGCCTTCTCATGCACGACCTCTGCTTCTCAATCGTTCGGGGTGCGAATCATTGTCGTTTCTGTCGCTTCCACTTCGCGCCGAGCCATTGGCGACGTGAGATATCTTTGTTGAACACCCGAGATTCTCGATCGGCAGTTGGTTTGTTGGAGCGGAAGAGCTTTTGGGCTTTCAGATCTGTGGCACGAGTCGGACGGGTCGACTTTCTTCCAGCACCACACCGACACGGGCTTTCTGATCTTGCCTGTGGAGCAGGCCAACCTTCCATGCCTACTTGTATCGTGGCGCTCGACGAAATGTCCTCAGACGGCCCCGTCTTCCCCTTCCCACGTCCCCAAGTGCATACGTAGTTCTCGACGTAGTTGCTGCTCCACCTCACGGCCTCATCATCCTCACGATCTTCCTTCATCATGTCTACAACCGCGGTATCAACGCCGACGCGCACGTCCCTCGACGAGAAGCGCGGCGACAAGGAGGCGCTGCACACGCCAACCACGAATGATTCATTTGCGCGCGAAATCGAGTCGCACGCGCCGAGATGGCGGGGACGAACGCTCACCCGCTTCCTCTCGTTCATCGCTGGCACAGGCTTCACGCTCTTCGGGTATGCTCTCTCCGACGTCCTCTTGGTTTGCTGCTCATGCGGTGCACGTCAGTTACGATCAGGGTGTGATGTCAGCACTGCTGACGTCGAACCAGTGGGAAAAGACGTTCCCCAATACGGTTGCGAGCGCCGCCCACCCCAACCGCGCTACGTTACAATCCTTCGTTGTTGCTGTCTACGTGAGCAGTTCATCTCGACTGCTACACTGTCTAGTACTGACTCATGTCGCAGGAGATCGGATGTCTGCTCGGTGCGCTGTCGAACTTGTGGATCGGTGACCGGCTCGGTCGCAGGAAGACCATCTTCCTTGGCGGAGCGGTCATGATCATCGGTGCCATCCTCCAGACGACCTCGTTCTCCTACGGCCAGATGGTGGTTGCCCGAATCGTCACTGGTGTCGGCAATGGCTTGAATGTTTGTCCTCTCTTCTATACCGCGGAGGGTCTGTTCTGAATTGGCTTCTTTCTTCAGACTTCGACGGTCCCCGCTTACCACGCCGAGTGTGCGCCACCGGAGAAGCGCGGAAGTTACATTGTCATTGAAGGTGCCTTGATCGCGTTCGGTATCATGTCCTCGTACTGGATCGACTTTGCGCTCTACTGGGCCAAGGGATCGTCGGCGCAATGGCGTGTGCCTATTGCAGTGCAGATTCTGCTGGCACTAATCATGATCCTCGGAGTACTCTTCGTACGAAGTTCTCTACATTGCCCTCTCTGCCATGTCCTGACGTCCTGCGCAGCTGCCCGAGTCGCCACGTTGGCTCGCTAAGCAGGGCCGCACTGCCGAGACACTTGCTGTCCTCTCTGCGCTCGAGGACAAGCCTTTTTCTGATCCCGGCGTCCAGCACACGTATCGTGGCATCCAGGAGTCCCTCGATGGCGAAGCGACCGGGGCGTCGTCCAGCAACCTCAAGGTTCTTTTTACGCACGGCCCGAAGCAGAACTTCCGCCGCGCGTTCATCGCAGTGACCTGCCAGTGCTTCCAACAAATCACGGGTATCAATCTGATCACGTACTACGCTGTGAGTTTTGAACCCCGTTCTGGTGTCGGATCTGTTCGTGCTGACGATCGATCACCAGACCATCCTGTTCCAACGGCTCGGTCTCAGCGACACCACGTCTCGAATCATCGCTGCCTGCAACGGGACTGAGTACTTCATGGCTTCGATCGTCGCCATCTACCTCGTGGACCGTATTGGCCGACGGCCGCTGATGCTAAGCTGCTCGGCTGGCATGTGTCTGACGATGGTCCTCCTCGCCATCCTCGGCAAGGTGAACAACAGCGCTGCGAACGTCGTCTCGGCCGTGCTCTTGTTTGTCTTCAACACCTTCTTCGCGATCGGCTTCCTCGGAATCACCTGGCTGTATGCGGCTGAAATCGTCGGCATCAATATCCGTGCGCCGGCGAACGCGCTGTCTACTGCGTCCAACTGGTGCGCTGTCCTCGCTAGTATGGCTGGAGGTGTTTCTGACGCCAGGGTCCGCAGGTGCTTCAACTTCATGGTGGTCATGGTCACCGGGCCGTCGTTCCAGAACATCGGCTGGGGGACGTATATCGTCTTCGCCGCGCTCAACGCCTTCATCTTCCCCGTCACGTACATCCTCATGCCCGAGACCAAGGGCCGCTCCCTCGAGGGTGAGTTCTGCTTTTGTTCCCTACACATCATGCATGAAGTGCTGACTGGTCATGTCGCAGACATGGATCTGATCTTCGCCCTGGCCTACCGCGAGGGCGTCTCCCCCGTCGCCGTGGCCAAGCGTAAGGACATCCCGCAGACGGGCACGCCCGAGGCCGACGAGGTGCTCGGCATCAGCGTCGCTGAGCGCGAGAGGCGCCGCGTGGAGGCGGACAAGTCCGACCGTTCGTCGTCCCCCGCCAGCACGCCCATCGACGCATGATGCACCCAACCAACCAACCCAAAAAATAGAGCCAGAGCAACTGAGTAGAGACCTCTGCGTGTACGAACGACGCCCGCCGCGGTTGATGCATGCGGTAGTGCACCTGCGGATCGACTTAGTATCCGCTGACATATCCTATTTGCCTGCAATGCAGCAAGAGCTCACTGGATTGTTGTGTACTTGATGTATCCAATGTATTAGACGTAATTCATGCATGATCACGATACCTTTTCATTATCACAGCAGCAACAAAATTCAGAAAGCAGAGTGTAACCAGGTTTGTCGCCCCGCTAAAGTGAACGTCGACTGGGCATGGTTGACTATGACGTGAGCTTGACGACTTTGGCTGGCTTACAGCGAATTTCTTGGGCATTTTTTAAATGCTCACTGCGCAATCGCTTCGTTAGTATACCCCTCGTACATATCATTGTGATCATGTGAGATCAACGGCTTCCAAGATGCACATGGAGGACATATCGCATACAGGATCTTTCCGGGTGGGGTAAAAATCAATGGGGAGCCGAAGCAGAGTGTCAATCGTTGAGCTGAGACGAATCGATGAGCCCTGCTTCTGTAGTTAAGAGCGGAAACTCTGTCCGGATAGTTACATTTATGAAGTATTCAGCATCCTCTGACAGGAGAGCCTAGACCCTCATCTTACTCTCTGAGCTGCAATCCGGGCAGGGTCGAGTGGACCACGATGATGCTATAAGTTCCCGTTGCACTCAAAACGCCCAGTCCTTGTCTGACAGAACGACCCCCACGTGATCGCGCCTGAATCGCCCTGGCATCATCACTGGCAGTTCAACCGCCGCAACCATGCCATCTCCATTCCACACTGCCCTGACACCATCCAGACGTCGTCCGTCTCGACTGAAGTACGACCAGGCTCGATCCACGGTCCCACGATGATGAGGCATACAATCGCTGCCGCTTGGACGGGCTGATGAAATGAGACTGAGACACGGATGTGGTGCCGTAGTATAACAACACCCAGCACACCCCTCCCATACTCCTCCTGCCCCGCAGTTGACCCGCAGTATGTTCGACAAAGTCATCGGGTCCGTCCCTTCCTCGTTCGCAGCTGTCTGACCCGTCCACGGCCACTCACGGCGGAACCAGATCCCTCATCGTCAGCTCGTGGGCCGACACGGCTCTGTTCGTCATCGAGATCATCTATGCATTCCGGTACTTGCACGCATTCTGGGACGATACGTGGTACATCAAGGCTACGGTCTTTCTGTGCCTAGCGGTTGACGCTTTGTCGGTCGCGGGCCATTATGCGAGTGTGTACTTGGTGCGTGCTTGTCTTCTGTCGAGGACTCTGTAGTCTTAACTACGGGGATCCCAGTATTGCGTTACGCATTGGGGTAATCTGCCACTCTTTGTCTGTGATACTCGTTACCCATCCTTGCTCCAGGCGACCGCATATATCTACTACGCGAGGTGCGTCGCAGTCTCCTCATCCGAATAACTCGACAGACCGATGGAATCTCGATCCCAGTACTGGCCCATCTTCACCTACGTGGTTACGACCGGCGTCTCCGCGGTCGTGGTCGAGCTGTACCTGATATACAGATACTGGAGAGCGTGCGTTATTACAACTTGCTCAGCGCCAAGAGACGATGTGCTGACCGCTCCAAAAGCTCGCGGATGTGGTCCACCACCGCACTCTTGCTCTCCTCCACCATGGCAGCAGTGCGACCGAGCTCTAACCCATGAGGTCGATGTATGCTAACCACCATCTCAGCTCATTGGATGCATCATCACGACGGCGATCCTGACCAAGAATTCAAACTATGAAGACAGGGACGACATCATCATCCCCGTCACGTAAGTAAGGATACTGTGGTCCTATGCCAGAGCCATTGAACACGAAGCAGCATCTGGCTGGTCGCGACCGCCTTTGCCGACGTGGGGATCGCGACTGTGGTAAGATCAGCCCGTCGTTTGTTAGTAGTATGCAATACTCCGGGAACTGACCCAATAGTAGCTCATACTCCAACTCATGTCCATGCACAAGGGAACCACATTCACTCACACCAAGAGGTCTAGTCAGGTCTCGCCGCTGTTGGGATTCGCCTGATCACTTTCCCAGCACAATCCGCCGGCTCATCCGGGACGCTCTCAAAACCGGCACGCTGACCTCGATTGTCGCGCTCGCCGTCCTCATCACATACCTGACCGATCAGGAAAGCAACGTGACTGTCGGCATCGGGTTCTGCCTCGGGCGGTTCTACACGCTCACGCTTCTGTACAACCTGCTCTCTAGAAAGGCGGTGATGGCCGGCGGCCGCAGCCAACGGTATTCGACCGGCAGTGTCCCTGCTTTGACCAACAGCATGCTCTCCTCATCTGGCATCTGTAAGTCCGAGTTCCATCACTGTGTCGGTATTGATCGGGGCACAGTCGTCCAGCGGTCGCAACACGTCATGGTAGATGAGCCAGAAAAGATCCCGAGGTTTTCCGTTAGCATCCCTCAGGCGCCCGTCACAGTTCCCGACCTGGAAGCAGCGCCACGGCAGCTCGATGCAGTAGTCGAAACTAGTTAGACAGGCCGTTGTATGGATGGATCGAGTGTTTCGCCCAAAGTAACGCATCGAAAGCACGGCTGGGGAGTCGTGTGGCTATTTCAGAGTTTCATGTAGCTCCGATGTGAGCAGAGAACCCACAACTCTATCAACCATACGGTACAATGAAAGAATCGGCTGAAATAGCTGCTCAGCTTGGTTTCTGAGGCAGCAGCAGCAGCGAAAGCTCACCGTCCACCCCACCCGATCTCCGCAGTGCGATGAACTCATCCGCTGCGCTCCAAAAGTCCATCCCCGTCAGGCATCCCTGCTGCCAATCTCTTTCACACGCATGCGGCAGAAGGGCAACAACGGCCCGCACGTCCGCGCGGCCGACCGCCACGTCCTCCCCAAGCAAGTCACCCCCCTCCAGCTCCTCCGCCTCTGACTCCATCGGCCATATCAGGACCAGGGCCTCCAGCACGGGACACGTCTTGGAGATCGCCTCGCATTCGGAGAGCTCCGGGAAGTGGTCGTTCACGGCGAGATGCGTGAGCCGGGGGCACATGCGCGCGAGGACGCGCGTCTCGGCGAGGGGCACCGTCCGGCGGTCGAACAGCTCGAGGTGCGTGAGCGCCCCGAGCACGTGCGTGTGCGTGTGCGTGTGCGTGTGCGTATTTGCGTCCCACGGCAGATCGAACGAGCCGCAGTGCAGCTGCTCGAGGTGCGCCAGGCCGGCGAGCAGGGCGCGGTAGCCCGCCGCCGTGTTGCAGCCGAGGTACACGTTGCGCACGGCGGGACACGCCGCCACGACCGGGCCCCAGTCGCGCGCTCTTCGCAGAGGTGGACGAAGAGGTTGCGTGTGTGCCGCAGGTATCTGGCGCGCGCTGGATCGCCGGCCATGGAGATGGCGACGCCGCGGTTGAGGACGGGCAGACCCTCGATGTCGCATTCCGGGTCATTGACGATGGTGCGGTAGAGCAAGCCCTGCAGCCTGACCTGATCGTTAAGCTACTGCGACGTGGAGAGGAGCAGGAAGTGGAAACGGTGCGTGCGACTGACCAGACGTGGAAGCGACGGGCGACGAGTACCAGACGAGGGATCTCGGAGGGGCATGCCAGTGCGAGTGTTTTGACGATCTGGAGCTCGAGCTCGGGAGGTAAGGGCATGACTGCGGGTGGATTTTCCATCCGCGTCCCAGACGTCGGGATTGAGATCAGAGACGCACTGAGACCTACTACTACTAGCCGGAATTGATCAAGCTGTCTTGAGGGGAACTGCCTCGGAGTTTGAATTTTGTAATGGCACGTGGTCTACGTGTTCGCGGTACCCTTGAGACCAACTCCAGGCTAAAAACTGACATCTGTCTTCGACCTCCTCGCGACGGTGTTCCCTCTGCGCTGGCGACGATGAACTGTATCATACCAGTGGACCCGCAACTCACGCATGCTACGGCGCAGTGAGACATGGATCCGGCTGGCCTGACAGGATCCGCCGCGGATGGAATATGTGAGACTAAGACATGGGTTAGGGCGGGTACATATAGCATCCCTCGATGGGAAAGGGGGTCCTCCACTCCTTGTTCTGCTCCTCAGCCTCTGTTATGATCACGCTCGGAGAACTCATCGGGTGAGTCGTCCCACGCGCTAGCAGCTGCCCTGCTCGGCGATACTGACCCTCGGACACCCCAGCTCGCTCGTGATCGGCTCGTGGGCCAACACGGCGCTCTTCGCGATCGAAGTGATGTACGCGTGGCGGTACTTCTCGACGTACTGGCACGACCGGTGGCTCTTCAAGGCGACGGTCGCTGTATGTCTGGCGGTGGACTCTGTATCCGTGGCGGCTAATTGCGGTGCTGCGTACTTGGTGCGTGCGCGCCTGTGCATGTCGTTTGGAGCTATGGCTGACTTTGACCCGTGTGAAGTACTGCGTGGCTCATTGGGGTGATTTCTCTTCCGTTGGCTGGTCTCATCGTGGCTGAATCGTCAATTGCGCAGGCGACCGATCATATCTGGAAAACGAGGCACGTCTGGTCACCTGTAAGCACGAGAAAACCAGCTGACGTTTGGCACAGTATTGGCCTATATTTCTCTACGTGATCACAACGGGTGTCACGGCAGTTATCGTTGAATTGTATCTACTGTTCCGATACTGGAAAGCGTGGGTCCCAATCCATCGAACGTCTACGGAATCAATTCTTACCATCTCAAATTTAGCGCGCGATTGTGGTACACGACGATTCCCTTGTTCTTCACGACTGTCGCAGCGGTGCGGCCTCTTCCCACATTGGTTCTTTTCGACTCTGACTGCTTCGCCAGTTCGTCGGATGCGCTGTGACGACCGGTCTTGTAATCAAATACGATCAGTACGAAGAAAGAGAGTATCTTGTCATCCCAGTCACGTGTGTCACGACCGGTTTGATCAATCCATGATGCCATCTGATGAGCGGCAGCGTATGGCTTGTTGCTTCGACCTGCGCCGATGTCGGGATAGCCCTGGGTGCAAGTCGGTCTTTCACCCTACCCTGCAAGCGACTGACTATTTCCGCAGCTTGTGTTCCAGTTGCTGGGGATGCAGCGGGAAACGGCGTTCGACCGCACCAAAACGTGTGTCCTGTTCCATTGCCTACCCTCCCTCGACGCACTCTGACTTTCTGTTTCCCTCGAGCGCGATCCGCCGCCTGATCCGCGACGCCGTGCAAACCGGCACCGTCACCTCCATCTTCGCGACGATCACGCTGATCACGTACCTCGTCAAGCAGGAGAGCAACGTGACTGTGGGAATCGGGTTTTGTCTCGGGCGGCTCTACACGCTCACGCTCTTGTATAATCTGCTCTCGAGGAAGACCGCGGCAGCGGACAATAGGGATGGGACGCAGTCCGGTGCTTCGTGGACCAAACCCGCTGTCTCTGTCACGATGACCAGCGCCCTTTCCTCCCCCGGAACCTGTGCGTCCCTTGTCTCTTTTTGGCCGACCCTTCGTTCATTGTGACTTACTCCAGCAACAGTTGTCCGGCACTCGCAAGTCATCGCAGTAGATGAGGCCAAAGCCCCGAATTATTTCGTGACATCATCTCCTGATGGCGGCCCATCAGCCCTGCGAGCGCCATCCGACGTCGAATCCGCGCTGGAAACACGGTCTCTCTCTCACCAGTCGGCATATATTGAAGAAAGAGATCGAGAGGCCGATTCGCGCTCTATCTGATGACGATGTGTATTGTATGTAGGTTACGTAATGTGATACCCAGCGCGTGTGAAAGTGGACCCTCCATCTCCTGAGCTGTTGTTGATCCGGACGTCTGGGTGGCTGTGGCTGTGGCGAAACCTAATCTCGGACTGCTTTGATCTATAGGCGAAGCGCGCGGAGTGACAGGGCTCGACTGGAAGAGGCTGTATGTCTTGCGAGCTCTGATGTGTCGAACAACGCAGAGCCAGTCCATCGGCGAGAGTGGACAGGTGCCAAATGTCAGCCCGGGCGCTGACATGATACACCCCAAGTCACTCGACGACAACGGCGCTCTCCCTGTTTGTTTGTGGGCGACGCGAGTCAGAACACGTCGTGCATAGTATGACTTGTCTCTCAGCGACACGTCGTCCCGTATCATCTGAGTCGGGTGACGTGTCCCGCGCAGCACTCGGCGCTCACTTATAACGCGAAAGCGCACTCCGCATCCAACAGTTTATACAACTGAAGCACAGTGAAGAAAATGGGTATTTACATCTCAAAGCTCTTCTCCGGGCTTGTCGGGATGCGGGAAATGCGTATGTGTTTGCTTTGTTACGACTTACCGCATTAGCTAACTCTTGGGGCGACCCTCCAGGAATCCTCATGGTGCGCGTGAAAATGGCCCAAATAAGTGTTATCGACTGATGTCTTTATTATTCTTGATCAGCTGGGTCTTGACGCAGCAGGAAAGACGACCATTCTCTTCAAACTGAAACTGGGAGAAGTAGTCCACACGGTCCCCACCATTGGTCAGTACGCTTGTTAACTGGCCGGATGTTCAAGCTCATGGTCGCCCAGGATTCAACGTCGAGTCGGTGGAGTACAAGAACATCTCTTTCAACGTCTGGGACGTCGGCGGGCAGGACAAGATCCGACCTCTATGGAGACATTGTGCGCCGCTTTCTCCTCCTTCCCAGACTCGGTATCCCCGATGCTCAATGACGCGATGGCAACACAGACTACCAGAACACACAAGCGCTCGTGTTCGTCGTCGACTCGAACGACCGCGAGCGCGTCGGAATCGCGCGCGACGAGCTGCGCGACGCGCTCGTGCTCGTCTACGCGAACAAGCAGGATCTGCCGCACGCGATGAGCACGGCGGAGCTGACGGACCAGCTCGCGCTGCACACCCTGCGCAGCCGCAAGTGGTATATCCAGGTCCGTGTCTGTGTGTTGAGTGCGATCTTGCGGGGTTGGCTGATGCGTGTTAGGCGACGTGTGCGACGACAGGAGAGGGCATGTATGAGGGGCTGGATTGGCTCACGCAGAATATGAAGCGCCAGATCTGATTTTCCGGCTCCCACATCGATACCCTCTCTTTTTCTTCCTTCTATTCCATTGCACGGGTGCATCACTTTCTGAGGTCGATATGTATAACGTGTCACCGAATATCATGGCTCCACGTGTGTTCGGTAGATTCGGATATCATGGCTATATCAATCTGACACGATCAGACGAGCGTGTTCGAGTCACTTGAAATTACCACACTGAACAGTGAACACGTTGTTCAAACTTCACGTGATCAGATGTGGCTGCGCAACAAGCCGGCCACGTGGCTCGTGTCGCTGCAATTGCAGTTTCTCCACGTGCTTGTGTTTGTTGTCTCCCTGCTACCAATGTTGGCTGACGCCTAACTTTCTCTCCGTCTGTAATCACGCGACGTGGACGGCCGAAACACCGAAGCGGCCATATCAAACCAAGGACAGAAGACGTGCCTGAGGACTCGGGTCTCCGAGCCTGTGAGCGCCGATGCCAATGCCTTCCCTTCTCCGTCAGACTGCGTTGCCACCAGATCTCAGACACTTCTCAGACGCGCTGACCTGCGAATTGCGACCCAAAAGCAGCACGTATGGCAACGTTTCCTGCGTGCCAGGCGGGATACAAATCCATCGCGAGGAGCGCCGTCTGTTGCTCGTGGTCCGCCCACCCTGCACTTTCGCCGAGCAGGTCCGAGTCGATGCGACGCGCTATCAGGCACCATCAAGTCAAATATCGGAAGACGCTTCGACCTTGGCCCGGCACAAGACGTTCCGCGGCAGAGCGGACGACGCTATCGCGGAATCCTGCCTGGGCGGACGGACGGACGGACGGACGGCGACGGGGTGCGAGTCTGGATCCCTGTCAGATGGTGGCTCGGGCCGTGGATTTGGTCAACTCCGAGGCTTGCAGCTGTGCTCTTTTATCAGCTGAAAGAGACTCTTGGAGGAAGACCCACAGCTTGCCGGCGTCCTGAGCGTGGTGTGGTGCTCCACGGGGAATGCTCTTCATGATGCTCAGCTCCAAAGGGCGTTACCGGCGGAAGCTCTCAGAGTCTTTGAACCAGATTGCTTGGTTGGCCAAAGCGTTGCGGGGAGAACGAACTGGAAGTGCAGCTCGACAAAAGTCCGAGTGCGACCTTTTTCACTTGTCAAAGGTTGTGTCAGGAGAAACGGACTCAAGATTATCGTGTTTGCTTACTCATGCAGTACGCTCATCAACATTCATGATGTCATGTAAACCTCGGGGGCCGACATCCGGTCTGGTTGAGAATAGCCTTGCGAGGCACCTCCTCTAGTCGTGCACAAAGGCTCGGGGAAACTGCAGTCCTCTAATCTAGCCGAATCGTCCTTCTCTCCGCCTATATCCGCATGCGGCCGCTGATGACCATGTCCGCCCTCGCCGTTCCCATTGTTGTCTATCTCGAACGCAGGTCTTGCCGGATCGGAGTCTCCGCGGATATAAATCCGATGTCGAATCCAGCCAGTGTGCCTGCTTGTGCGAGCATTCAGCCCGTCAATGGCCTGCGGCTACAGGCTGACAGCGAGACTCGGATGGCGCCCAGCCCATGATGTGTGATGCCCTGCTGAGGGTTTTATCCAGCCGTGCGTTATAAATACTGAGCGGCGTCCAGCAGGTCTCCCATCCGGTGTTGGGTCCCATCTCGCTCCCCAGGCACGCCCGCCAGAACCAGCGTGAATATTGCTCAGAAGCATGGCCGCCCCGGGAACCACGTCCTCGTCGCGATACGTCCTGCCTGCGGTCTCCGCTGAGAAAGAACGGTCAGCCCTGGGCGCCCATTTTTTGTTCCGACGTGCTCAAGCCATCCAGTCTCGAACGTCAATATCACATGACCAAAACCATCTACGGCTGGAAGCGGCCTGTCCCCAACTGCGTCGATCTGTCCGCCATCACGAACGTGATCGATGTGGCGACGGGGACCGGGATCTGGTCGTTCGATATGGCTGCGCACTGCCACTCGACGTCGCGCAGGCCGGTGCGCGTCTATGCGTGCGATATCAATCCCGCCATCTTGCCGTCCCAGCAGGCGACGGAGCCGTGGGGCATCCAGGCCTTCGTGCACAACGTCACCACGGCCTTTCCAGAGCACCTCCACGCCAAGTTCGATCTCGTGCATATGAGTTTCCTGGCGCTGTGTCTGACTGAACCCGAGTGGGAGATGGCCCTCGACAACTGCCGATCGCTGTTAAGTACGTTTTCCCACAACTTCGTTCTTATCCGTGCTTACCGGTCCGACTCGCACCAGAGCCCGACGGAATCCTGATACTGAAGGAGATCGACCCCATATGTCTTTCCGAGGACCAGTACGCCGCCCGGATGCGCATGCACAACCCAGCACTCGACGACCTGCACCAGTACCTCCGCGGCCCAGACTGGAAGCAGCTCGCCAACCGCTTCTACACCGAATTCGCGCTCAAGAACGAGTTCGTCGTCGGGTGCGCGCGCGCGCGCGCTCTCCTTCCTGTTCCTTATCGCGTCCGGGCGACTGACCGCCGCCCTCTGCAGATTATCCCATCGGCTGCCGAAGATGCTCGCCCGCGCGGGCTTCGCCCTCGCGAATTCGCACTACGCGCCGCTCGCCGTGGGGAGTGTGTGCCGCTCGCGTGTGGGGGCGACGGGGCTGCCGCTGGCGGAATACGACGCGCTCACGACGGCCAATCTGCTGTTCATCCTGCGGCACACCGCGCGGTCGATGCTCGAGCGCGGGATCTTCCCCGAGGACATCGACCCGGGCCGTTTGGAGGATGTGTTGGACGAGGTCAGGGCGGGGTTGGATAGCGAGGGGTGTCTGGTGCCTGCATTTTGTTTGGTTGCTAGAAGGAGTTGAACGCAAGATTAATCAGTGTATATCTGCACACATAACGTGTAATGTAGGCTTTCCCTTGAATCCTTGCGATCCACGACGATTCCAGCCAGCACAAAAAGAATATTCATCTACAATCGGGGTCAATATATATTGGACATCTTGGGCAAGGGTTTTGGCGAATCGCAGACGCTTTTCAGCCTTCCTAAAAAGTCCGGTGAACCGATATTGGTCTAGTATCACTTACCGAAAACATCTCCCGATATAGACGTATTCTTACATCCGAGTTCCAACGCACCGCGTCTTGCTCATCAATATCTCTGACTGAAGAAGTGGATCAGGAAACGGACAGAGAATTCAGCGCCTGATTCGATTGGCGTCTCGGGCCCAGACAGATCCTTCGACGGCCTTGCGATCTGATCAATCCAACCGTGAGATTCTTCGGTCGTGATACTTACATGATACAACAGACGGCAGCACGTGGATCAGATGAACAGGGGCAGAAGTCACGCGATCCACGCCAAATTCAGAGAACGCGGACACGTGACAGGACGCCAACGCAATTATGGTGTCGACTTGAGGGGAAAAAACGTGGGAAGATGTTGTTATTCACAAAACGTACACTCTAAATTATTGGGCAGTGATTGTACTGTAAGTACTACATATCCACCTCCGCTCGGTGATCCGTCCATTGAGACCGACGGCGCCGTGTGATGATAGCTGTTGGATCGGCTTGCGGGGGATCCCGACGGCGCCGTTCCACGCCAATCTGGTTGCTGAATTGAAGCTGTCGAACTTACAGCAAAAAAGAATTGCGCACCTCGATCTGGATCCGCAACATGCCGATGCGCCTGATGGCAATGAGCAATTTGAAGGCGCGTCCTCTCAGCCAATACAAAGCCTCGGTCCGGTATGATAACAAGCTTCGAAGATACTCCTCCCGGAGCGTGGATATCTCCAGCTGAGTCCTACAAGCTGGTAAGTATTGGTCAAACTAGAGGCTGTGTTATTGGCAGCGGTCGGACGCACTTCTCCAATTCTCTCTTGAGCTCGCCGTCTCGATCCATCAGCCACCCACTATCAACGGCCCCGAGAAAGTAGTTCTCCGCGCTCTGTGTCGCCTCCAACATCTCTTGGACTAGCAATACCAGAGCCCGTCGCACAATCAATGGAAAGACGAGGCAACTTGTGATGATGATCATGATGGTGATGATGGCTACGATCGTCGGCGCTGAAGTGAGGGTGGACAGCAGCGCCTGCACGAGCACGGTCGATATCTCTGTCGTAGATTCTGCGCTTTGCGTTGGAGGCTGCGTCTTGGTGGTGGATAAGAGATACATGTCAAAGATGGGACGAGGGATGGTAGGATGAAGATACTATATCTTAAACCCTTGCCGGATTTTCTACTGAACGACATCCGTTTGATGATCGTGGCTCAATCTGAGATTTGGGTTCTAGACTGCGGACGAAATTTTCGTTATACGAATATGAGCAGTGCGTATGGAACAAGGGCTGATTGTGCTGCTGCATCTCCATCATTTGATATGACGCCAGCACTTTGTGATGCCGACTATCCAATCCTTACACAAGACTCCCAGGGTCTCCGCTGATATTGCGGCTTACAAGGGATCGGTGCAAGGCAGGAAGGAGTTACGCTATCTCACACCCATCTTGTGCAACTCATGGATGACATAAAATCAACTGCTGCTGATTCAGCGACTGGCCTCAACGAGGCAGATGCACGGACAATTGGCTATACTAATGCGGGTGTTTCGGGCATACTGTCGAGCCACAGGCGGTTGCACAGATGTACTAACCTGGATGATGTTAGGTATTAATGTGAGTGACAACGAAGAGGCTCGAGTCGTGTTTCATCTTCTGCTGGCATTGACAATCCAAGCACGGGACCTTGTCACCAAGGCACTGCTCGAGAAAGGACTGAACTGGACATCACGGACAACGAGGAAGACAATGAAGACACCGACTTTGACGAGAGCTGAACAGCATGCAACGCGGCTCCGCCGGCCCTGGCCTAGCCAACTCCCTCCCTTCCCCCATATAGATACGACATGCTCTATGACCCGACCGAGTCCCCCATCCCAACAGCCCAACACCACCGGACCCGGTCGCCAATTGTTACCACCCACAACGGCCGAAGAAGAACGATTCGCCCTCAATCCCATGCTTCCCCCGGGCACCGCATCTTGGTAGATCGTTTACTTGTTGCGGAGTACAAAAGGGGATTCAAATGAACAACCCTAGAACACGTGATCCCGGTCACTAACCACCGCCGTTCGGGCTACATGAAAGTGCCGCGGAGTGCCTTTGGAGCGCCGCAGAACATTTGGAGTGCCGCAGGTTTGAGCCTGGAGCGCCGCAGGATTTCTGCCACGCGCCGCAGATGTCACGCTGGAGTGCCGCAGCGACCTACGAGGCAGGATATTTACATATTTATATTTTTGCAATTTCATTGAAAGTACTCAAAACAAAAGCAATCGGCAGGCCAAGGCATTGTCACCGTGTTTCTGAGCAACGCTCCTCGCGGCGCTGATGTCCCATCAATGTGGTTTGATGGCTTTCTGAGCGGCCGTTTTTGCTCACTCTTGTGAGTCCACTTCATTGCAGAGCCCAGAACGAAGTTGAGGACGATCTATAAATCTGATTTATCAGTTTCTACAATAGTTAGAGGCATTCACCATGGCCCAAATGCTGAAACAATACAACCCATCATGGATTCATCTTCACTAGAATGTGTATAACTCATTTTACATTCATTTTGAACTTGAATCGTGCACAATAGGTGGTATTCAGAACACTTGAGAGTGTCTTTGTGATGAAAAAATGCTCTCTGTAAATTTAAGTCAAGTCCACCCTTCCGTTGGTCAATGACCTCGAGACAATCACATCTCCCAGGCATCATAGAGGCCTACAATCCAAAAATGGAATCGCGCACGAGCGCAAGGTGCTCGCTTCGAAGACATCATTCTGTACATATCTAGGCATATCTATGGGCAAAATCATCTATATTATAGGGCAAATTCTTTCCTCCCAGACTCTTGACAGGTCTGTGGTCAAATGGTCCGACTATACCACGTGACCGGATCGCGGAACGGGATGGAATTTTCCCGAGTCGAGAGTACTAAGTAGTAACGGGGGCGTGTCGGTGTACTTACACATGCCAGGCTCCGACTCCAAAGTGTGGTACATGTATGAGGGAAGGATAGAAGGTGCAATACACCAGGAACGAGGAGAAATGAACGCAAGAATGAAGAGAAAGAATGGATTTGCTCAGGATGTCTGTACACACCTCAATTCTTGCCCAATCCCGCCCTAACTCGACAATTCCCATTAAAAAGTGGAATTGAATGTCCATGTACGATACGAAGGTGAACGGAGAGAGAATGAACGAGTTTGAGAGGGTTACCACTCGTCCATTTTGCCATCTGATGCGCGCTGAGAATTTGTTCTTGTTTAGTGTGAATCTCCACCCCTTTAGCCGATGATTGCTCGCTTCGCTCGCAAAAACAGGCTTTCAGGACATCTACATATTCAATTCTATTGAAATTCGACTAATTCATGTCAAAATATTAAGGATTGACTAGCGCAGACAGCGTTGGATGTGCCTGCGGCTCTCTCCAGAGAGTGGCTGTGCTTTGGAGTGCCGCAGAGATGTCACATGCGTCACACTGGAGTGCCGCAGACTCTTTTGGAGTGCCGCAGACTTGTTTGGAGTGTCGCCAGAGGTTCCGCAGGAGTGCCGCGGTGTGCTGTGGAGTCTGCGGCACACTGTTCTGGAGTGCCGCAGGAGTGGGATCTCTATCGCTGCCGCCGACGACAACGGCGTCTGGAGTAGTCCCGCTGCCTGCGCGAATCATTCCCACGTCCATCAACATCTCAGCCGACGTGGACAGCATGTTGATCGTCGTGGTTGTCGTCGAGATCAATGATGTGGAGTATTTGGAGTACCGCAGGAGTACCGCAGGAGTGCTCCTGCGGCACTCCGCGGCACTTTCAGTGAGCCCCCGCCGTTCCCTCCCCACTCTTCCTTGGTCCCGTGGCAGTCTTGACACAGCCCACTTATGCGTGCTGCCGCTGAATTTTTTGTATCAGGGGCCAGCGATCCTGGCACCCCATAAAGCACACATCCTTTACAGCATGATTGTTCCCTGGGCTTCGCTTTCCGCAGGTCGCGCGGCAGAATACAGCCCACTTGGGCGTCTGCCACTGACAGGAGCAGTGAGGTGTGTTGTCCGTTGCCAATTACAGCCTGTCATTGTAGTCTCCTTGAAGCAGACGGAACCCACAAGATCCTTCGTGCCTCAAATCCTTGATCGTAGCATGTGAGGCACGAGCGTGCTGAATCGCAGCCGAATGCCTTGAAGAGACTACGTCATTGTGCCCTTTCCATGTTCTGCTCGGACGGTCGCGCCGAACCACGTCTCCGTCTGTGGAGCTTCAAATGTAGTCTCGCTTCGCGTCGGCATCCTGAACGTCAAGTAAGCCCGTATCGGCGGCGAAGACCGCAGCCTCCTTCGCGCGAACCCATGTCTCCGTCTGGGGCGCCGCGTCCACCGCTTGGCCCTCATTCATCCCGCTCGGCAACGGGAGAAGCCTGATCTGCCAGGCCCCTCAAGCTCCGCGTGCTTTCCCTGGCTCGAGCGTGGCAGGGCAGCAGGGCGGTGTAGTACATGCGCACCGCGAGCAGACAGTACGTCCTGGCGCCCGTGAGCACGAGCATCCCCGCGGCGACCATGACCTTCGCCTGATCGCATCGGGCCTAATCGCATCCGGTCAACTGACCTGACCGCCCCTGTCTGCACTTGCGCAGATGATCCCATCACTGACCAGAGATGCTTGCCCGGACCGACTTCACCCCTCGCCAATTCGTACGCTGCGCCGCTCGCGCGTCGGTGCGACGGGGATGCCGTTGGTGGAATACGACGCGCTCACCACAGCCAATCTACTGTTCTTCCTGCGGCACACCGCGCGGTCGATGCTCGGGCGCGGGATCTTCTCCCAGGACCTCGACCCGGGCCGTTTGGAGGGTGCTTTTGACGAGTTCAGGGCGGGGATGGACAGCGAGGTCGTTGCTAGAAGGATTAGTATGCAAGATTAGCCTGTGTATTCGCTCACATAACATGCGATGTAGGCTTTTCCGTGTCCCCTCGCAATCCACGACGATTCCAGCCTGCCCAAAAAAATAATCATCTACAAACGGACTCAATAACCTGTTCAATGTCTGCGGCAACTGCTTCGGTATTGTCAATCGGCGAGTCTCAGACGGTTTTCAGCCTTCGTAAAAAGTCTGGCGAACCGATATCGGTCCAGTATCACCTCCCTGGGTGCGGAAACATCTCCCGATCTAGACGTGTTCTTATTTCCAACGCACCGTATCTTGCTCATCGATATTTCTGACTGCAAGAAGTGAATGAGAAAACGCACAGAGCATTCCGCGCTGCGCCTGACCAGTTGTGGCTGGTTCGATTGCCGTTCCGTTTACGGACAGACACTTCGACCGTGGATAATTCTGCCCATCAATGTCCCTTCCACCGCTCTTAATCCGGATGTGCTGCCCTCGTTCGCGACACGGTAACTTGCTCACTTGTTCATCAACATCTTTGATGGAAAAATGAACTGAGAAACTCGCAGAGCATTGCGCTTGGGCTGTTGAGCCCTGGCGCGATTGGCCTTTTGGTCACGAACACATCCTTATGGTCCGATAATTTGACCCGAACCATGAAACTCTTTGGGCTTGATAAATCATACAATCAACGAGAACGCGCAGATCAGATAAGCGGGGGAAGGGCTCGAAGTCACGGGATCCACGACGAATAAATACACAGCTCAAGCGCTTGAGAACGCGGACACGTGATACAACGCCAATGCAGTGACCCTGATAGTTGATTAATATTAGATTGGCCAAGAAAGAAAGCCCGTGAAAATAATGTCATGCAGCAAGAGTACATTCTTAATCATTGCGTAGTGATTGTACTGCAGGTACTACGTATCTGCCTGCGCTCGGTGATCCGCTCACTGAGCCCGACGGCGCCGTGTGATGGTAGCTGTTGGCTCGGCTTGCGGGGGATCCCGACAGCGCTGTTCCATTTGAATCTGGTGGCTGCGTTGAAGCTGTTGGACTCGCAATCAAAAGAGAACTGCGCACCTCGATTCGGATCCGCAAAATGCGAACGCGCCTGGTCGCAGCGAGCAATCTGAAGACGCGTCCTGCCAGCCAATACAGAGCTTCGGTCCGGTACGATAACAAGCTTCGAAGATACTCCTCCCGGAGCGTGGATATCTCCAGCTGAGTCCTAGAGGCCGATAAGTATCGGTCAAACTGGAGGATGTGTTGTTGGCAGCGGTCGGACGCACTTCTCCAATTCCTGCTTAAGCTCGCCGTCTCGATCCATCATTCGCCCGTTGTCGACGGCCCCGAGAAAGTAGTTCTCCGCGCTCTGTGTCGCCTCCAACATCTCTTGGACTAGCCGTACCAGAGCCCGTCGCACAAACAATGGAAAGACGAGGCAACTTGTGATGATGATCATGATGGTGATGATGGCTACGATCGTTGGTGTAGGAGTGAGGCCGGATACCAGCGTCTGCACAAGCGCAGCTGAAATCTCTGTTGAACATGCTGCGCCTTGGACTGGAGGTTGGGTCTTGGCGGTGGATGTGAGAGACATGTCAAAGATGGGACGAGGGATGGCAGGATGAAGATACCTCGTCCTCAATCCTCGCCTGCTTTTCTACTGATCCTTTTCTATGCGATCATGATTGCCACAATTTGGTCATGGCCCGATCAGGTCTTTTGCGAGATTTGCTCATCCTCGTGTTCCTCGTTAATAATTGCCCGGACCGCTTCGTCACGGTGAGTGCTGTATAATCCGAGCCCACCACGGACAGCCTCTTCCCACACGCTGGCCAAGCAAGCTATATACTCCAATGATAGATTAGAATGCGGTGTTGCAGACATATCATTGGACCCCGTATATTGAGGGATAATGGCAGAATGAGAATGCTACGCCCTGCATGCTCGCTGGTGGTTATATACGAGGAGTGATCCCGGTGTTTAGAGTCTCACAGCATATTCCCTTGCTCCCAAAAAGGACTGACGTGGGGAAAAACTGTGCCTTCCAAATTAGGAAGACGGGAGAAGCTCATTGTTACCGAAGACGGACGCACTTTGCCCCTTGCGGCTTTTCCACTGCATGCCTTGTTTTTGGTGTGACATCCATGATTCCAGGGCTGTAGACTGTCCTCGCACCTTATACAAATGTACGGTGACACGGTGATGGTGGGAGGCGAAGGCTCGTGTCGGGTTTCATCTCTTACTTACCGTTGGCATTGAGAACGATTGATCCCCGGTCGCTACCCACTGGCATTACTGTTCTCTCCACGCTTTCCGTAGGCCCCGCGTCAGGTATAATACGGCCTAATACGGCGCACGTGTGCCGGCTGCCCGTGACTTTGGAAGACGCCCATACTTACTAGCGAGATCCCAAAACGTTGTGAAAAACTCTCATCTCTCGAGGCTCAGCAAGAAAGACGAGAGAGAGAGATTCACTCCCCGGGCGAAAGGTGTCTGGACTCTCTCAAGAACAACGCGTGCGAAAATAGCGGCAGCAGGCGAGTGAATATCTTAGTAAGAATACAGTACCGTAGTAGTACTCATAAGACACAAGTCCAATAGATAGAGGGAAGTAGGGTATTGCTTCACACGATGAGCAGAAAGAAGCCTTCCCTTCAGATCCAATCCCGCTTTGAGTCAACATCCTCAACGTCAAGCAGGCCCGCATCGGCAGCAAAGACCGCAGCCTCCGTCGCGCGAATCCACGTCTCCGTCTGGGGCGCCGCGTCCGCCGGGAGGTGCACAGGCGCATACACGACCTCGCCCGCATCCATCCCACTCGGCAACGGGAGCAGCCTGATCTGCCGGGGCCCCTCAAACTCCGCGTGCTTGCCCTCGCTCGAGCGGAGCAGAGCGGTGTAGTACATGCGCACCGCGAGCAGACAGTGTGTCCTGGCGACCGTGAGCACGAGCATCCCCGCAGCGAGCATGACCGTCGCCTGCGCGAGCGCGCGCTCGCACGACTCGTCGATGAGCGAGAGGGTCGGGAGGATCAGACTCAGCAGCGGCGCGAGCTGGGGCGTCTCGCACGCCGTGCGCGTCGGCGACCAGGCGGCTAGGCAGGCGAGGGCCGTGAGGAAGGAGGTGAAGACCAGGTCGGCGGTCGCGCAGTCGCGGTAGAGACGGACTTGGGGGGCCTTGTTCTGTGGAAAGAAAGAGCGGTGTTAGTAGCGGTCGCCGACTCGAAGCAAGCTCCGTCCGGTCCGGACCCGAGCAGGGGAACAGGGGACGCAGGAACGAGATTCGAGAGGAAGGGCGCGCACCTTGATCACTCCGTGCAGTCCGATATATGACAATGTCGCACCCGCGAAAGTATACAGCCCTAGCAACGCCCACAGCACGCGCAACCCGTCGACCTTGCCTGCCGGCTCAGCGTCTCCGTCAAAAGGGCGATAGTCGAGCCAGAGTGAGGCAAGTCGGAGAGTAAGGTATGTGTGGGTCAGCCCACTGCCGAGCGTAATCAAGAGGGAAGCGGTCCTAGAGGGGAGAAAAGAATTTAGGATCGACATCGTCAGATTTGATTTCCCGCGGCAGAGCGATGGAAGCCGACTGACCTGGCAAGACTGGGGGCACGCATGTTTTGCTGCAGATAAACAGAGAGAGGGTAAAAGAGAGGAAATCGGTCGAAGAGGGTTGGTCAGTATGTAACGAGGACGACCTCAGCCAGGGTGGTGTCACTGGACAAGAGACGATACGTCACGCGTCCTTCTCGTCAGATTGAGATTGATGGGATCAATAGTTGATTTGCCTTGTTTGTGTCACGTGTGTTGTAAAGCAATTGAAGGATTGGACGTAAGACCTATGTACAGACAAGCTGTGACCAGATTCCCAGTCATTTTCACCTTCGATTCAAGCATCGGCCTGGTTGTGCGAGCTTGATATATGTGAATGTGCTGATTCTTACTACTTGCGCATCGCCACTGAAGTCGACACGATATGCAACGCGTGTATCAGGCGTCCCAAATTTTATACTATATACACTACCAGTCCGTACTGGCTTTCAGATTCCCATTTATATCCAGAACAGGATCGATCCCGCGCTCAACATCGACATGGACGCCAACAACTACCGGTCGGTCGTGCATAGTCTTGACATCATATGGTGAGCGAGAGAATAGGAGCCAGACAAAAATAGGACACACGTCAAGATGGTGGGTGGTACCGTTCCTTCGGTATCCCATAGAATATGAATTGGAGGACTCTCCGGCCTGCCTCGTCGCATCGGGCGTGAGGGATTTCCCGCGCCGTAGATTCAACAGTGTGAATAGCGAGAAGACGTAGCCTGTCCGTAGATTAAGCAGGTCTGCTCCAGAAGGAGGGTCAGAGACGCACATTTTGTCAGGATGAACGACAGTGCAAAGAATATTAGAGTTCGAGGGAGCGTGATAAACTGAACAAGACATTTGAGCTAAACAAACGAAAGCCAAGAGAGAGCTCACTGTGATTAAACAAGCGAGTGAAGTAACACTGGGTGGGATGAGCATGAAGTCCCAATTTTCTGGACAGCCTCATACCTGGTGAGTAGCCCTGAACTGAAGAGGGAACGAGGTTCAACATCAAAGTGGTAAAGCAGTACTTGGATTGAGCGCACCATATCGTATAGTGCTGCAAGGGAGAAGACGAATGAGTGAGTCTACCAGCAGCCAACCCCAGTCAACACCAAACAGCTCACAATTACGGTGTTGATGGCAACGTGCAACCGCGAGCCACGAATTCGAGGAATCACCCGCTTGCTAGAGTACAGGTAATAGCACATGGTCCCGGCGATGGCGAAGTCGACGGCTGTGGCCACGGCAAACGAGGCCTGCGTGGCGACCTGCGCAAGATGGTTAAACCACGTGGCACAGAAGTCGCACAGGACAAAACACACGTACACTCAAATCCGGGCGCGACAGCTCCAAAAACGACGATGCTTGTACTCTGCGAGCTGATCAGCAGGCTGGGGTTGGAATTGGCGGGGCCGTGCGTACGTCTTTACAGCCAGCACTGGGACCAACAGGATTCAACGATTGGACGGCACGTGCTTTAAAGAACACTCACGCAAGCCGAACGCTAAAGATCAGGTTCGGGTCGGTGATAGCGGAAATGACGATGCACGAGACGTACCAGCACCACATAACACCGCGACGATCTTCATTCGGCATTCAATGGTCCATCGAACGAACGGCACATTAAAAGTCAAGACGCACCGCGATTGAAACCACCCCTCGTTTTTTCAGCCCACTCACTACTCCGTTTTAGATGCCGATCAGAAATGCCGTGATGACACTCACAACGCCACACTCGGTAAACGTAAAAGCTGGGAGAAAATAAACCGGCATTCGGGAAGAGCCCAGGAAAGAAGGGGTTCTTACACCTGGACCAGAAGCACGATCACAACCTGGAACGCCGAGTCAGAAACAGTTTCGGCAGTTGCGCGCAACATGGATGACCCACGCTCAAGACGACGACTATCTTGAAAGCGCAAGTTCAGCGTAACCTTCGCTCTTGAATATCGAGAACCAACCTTGGCGGCCCTAGATAATGCACTCGATTGAGATCCCGCGGTGGACAACAAAACTCCATCCACTGACCAATGAATTTCCAACAACGCCGCGGGCTTCCCGAAACAGAACACGGTGTAGAAGAAGATCGCCCAGATCGCGAACACCAGGTGAAGCGTATCCAGGAGCCTGGAAACCCATTCATTACGAATTAGTGCGTGCGCGGAGGCAGATCGACTGCGCCAAGCGCACCAGATGCTTCCAACCTAACATCGAGCCCGCCAAGGGTCAGCAAACTAGGCACGTGGAACGGCCGCCCGGCAACGTGGGCGACAGGGGGAGGGGCACTCACAGCAGCCTTTAGCAGCCACGGGTCGTAGTGGTGGAACTTGTGCAGGTAGAAGAATCCGTGCAGCGAGCTGATACCGTAGATCCTGCACAGCCGGACCCTCGTCAGCAAGACACCGTCGGAAAACCGAGACCGAGACAGGCGACTCACAGCGCAGAGAAAATCACCCCCATCAAGATAGCGCCCAGCGTGTCTGCGAGGGAGACCCTGGCTGTCATCGCTCCGGGCATGATGACAGGAAAGGGCGGGGAGGAAGAGCGCGGGGTGGAGTGAGGGGCTGGACGACGAGGGGGAGCGCAAAAAAAGCCGGCGCCGTGCTCGTGGCCTTTTTAAAATACCTATACTGACCGATACCCGGCCCCCGGTTTGCGTTGTATCGCGGTATTGGTAACCGGTAACCGAGCCTTCCATTTCCAGAACGTCAGGAGCGAACGAGGGAACGATCCAGGACCGCTGATGATGAAATTGTCTCCCCAGGCAACGCCTGCGCCGATACCGGGGAGTTTTTACCAGAATATCGACCCAAAAGGCCAATTCCCTCCGGCGAGACTCAATTGCGCGAGAGCAGTACCTCCCGGCCCGACAGAACCCATCTCAGATTTTCGGGCTAGCCTTATATGGACATCATCGCAGGCTCCGACGATCCATGCAACTATAGTGCGCTCGCTTTGATGAGGGCTATTCCCAACATTAGCCAGTCTGAAATCCACTTCAAAACTGATATTGTTCGGCTTCAGGGCATGCTTTCAGTGACACCAACCACCTGGTTCTATATGTGCTCTGAAGAGATCCCCATTAAATTGTTCCCGTCATCCCGGTAAATCGCCCGAGCACGCCGACTCATGTCAGGGCACCGGAAAATCCCGAACTCAGGACTCGAGAGCGACTTCCGGGAAAATCTCGCTCAAGATCTGAATTCGTAGATCCGTTTTCCCACCTTTGACAGCGCCCAGGCACACGATCTTATCTTATCATGTCTAATCTGCACAGAGCGGTGGGCATCATACACTCCAGAACTGATGCAGGATGAGCAGATCCTGGTATGATTATATACATATATAATTAGTGAAAGAGTGTATGCGCCCTAATGTCCAATATCAATGACCTTTTTTCATGAAAGACTTGAATATCCTCTTCATCGTCCCACTCCCCTCCTTCTGTTTACTCGTCAAGCCAGTGAGCTCAGGTGACTCAGCCCACTGGCTGTGCGTCGAAAGCGGGATGGTCACCATACTGGCTGCAATCGTCGACGAAGCATCCGATTGCTGCCTGGCACCAAAGTGCACGAACGATTCCAGCGAGTCATCGGACCCAAACGACAGAAAACTCGTCCCCTTGGCATGCGACCTGCGGTGGCTGCGACTCCACGCCAGCTTCTGCCGATGGGACGTATCGTGCAGATCACTCGTCGAGCTCCTCCGGCGCACATGGCTACCATGACTGTGCAGCGCCACAACCTGCGCCTGCTCGTCCTCGTCGTCCGACATCAGCACAGACATCGCATGCAGGCCTAGATCCAGCTCCGTCGCCGTATGACCCGCCGACGAGCTGGCGCTCGGCGTCGCAGGCCCACCGCCAGAGGACGACGACGACCGACTCCCGGGTCGGTGCCCCCGCGACAGCCTCGGCGTCGGCGGCGACGCAGGCACGTGCACGTGCACGAGCGACACCCGGTTCGAGCTCCGCTTCGCGTCGCGCGCGGGGACGGGCAGCACGACGCCCGCCAGCGCCGTGCGCGAGAAGCGCGGCACGTCCTGCGCGGACGTGAGCCACTGCCGGCTGCCCTGGCTGTCTGTCGCGTGCTGGTGCGGGGGCACGGCTGAGGGCGCGGTGTTCGCGCGCGTGGGGATCGGGGGTTGAGCGCGGCTGCGGCTGAAGGCTCGCGGGAGGAAATCGGTTGGTGGGGCAGGAAACGAGGCGGAGAGATCCGACATCGATGCGCGATCACGTCCTAAGCGGGGTGAGGGTGGAGGAGGCTGAATCGTGGGGCTGATGGGTGTGGGGGGTAGTGGCAAATGCGGCGGGGTCCGCACTTTTCTCGGTGGAAGGGGCGGGGAGACCGCGACTGGAAGCAGAAGGTTGGGGGTAGAGGCTACTGCAAGCGCGATCTCAGGGGTCGCCATGAATGGGGATGACTGCACGGGCTTGACTAGACTGTGCCGGCGCGAGCTTGCATCGCTCTTCGTCTCCACAGGACCGAAATCAAGTGAGGACGATTCAGAATGCTGGTGCGTAGGACAAGGGGCGACGCTGCTGCTGCTGTGTCGGCGAGGTCGAGTTGTGGACATCGTTGGGACGGAGAGAAAGGAGTGGATGCGAAGAGGACGCGTAATAGGGCTTCTACTCGGGTTCGTCGATCTAGTCCATCGAACGGCCTAGAAATACGTACCGTGTAAGAGAATCAAAGAACGGCGGGAGTGGGGGTCATGAATAACGGGCAAGGCGACACAAACACTTGACACATAATAACTGCCTGCCCCCTGTTTCTTGACGTTGACGGATTGGGTCGATTGTCCTCCGGCCACCTTGCGGCTCGGCCCGGCGTCATGATCAGGGCAAGGCGGCCATGGGCTTGGCGTCAAAGAGGAGGATGAGAGGATAGGACGAGACTCTTTCGTCCCGTGTACAGATGTGTGGTCCAAAGAGAACCAACAGTGACTTCGGAGAGGAGTATCTCGAGCTGATGGTGTTAAGATTCAGATTGGTGGCTGTGGTCACCCTCAGGGGGCGAAAAACAGACAAGGCACGACGACCAGTTTCAGAGGGCTGATAGCGATGACGTAGGCATTGTCGCTTTTCACATCCACTCGGCGAGAACATAGCAGGAATCGACAGGTAGCGTACAACCGGAGGAAATATACAGATAGACCAAATCACTGCGTCTGCATTCCCATCATGATTGGTACTTGCGCATCGTCTGGATGTCCCTTAACAGCGCCTCGAGCCGGTCGTCTTCGATCTTCACCAGACTGCAAGCACATTCAGCCAATGAGTTGTTTATGGTCTGGCAAAGGAACGCACCTTGGAACTACACTCTTCGCCTCCTCTGCTGACCCAGGACACAGATTCGCGATCTGCGCCGTCTCGAATTGCGTGAGCGCAGGCTCGCGTCGGAGCGTCCTTGAGACAGGCCACCATATCAGAGGGGAAATTCAAGCAAGGAGGCGGCGACGACACGTACTCGCGCACCGCACTTGCCGAGTCCGTCGTATTGAACTTGGCAAACGTTTTCACGTACTCCAGTGTCTTGTTATACACCCTGCGCACGCATCAGCACCAAGCTGCACACATCCACCCCCTCCCTTCATCTTTCCTCCAGACAGGTCACGGAAAAACGCACTTGGTGTCCGGCGCGTCCTTGTCCCGGTTCTCGAGCAGGTACTTCACCTCAGAGATGAGCAGACATCCGGCGTTGTTGAATTCTAATGTAGGGAGATTCAGCGGGCCGACTCTGTCTTCGTGAGTGAGTGCCGTGCACCGTGTCCGAGCTTCAGGGCGGCAGCATCCTCTTCTTCAATGCCGCGGTGTCGGAACTTCGTGGACATCGCGGTCAAGAGCAAAGACGGGCACAGCCACTCTGATCGTAATAAGCGCACAATACAGGCTACGCTAACCCTCCACTTCCGCTGTTTTGCTCTCAGCCTCGACGTCCTCATCGTCGACAGCGCCGCTCTCTTTCCCACCAGTCGGGAAACTCGTCGCATCGAACAGACGCTTCTCCTTGAAGCCGCCCTTCCGATGGCGGTCTCTGCGGTCTCTCACTACTGCCGCAGAGGGAATGACACCCTTGGGGTTCAGGTACAACAGATCGTTCCCCGCGTAGTCATCCACGTTACGGATCCACGCGTCGTAGCTGTTAGGTGTCAGACGTCAGAGGCATCTCCTCTGAGTCAATCCACGCACAGTCCATCCCGATCTTCCACCATCCGCATGTTGTCGTAGATGTACTTCTGCTTGAACGCGGCTATCTGCGCGTGGAACGGCTCAAAGTCGATCGGGAGGCGGTAGTCAGGGTCGCCCGGGCTGTGCTTCTCGTTGAACTTGTCCAGTCGCTGGTTGTACGAGTCGAACAGCGGCTCTTCGAGCAGCAGGCCCAGCGCCGGCATCTTCGGGATGAAGATGTCTCGCGGACCGTAGAGCTTCGTGTGAGTCAATGCCAGAAGGACCGAGGGGCCAAGTCTGCTCCGCCTACCTCATCTATGACATCCGCGGGCGTGCCTGTGCGCACCGAAAGCACAAGCGCGCTGATCATTTTGCGCTGCAGAACGTGTCAGCTTCGACTCGAGGGGCTGCAGAAACACCTGGCACAATCTATTCGCATGTCAAACGAGGCTGCGACGGGTAACACGGCCGCACGCACCTGGTGCATCATGAAACTCTGTCCATGGAACAGGACGTTGATCCACTCGGTCTCCCCGTACACGACCGGGTCTGCGATCTGCACTGATTCAGCTCCCGGGCCCCCGAAAGGCCGAGCAAAGCACGCACGTCGATGGCCTTCATGACACGCATATTGCTCCGATCGTTGAACGCGCCGTCGACCGTGAAGTTGTGGAAGTTGTGCGTGGCCAGGTACTTGCGGGCCCCTGCGCGCAGCTGCTCCATCTGCTCTGGCCCGACCCGCCACGCGCGCTTCCGCGCCATGTCATCTGCGGCCGCACTGTCCGCCGGCGCGGCGTCCCAGAACGAGTGCCCGAGGATGGGCGGCGGGACAGGCGGATTGAAGCTTGCAGTATGTTCCGTCAGCACTCGATACAATGCCGAGCTAGGTTTCGGCGGAATGAGCAGGTACGTCGGAAAGAAGTAGGTGTATTTTCGGCTGTCGCAGTTACTGGTCAAGTCAGGCGAGTGTTACCTGCGACACAGAGCAGAGCGGACACACGTTCGGGGATTAAATGAGTTCTGCACTCGAACCTAAGGATGCGTAAGACAATGCGAGCCTGAGATTCAGTACCGGAACGCACCAGCCCCCACAATCGGATCTCCGGCGGAAGCTCCTCGTTGACGCGCACAACCATGTCCGGAACACCAGGCACCTCCGTGATCATCTTGAGCGCCACTACATTGCCCGCAGCATGTACGCCAGCGTCCGTGCGAGCTGCGCGAGCGATGCCGACCTAGAGCAGGTCAAACCGAGGGCACAAGCGCTGGCCAACTACCCCCACCTTGGTCGGATCGTTCGCGTTGTCCTGCGATACAGCGCCCGCACGCGTCAGCGCATCAAACAGCGTATTCTCGATCGTCGTGACACCCGTCCCGTCCTTCTGGCTGCCGGCGCACACGAAAGCAAACGTCAGCTAACCCGCCACCGACGGAGGACCCGGGCCCGGATCGCGCGACGACGTACATCTGCAGCCCATGGTACCCCGACCCGCAGTACCCCAGCAGCAGCGCGGTCATGCGCTTCGGGAGCCGCGGCGTCTTGTCCTTCGCGTCGCCCTCAGCCGCATCTGCACTCCCTTCGGGGCGCGTGTAGTCCCGCTTGCCCTCGCGCTTGCGCCGACCCGCGCCCTGCATGTTTTTCGCCTGCCGCCGCTCCTTGCCCGTGAGCTTCTTGCCCGGTGCGGCCGGGGTCGCAGCGCTGGTGCCCTCCTGCTGCTCCTGCTGCTGCTCGGTTTTCGCGCGCTTCGCGTCGGGCGTGTCTTCGCGCGCCTGTGTATCTGCCATCTCCATATCGGAAAAGAGCGAGGGTGGGACCTCGGACGGGAAGGTGCGTTTATCCCCGGTGCTGGGTTCCGCCGCTGGTGCATCTGCCATCGACGACGACATGGTGCTTGCAGTCGCGCCGATTTCGCGCTCGATATCGAGCGTTCTTTGGGTGGCAAAGATTTTTGACGCTGTTATGCGCTGGGTGGAAGCCACGAGATTCCTAGTGATGCCGTGCGCGCGACAAGTAACAAAAAGGGAGATCTACCTGTGATCAGTGGGTTTTCGCATCTGATGCGAATAGCGTCATCACTGATGAGCAGATTTGACATGACAGGAAGGGACTAGAAAGCGTCGGCTCTGCCGACAGAATGCCTTGCTACTCAACACAAAGATTGCAAAAATATCAACAAAGACATTGGTCATAATTAAGCCCCAGCAGCCCTCGTCCTTTTCTTCTTTGGGCTATCATCCATATCAGGTGCAGCTGGCCAACACTTCTTTGGGCTGGGCAGCAGTGCAATCTGAGACTTGATGACATATACAGTATCTTGACAATGTCTGCAACAAACATGTCCTCTTTCTGGCTTGTGAATGAGTAGTGGGTCATAGTGAAAGTGACTGCAACAGAAGCACTGGGGAGCTTTTTCATATAATCCTATGGTGCGATGATTCTGCCCTCAAAATCATACATACAAAGATGATCAACCACATATTTGCCTCGATAGAGCAAAGCCGGTCACAAATGTCAAATTCGCATGCACAGCTAACATGCAGATGTGCGTAACTGGCAAGATTGATCAGAACGGATCAGAGGCCGGATCAGGTTCATCAAATTTTTATGATTTTACGTAATTAAGGGTCTGGAGAAGCCTTGACAAGCAAGGCAATTCGATTTTAGGCTAGCCATCGGTAAGATGTACAACGAGAGGAACGCGAAGGTCGATGCCATGGCTCTGACACTTATTTGAGCGATAGATCGATTTGCGTGAAGGATGGATGGAATTTTCGGCTAAGATAATCTCTTATTGATTTTTTCGGAACAGTGTCTCCTCAGGGCGCGCTGCAGCAGTCGAAAAATTTGAGCTCCGGTTTTCGGCTATGCTTTCCCTGTGTTCGATCTGGAGTTCTGTTCTTTTCTTGCTTCCCACGGTTCAACCGAGACACGTGATTGCATTCCAATGGCGTGCGGTTCATCACCGATCTCTTGTTTGGCTTGATTTCAGATGACAACAGAACTTAGTAGAACTTCTAATCGTTTCCAATTTTGACACGGATATCTGTACAGTGCACTTACTCTAACCAACTCGAAGTCACGTGGTCTACGCGTGGTCTACGGAATCAGCTCTGATTTAACCAAATCCTCCGAAACCGTTTTAGGATTGATTGGAGCTACGAAGAAAACAGCTCGACGAACAGAAGATGTTGGGTGAAAGATTGCCCATGAGACGGCTCGGAGGAGGTTACTGATGGCCAATAATTTCCCCCCTCTGCGTACGACTTGGAATTGCGATCTGATTGGAACTGCCTTGCATATAATCAATTCAACACAAATCCAGAGCTGCTGACAGCATTGCTCCGACGCGCGGAATCAATATGAGACCTTTTTTTTGGCGACTTTTGTTTGAATTCATGATGACCTTGTAGCCTTCACGTAGGCAACAAACTCATGATCGATGAAAGATGCACTCGGCAGGCGACCAATCTTAGCCAAGCTTCTTAGATATACAGCTTACTGTGTGCAATGTGGTCAGCGTCTCATGAACCTGTCTTGTTCCTCCATTTCTAGTTTTCTCAACTGAATTGAGCTATGGTTCAAATATTCGGTTTATGACCTAAAGACGGCATTGAATCGACATATCCTATGATCGAGAGCCTCGAAGAGTCTTGGGTACGCTCAATGCCGATGAGAATCTGAATCGAATAATAATAATACACTCTTTCTCTAAAGCTTCATTGCCGAGCCGGCACACGTCAAACCGGACAAAACCGGCCACTAGGCTTCCCTGCCATAATGCAGACATGATCTTCGGATTCATACCACGACCATATATACTTCATGACTCCGTTTAGCTTATCAACGGGCAGGCTTTTGGTCCGGACCAGAGGGGTGGATAGGCGACTACGCAGCTGATGACCACTAATACTGAACTTGTTAACGGAAAAACTGCCCAGGATTGCTCAGCCCGAGTTTCGCCATGGGCCGCTGAGGCCCTTACTCAGCGTGGAAGCGCGAGCAGAAAGCTCTTTGCGACAAACACGCGCAGGGTATAAAGTAGACAGGGAGCAGCCCACCTTGGTAAAATACAACCGCTCCAAAGACACACGCACAGAGATGTCCTACCCTACTTTCAACTTCCATACCACCGCTGAGGACGTTGCGACTGCTTTTTCGGATGAGATAAAGGGCAAGAATGGTCGGTAGAGGCGTGCTTTGGATGAATTTGCTCAGCACTGATGCCGATGCAGTTCTTATCACTGGAACCTCCATCAACGGGATCGGATTCGAGACTGCCCGTGCCATCGCAAAATATGCAAACCTAGTTGTGATCACTGGGCACAACGAGGAGCGGTGCGTAACGCCAGAACCGTTGACACAGACTTGATTCAATATGCGCCCAGATTGAGACTCGCTGAGGCTGCAATCAAGAAAGAAGTCCCGCACGCCAATATTCGCGCTCTCATCCTCGACCTCTCCTCCTTCGTCGCCGTGCGCACCGCCGCAACGGAGGTGAACGCCTACGAAGAGCCGATCCACGTCCTGATCAACAATGCTGCGGCCCCGCTCGGCCCGTTCAAGCTCACCGTCGACGGACTAGAGAATCAAATAGCCACGGACCACCTCGGGCCGTTCCTCCTCACCGCGCTCATCGCGCCGAAGCTCCTCGCGGCCAGGACGGAGCAGTTCACACCGCGCGTCGTATTCGTGTCGAGTCACGCGCACATTCTGTGCAAGGGCCCCGACTTTGAGACGCTCAGGAAGCCCGATCCAGACACCTACCAGGCGTTCAACGCGTATGCCCATTCCAAGTCCGCCAACGTCTTGACCGCGGCGGAGCTCTCGCGGAGGTCGCACGGAAAGCTCAATGGGTACAGTCTGCATCCGGGAGGTGAGGCAGCAGCTTCCACATGTCGCACCCGTTGACCCTCCCTCCGCTAGAGATCCCGACGAACCTCCTCCTGAAAGAGGAGTCCCTCGAGACGATAAAGAGCCAAGGGATCCTCGGGCCGGACGGCCAACCCAACACGCGGGACTTCCACTGGAAGACGATCCCCGAGGGCGCGGCGACGACCGTGGTTGCTGCGTTCGACCCGCGCCTCGCCGCAAGCCCCGGCGCATACCTGGACAACTCGGTCGTCGCAAACGAGAAAATCGAAGAGCACTCCGCGGATCCGGTGAGTGCTTCAATGGCAGTTGTGTCTCTTGAGAACAAGTCGCTCATGCGCGTTTACCAGGCGAATGCCGCCAAGTTGTGGGATTTGTCAGAGGAGATTGTGGAAGTCAAGTTCACCTTCGAATTATAAGGAAGCTACGGGATGGGCCGCTCGCACTGACAAGGCTGCTCGAAGAAAATAAATAAGTTTGGAATTTTCGGTGTGCTATCCCTCTCGGGCTCGAAATATGTTCGAGTTCTCTACTTGAGTCACCATCGCATGAGCAAGATATTGTGGCTTCAGCAGCCTTACCATGTTGCGGCGCTGCGAACGGGGTTGGCAGTGCGGAATCTAAAGTATGTAGATTTTGCAGACTCAAATAGTCATGGTGACGCCATTCGGATCTACTCGGCATGTTTCAAAGCACCGAACGAGCCCGGTAGTTCTACTTCGTGCGTTCAAAGGGGATCCAAGACGGTGATGCGACGAGTACCTTCAGGTATAAAAACTGTGCCTAGTCGTGCCTCAGAACTTCACTTTCCCAATCGAACGCATACACTCATTCACACTCTCTGAAAACCAAACACACACTCCGATATGGACTCGTTCACATACATCGCACTCGCTTCCCAGAGCACCCTTGTCCACGAGGAGACAGCCGCTCTTGTAAACGAGGAGAAGGGTGACAGTTCCGGCGGGGGAGACCGGTACTGCGTCGTCGCATAGGTCAGTTGAAGCTTCAACATCTCCCGTTCGTTCTTGTTTGCTCAGATTTTCCTTCATTTGAGGTTGAATACCGATCAGTTCATTTCAGTTCGCTCTAAGAGCCGGCTCTTGTGGCACGGATGGATATGATTTGGGACTACTTGTATGAACATTCTTTGTACCTCTGCAAAATGATGCCTGTCTAGGCACGCATTTTTGAGTCCAACGGCTCGGTGTTCAGGGAGCCAGGCGAGTTGGGCTAAGTGCTCAGAGTAACTCCTGCAGTAAACGTAGCCGGGGAACGTACACATGCCAATGTCTCGTGAACATCCAACAACACCCAAGAGTCGGCCAAGGAAGGCACCGTATTCCGTGTCCATTTTTCCGCCGTTTCAACCCGGTTAGTGTGATCCTCATCCGGTGTGTGTCAATCAGCAGCTGCTATGGGCGTGCATGATGAGATTCCGTATCACATATCGTTGCCGTCGTTCAAAAAGGTTGCGAGATCGAGGATTCTTAGGCTTGTACGGATCGCCGAAAACATACTTTTCCCTTCAGCGAAAGCCCGAATCAACAAAGAATGACGGCGGGCAGCCGCTCCTCGTCGAACACCGCCAGACGAACAAGAGATATCGATCAGAGGCGTACAGGCCCACAAATCCACAGGCACGGCATGACAGTGGCGCTGCCAATTTGGCTGATGCACCTAGCGTAGCTCTGTCTAGCGCACACGAGGGTATAAAGTAAGACCTACCTATCGATAGCATCTCTGACTCCCGAGCCTGCCCCATTCCTGTCATCAGACCCTACCCTATCCACCGCCATGGACTCGTTCTCAGCAGTCACAATATCTCCCGTTGCCGGAAACACTGCGATTGCACCCGGGGAGGGAGCTGCGCCTGTCAACGGGGACAAGGGAGACTCGTCGAACGGAGGGCAGTACTGCATCGTCGCATGAATAACGCAGGTATGTCTGAGATCTTACACTTCCACACCAGCTTGCTAAAACACCGTTTCCAGTCGTGCCTGGGATTGGGGAATGGAACCAGTAGCATCTGTGTGTTAACAGGGCCAGAATCATATCAGCGATATCTATCAGATACTCAAATGATAATCGCGCACGTGAGAACATTTCCACGGTTCGCAGGCACGTGGATGTATGCTTTCACACGCAAACAGTGAATCACGAGAAACACAAATCCCAATCCCCCAGCCCACCGCTGACCGAATAAGCCTGGCTCTCGACGAACGCATCCAGAGTACACAGCCCCTCCTTGCTGTGTCCGCCGTTGCAGAACTCAAGCGGCTGCAGCGCATCGTTCACGAATATGCGCACAACGTCTCCCTGAGCTGCCCCGCACCGCAGCTTCTCGGTGACCATGCGCCCGCTGAACGGCACGAGCCGCGACGCGACCCACTGCCCCGCCTTCCCCACCCCGTCGTTCACCGCAGCGGTCGTCGGCAGTGGCACAGCCTGCTTGAAGAGCCCGAGTGCGGCGTAGATCGCCACGAGCTCGTTGTCGTGCGTGAAGTCCACGTAGAACGTGCGGTCCAGCGGGAACGTCGCGTGGGATGCGTCGAGGGTGGTGTTGATGTTGACCAGAGAAGGGACGGGCGTGTTGGTGAGCCGCGCGATGAGCTCAAGGACGTAGCCGACGCCCTGCACGCGCCCGAGGAGGCCCCCATGTCTGTTCAAACCACCAATTCGTGAATGTAGGATGGACGAGACGAAGCTGCGCACCCGGTTCCGTAGTACTTGTCCAGATCAGACGAGTATTCCGCGGCCTTGAACTCGGCGACGGAGAAAAGCGAGCAGAACGGGCTCAGCTGCAGATCCGACGCCCCCTTGCCGGGCGCGAACGGCGCGCTCGCGACAGTCTCGAACGAGCACAGGCCCATGATGTTGACCATGTCGTCGTTCGTCAGATTCGCACCCGGCGCGGCCTTGTTGAGGCGAGCGGTGATCGGTGGGCCGTAGACCGCGAGCCAGGCGCTCGTCGCGTTGTCGGAGGAGCCGGCATTGGCGCACGAGGAGTCGTCGAGCGTGTCGTTTCCGCTGAGGATGTCCGTGAGCATGGGGGAGAGGGCGCCGTGGCTCGCAGCGCTGAAGCCTGGGCATCATCTTAGACAACGAGAACGGACGAGTGCCTGGGAGCAGGAGGTGTACCCGCAGTCCAATTGGTCGCGCTGTCCACCACCCGCTTGCTGCTATCAGCGCGCACGAACGGTGCAGAGCCGGACGTAAGCAGCGTTTCGTAGCGCTGGAACATGAGCTTCCCTGATTCGAACGATCTGCTCCAGTGAGATTAGCGTTCCACGACAGGCGAGAGCACTCACTGCTGCGCTCCGAATGGCACTAGGCTAGCGACACCGAGGTCATACTTGAACGTATTGAGAAAGTCGAAGGCCGGGTCCGTGTAGCTCGCCACGCTCTGCAGCTTTGCAACCGACGCCGCCGCCTTGGTGCTCGTGGGAAACCGAGCGCCGTGGCGCTGGATCTGAAAACGCGGGTGGATTCAAACACACGTGATATGCAGGGACGACTCTGGATCCTGGACGCACTAGATTGACTTGGGTGACGGAGCATCCCGGGGGCGGACCCGTGTACGTCCCCGAGGGAAAGTACGGCGACCCCGGGCCCCAGAGTTGCGTGATATCCGTGGCAGCAAGTGTGCAGGTGAGTGTTGCACTGGTCAGGGCGATGGGGAAAAGTATGTTCCGGAGAGACATTGTGGACTGGTTTCGAAGCGGGGCATCCTGCTCTCAGTCCTTTATCGGTGAGGGGCCGATCCAGCATGGATATGGAGCAGAACAGCACGTTCGTCTTTGCACGATGCGCTGCATATGCTCCATGTTGTCCATTCGTCTTCTACCGCCGCCATCATAGCTCCAGTGTGGGGATCTGGAACCTGGGAAGGAATGGACGGGTACACCGCCACTATGATCCAATCACTGATGCCGACAAAAGTGTAATTCTGTTGTTGATACTCCGCGGACAAACGGCCAGTAACTCGGGACCCTGGGCGGGATTCTTGCCGGATGTCTGTTGTCGAATAACTGTTTATGTCTGCGTCGTTTCTTTCCACCGTCGTTTCTTGAATCGCGTGTGTGTGTTGCTCGTCGAACATTCTTTCTGATCATCAGCTTGCGTTCCAGAAGCCCCACCCACCACCATGAAAGCTACTTTTGTGTTTTTCTTTCCAGGGTGCGTTGGGTGTCTGACACACGCACACACGTTCATTCTAAGTTTGCGGTGGGAGGAGAGGGGATCAGCGCTGCCCGCCCTGGGCCCCCCCGAATCTGCATGATCCACCCCTTACTCTCGCGAGTCTCTCTGATAGCGCGTACGTCAGCACGTCACGCGCGTAAAGCCAAAGAGGCGTCTTCCTTGTGCAGAATTCTTCTGTGGAGGGGGGAGGCAACCTGTGTTTTCCCAATCGACTTCCAGGTCGCCAGGGGGACTCTGACGGCACCACCCTTCTCTATTCATTTCATTTCCCTCTGCGCCGCAGCGCGTCTCTGCCCCGGGAGCTCCCAGGCACCGCCAGCGAGAACGAAAGACATGGAGAGTGTCTGTGTTTAGTATGTCTACATACATATCCAGCCAAGGCCAGTGATCTCCGCTGGCTCTTTACATCGTGCTGTCTTGGACGGTGACTAGCTTTACAAACAGCCTACCTGCCTCGTCGGACGCGAGCCGTCGCTGTCAAGTAATCTTTTTAAGCCTTTTTTGGATGCGTTCGATCCCGAGGCGGCATCTCGAAGCGTCCTCCGGGCCTCTAGCTTGCCGCTTTAAAGGTCCAGGGAAGGCATGGCCGAGGATTTCCATTTCCATTGCATTACTCACTTGCGAGCCGACTCCATCTATCCATCCATCCATCCACCATGCCCCTCGAGTGCACGTCGTTTGTGTTTGAGTGCCCGCGCAACCCGCTCGACCCGGCAGGGCGCGTGCTGAGGATGGCCGCCAAGCGGTACGCGATGGGCGACTCGCTCTCGAACGAGGACGGGCTCAGCGTACTCTACGCGCACTGCATCGGATCGCGTGCGTCCGCCCGTTCCCTCCTCTGCCCGACCGTCCGCTGATGATCCCGCCCCCCGTGCACACAGATAAGGAACAGTGGGAGCCCGTGATCGCGGAGACCTTCCTGGCGCAGCGCGGCAAGCCGCGGCGCCAGCGCGTGCGCGAGGCCTGGGCATTCGACTGGCAGAGCCACGGCGACTCGGCGCTGCTGAACCGCGATCTCGTCGAGGACTCGCGGCCCATGGGCGTCTGTGCGTGCCCTCTCCCTTCCTTCTCGTTTCATCTCCTGTATCGACGCGTGGTGCTCATTTCTCTCTTCGGAACCGCAGCGGCCTTCGAGTGGGCAGACGCGATAGGAGCTTTTGCGCGCTCGCCGCGGATGCATGGCCGGCGAATGGTCGCGGTCGGTCATTCTGCCGGGGCCGGGGCCATGTACGTCGTCTTTTCCGGGCCCCATCCCAACTTGCTTGCCTAATCACATGCACAGGGTGCTCTCGATGCAGCGGTCGGCCAACCCGTACCTGGCGATCGTGCTCATCGAGCCGACGATCATGACGCCTGCGGTGTACTACCACTACCTCGCGGACAACACGCCACAACACGTCGCCGCGACACAGCTGCGTCGCGGGTCGTGGGCGTCTCCGCAAGATGCGGAACAGGCCTTCCGGCGGCGCGCGCCGTGGCGCAAGTGGGACTCGCGGGTGCGCGAGCGGTTCCTCGTACGTCTCGTCCCTCCCCTATCCCATTCTGGGCTCGGCCTAGCGCACGGATGAGAGCTAACGCCGCGTCCGGACTATAAAGGCTCACGGGTTGCTGCGGTGCGCGGATGGCTCAGTGGCGCTCAAGTGCCGGCCGCGGGACGAGGCGCTCGCGTTCCCGGACCTCGAGCCGCATTTCGCGGCGCTCGACGAAATCGCGCGCGTCTGTCGCGCGGTGCCGATCCACGTCGTCTGGGCGAAGCGGAGCGAACTCGTGTAAGCCTCTGTCCGCCCCCGCTCCCGTTCTTGTTCTCGCGGCTAACGGGCTCCGCTGCAGACCACCGCCGGTGCAGGATACGCTCTCGGATCCCGCTGCCGGACGGATGATCGCTTCCGTGTCGTATTTGGACGGAGGACACATGGTGTGTGCATCTATTCCCTCCTTTGCTCTTATGTCCCTCCGCTCACCCCGCCTACGCACGTACAGATCGTGCAAGAGAACCCATCGAGCGTCGCCCTCTCGATATGCGCTGCGCTCGATTCCATCCGTTCAAGCATCGGGATACCCACACCGCAGTCGTTGGGCGGCGGTGCGCGAAGTCGTCTTTGATCGATAATGATACCCGATGGACTGCACTCGCGTGGGACTCCCGTTCCGACGGCCTGCACCCAGAACAGAGTCCGTTTCGTCCACCCCTCGACTACGACGATTTGATACCTACGATATATCGACGATGGATGATGTAGATACCCAAGCCAGAAATGTATGTCATGTACTTTTATCGCGATGTGAAGAGCAAGGGAGAACCAGTTTGGCGCAGTATCATTGCTGGGGTGGAAGCTTAATGTGGGCGGAGGACGGAGGATACCGCTGCCTTCGATCGCCACAACGCGCGCTGTGGAGCGGATGGATGAGTTCTTTGGAGTGCTTGTTTATGCTGCTAGAAGATGCGCGAAGACGTCTCAGGATACACACTTCCCAGTCCTACGCGACACGGTTAGTCTAGGAAATCGCGACACTGCCCCCTGTCGTAAAGCACTGCCACCTGTCGTGCAGTTCCATCAAGTCATTGATGATGGAGATTAGTATCACGCGTCAACCACGTGCAGCTCAAAGGAACGTCAGCTATCGTCGGAAATAGTACTGCTCCTCGGCACAGGTCAAGGCCGTCATGTTACTGGATCCAGCTCCGCTGTCATATGGCGGGGTTGAGGATAAGCCAGGCATCTTGTGGGAAGATGTCCTGCATCGGTATCCGAGTCTCACTCTGAACTGTATCTCATGGCTACTCCCCGGGTCTGGTTCAGTAGGTTGATTTGTGGATAAAGTGGCAGTTACCAAGCATCCTCTGATTCGACACTCGACTGCAGTCACCGGCGCCAGCAGCGCACGTCCTCCTGTCGTACTACACTAGCTGAGCACTGACTAACCGACGTAATGGCAGGGCTTCGGTCTATTCATGGCCCAAACAGCCCTGGCCAAGGGAGACAACGTGCGTTCCATCCGTGCCACAGCGGACACACACTCAGCCGATACGCGCGCGCTGGCAGGTCGTCGCGACGCTGCGCAACCCACAGGTCCTGGAAGACCTCGCTGCGAAATACGACAAAGACCGCCTGCTCGTGCTCGAGCTCGATGTGACGAAGATCGGGGATATCGCTGCAGCCTTCGGGGCGGCCAAAGAGGTCTTTGGGCGCATGATGTTGTGCGTCATGACTCTTCTTCTTCTCACCAGTGCCTTCCCCTGAATGATACCTCGTTCCAGGTCTTCAACAACGCAGGGTCTGGTATGATCGCTGAGGTCGAGGGGACAAACGAACAGAAGGCTCGGGATCTGTTCGACGTGCGTACGAGGCAAAATCGCGCTGTCAACCCGACTAGCTGAAGATCCGCAGATCAACTTCTGGGGCGCCTTCAACGTTGCGAGGCAGAGCGTAGCCTTCATGCGCGACGTCAACAACCCCCGCGGTGGGCTGCTGATGAACATGAGCTCGATGTATGGCATTGACGCACCGCCTGGCATCGCAATCTACTCCGCAGCGTGAGTCGCCTGAGGCCAGTGTGATTCTCACTGAACATGTCGCTGATCGCTCTCGGCACAGCAAATTCGGTCAGTAGTTCTGCTTCAAGCGAGCGATTTTGTGTCCAAGCTGGATCCCCCGCCGCACAGCACTGGAAGCCGTCTCGGACGCTCTCTCTCGTGAACTGGACCCCGCGTGGAACATCAAGATCACCGTCCTCTGCCCCGGCTTCTTTACCGGTACACGCTTGCTCAATGCTGTGCGCGATATACCGTACTAAACCTGCGACAGCGACGAAGGGAATGTCCAGCACCCTGGTGGAGCCTATCCATCCAGCCTACGACCATCCGGACAATGGGAAACTAGGCTCCGTCCAGGTAAGGGTGTCCGTCTACGGTGCACAGTCGGATCACTCTGCTCATGGTGGTAGACCCGCAACGCTATCAGCGCCATGCTGGGAGAACAAGCCCCGATCATCGGAGACACTGACAAACTCATCGGCGACTTCTGGGACATCAGCAGGTTGGAGCATCCGCCCAGCAGAGTCGCCTTCGGGGACGATGCCATGGTTTGCGTGCTTCACAGGCCAGATCAACTTCAAATTGACCCTTTGACGCAGGCCCTGTTCCAAGCGAAAGTATCCGCTCTGAAGGCTGATCTGGAGGCGAGCAAACGATTGTCGAAGGATTTGAGCAAGTGATCGTACTGGCGGCGACGATGGATCACCCCTCGGTTTGTATCGCCAGTCTTTCATTCGATTGCAATCTATGCCACCCGTCCGAACCAAGCTTCTGCTCCCTCCAACACCTCACCATACCCACCCTCCGCTCCCCAAAAGTTCCCGCCAAACGCCCATCCGTGCTGAGACCGCGCCTCGCGAGCGCCGCCGACCCATTCGACGGTATGCCTCTCGTCGAAACCGACGACGACGTCTCCCCCCGCGGGATACCCAGCGTCCAGCCGCGCCTGCGTGTTGGACCAGATGACCGACACGTTGAACGTGTTGCCCGAGAAATGCGTGAAGAGCAGGTGCGTAGCTAGCGTCCGTTTGAACGGGACCACGAATGTGGGCGCGGGGTGCAGAGACGCATTTGCCTGGACCATGCGCTCGACTGTGGGGTCAGAGCACGACGTCGGCGCGTCGAACAGACACGGTGAAAATGGGCCGTAGGCCGCATGAGAAAAGACACCCTGCATCTCGGAGAACGGGAGCGATGCAGGCTCCGGGTGTGAGGGACGGGGGACCATAGTCCCCAGGCCACGGAACCGTTTTTCGTTCTCGATATCCTGCTCGAATCTGCAACGAGGAATGAGGTCAGGGTGCTCATGCGGAAATTGACCCGGGCTCTATTACCTGGAATTCCAATCGAGCGGCTCCAGGCCCATGACACTGTCGAGGATCCTCCATTTGATCCCCTCCGTCAAAGGCACCCCTCTATCGTCGTTCGACATGGCGATGATCGCAAGCTCGTTGTTCGTGAGTTGAGTGAACTGGGATTTGAAGCCGGGATTGCTGCCCCCGTGCTCCAGAATCTCGTGTCCCCGGTAGGAATACCGCACTCGCGCGCACGCATACAGCTTGGGACTCTACAATCGTGAGAACACGCCCAATCATGAGGCCACGTCCAGCGCGCACTTGTTCCGGATGCACGGCCTTGCCTGCGACCACACTGACGCCCGCTGAGATGTGCTCGATTACGTCTTTTGGAACGATTGTCTCGTTTGTAAGCGGATGCCGGCCCTCGTTCATGAGCATGGCAGCCCACATAGCCTTGCGGAGGTTCGATATTCAGTAATTGAAGCCAGATACACTGCACGCCCACCATATCGCGAACGGAGACCAAGACGCCCGCGGCTCCCCTCCAGATGACCTCTTCTCCCGGTCGCAGAAAGTACGGGTCGATGGGCACGCGTGTCCCCGTGATATTGCGCGAATAGTCCCGCATGTCCCAGTGATGCCCATGGGCCATTTCCCCTCCCGCCTCGGCGTCGCGCACGGAGTATGTCGCAGAGTCCATCCCGAGCGGTTTGAAGAGGTGCTGCTCGATATACGACTCGAATGTTTGATTGAGCAGTGTTGCAGGCAGATGCGCCAGCGCTTCGAACATCAGGTTGTTGTATTGGTACCGGTCACGGAGCGAGGCAGACGGGCGCAGATGCCGCAGAGTAGATATCTGTCCTCGTGGATCAAGACTTGAGTACACACACGCAAGAGGGAAGAGTGCGCGACCGCACCATCTCAGGAAGCCCGCCGCCCCGCGCCTGGCCCGAGTACTCGTGGCGGGGTATCCCCGTCCTGTGCGTCAGCATATCCTGCAGCGTGACCTGCGCCGCGCGCGCGTCCCACAAGCCCCACTCAGGCAACAGCTCGCCGACGGGCGTGTCCCACCGCACCCGCCGCCCGCGCTGCCCCGCCAGCGTCTCGTTCGCAATCAGCAACCCGACCGCGACCGCCGTGAACAGCTTGCTGTCCGACGCGACCGCGAACAGCGTGTCGGGGCGCACCGGCACGCCCTGCCGCGCGAAACCATACGAGCCGAACTCGACCGCCCACCCGCCCGGCTGCGCGGCGTCCTTGCGCACGACGGCGAGGGAGAGGCCCGTGGAGTTCCAGCGCGCGAGTTGGGTGGTGACCCACGCGTCGATCTCGGGAGTGACGATTTTGTTGGGGGTGGTGAGTGGTGGGACGAGCGCGTTGAAAGGTTGCTGGGATGCTGAGAGGGCTACCGGCGCAATGATTAGGGGGGAGAGGAGCTGGAGCAGCAGCATCTGTCTAGGACGCTTTTTTTAATAGCTGGGGCGGTGTGTATATGCAGCCCCAGACAAGGACCAAGACCAAGATGAAGTCTGACTGTGACCGCCGCGCAGATCAAATCGTCGGCTCGGACCGATAAGCTGTCTGTGTCTGATAAGATATCGCTCCTTTCTCGAATCTCGACCCGTCGAACTCTTTCCAAAAATCTGAGAATAAAGTCCCGAATTCCACGAGTCATTGAGGATTGAGGCCAACAAGAAAATCCACGGGCAAGCCGATCCTCAGGCTGCGATGGTTGCTCAGAAGTGGTCAACGCAGTCTGACACATGATTTTGATGGGAGTGCACTGGAACATACGGATACATAGGCGCACGAGATATTTATACACGAGCGATCAATACATAGGAGCCTGAGAAATATACGACAAGCCGGAAAGCGCAGACGCATCAGACGCCCGACGAGAGCGCACCGAACGAGCAGGCCCATGCCCGCCTCGCCCAGGCCCATGGCCATCGACAGCATAGAACGCAGGGTCGACATACGACGCCGGCTCAAAGTGCGCATACGAGCTATTCGAGATCAATGAGTTGCGGGACGCCTGGCGCGTTAGTGCCGGGCCCGCCGTCAGCGTCGGCCCGACGTTCGAGTGCATGCTCACCCGCGAGCGCGGACGGGGAGGGAGCGGGTCGGGCTGGAGCGACGCGCCGGAGCGCCAAGCCTCGGTTGGCGCGTGGCTGAGCTCTGAGACGGGGCGTCGGGCGGGAGTGGCCGGCCGTGGCTCGGCGACGGACACGGGCCGAGGATTCATAACCGACACGGGCCGCTGGCTGCCCACGGAAATGGGGCGACTGATGATGGAGATCGGCCGTCCCCGGCCGTCGACGGCCTCTCCCACAGGCGAAGATATCGTCTTGCCTCGCACGCTGACTGGAATGGTAACCTGCGCCGGAACAGTGACGCTCTGTGGAATGAACCCCTCGGGAACATGCGCGTGCTGCTGCTGCTGCAAGTAGTGCATCTGCGCGCCGAAACTCGGAAGATCAGTCTGCAGAATTCCGTAGTTGGGCGATCCCGCAGAGGAAGGCGATATCGGTCGCTTGTCTTTGCTCCGGCGCAGATTGCGTCCGCTGGTCGGATCGGCGCCGCCTCCGCCGACTTGCGACGCATGGGTATACGAAAACGCATCGGCATCCGAACCTGGTCTGTGCTCAGACCGTCTGCGAGAATGGGTCGATGCCACAGGCTGTCGATGAGCACCGCTAGAGTGTTCATTCGGTCTGTGCCCATGAGATGACGTTGCCCGCTGCTGTCTCTCAGGCACATGAGAACTCGCTCGGTCAGGTGAAGGGCCGCGGTAGCTGTATTTCGGCGCGGGTGCTTGCGCTCGATTTGTCTGCAGATCCGTCCAAGCGGACGCAATCTCGGAAGCAGGCGATGGAATCTGGGGCAAAAGAGTCTGCGACAGATGGAACGGCGGTGGAAGCACGATGCCACCCTCGGTGGAAAGCGGGACATAGTTGTCCGGTAGTCGGCTCGCAGGCGGCGGGAGCACAACGGCGGAGCGCGCGGGAGACGGTGGAGGTCTTGGTGCGAGAGATGGCGGAGGCTTTGGTGCAGGGGATGGTTGTTTTGGCTTGCGCCTGAACGAAGGACGGCGCGACTGCACCGGGGGAGGAGCATCATTCAACACCGATGCAGAGGGTATTTCTATCGGGAAACGGTCCAGTTGGATCGATGGCGACCGAGCAGACATGGGTATGGTGCTGCCTAGAACGGGAGGGGCGGGATGCACAGGACTGGGCATTGCCAGAACCGGTTGCGGAGCAGCAACGGCCGGCTTTTGAGCAGCAGAAGCATTCTGGGCCAACATCTCCTCGAAATCGTCATCGTCATCGTCGGAAACATCGCTCAAATCTTCAATTTCGCCGCTCTCCATCGGTGGAACCCGGTACGGGGACTGAGCCTCGTAAGGAGGCCGACTCGGGGCCATAAGAAGAGGAGGCTGCGCGGCTTTACTCTTAGTTGCATTCGCAACCCCCAGCAGCTCCAGCTCTCTCTGCGCCATGCGCAATCCAGAGTCATACCCCAGCCTCCTCCCCTCCTCCATCGCCTCCGCAACCAAGACACGATGCTGCAGCTTACGCGCCGAGCTCCGCGCCGCCGCAGCGTCCCGCTCCGCATCCTCCTTCTGCTCCTCGACAAGCTTCACGACGCTCTGCGCACGCACGATCTCCTGCTGCGCGTGCTCGTGCTGGAACTTCCACATCCGCAGCTGCTCCTGCGCCCCCGCGAGCATGCGCTCCGCCGCGAGCTTCGCGTCCGTGACCGCGCGCAGCTGGTCCAGCGCGTGCTGCGTGACGCGCTCGGCCTCGGACACGCGCGCGTCGTCCGCCGCGAGCCGCGCCAGCGCGTGCTTGAGGTACTTGCGCAGGCGCAGGCACTCGTATTCTTTCGCGATGAGGGACGCGAGGACTTCGGTCGCGGCGGCGGACGCGTGCACTTGCTCGCGCTCGCGCTGGAAACGGGCTGAGGGGCCGCGATGCCGCGAGGAGCGCCCACGCGCAGGGTCGAGCTCATCAGACTCTGGTTCGGGCGCGGGTGCGGGTGCAGATTCGGGTTCGGGTGGGGGCGCGGTGTGGGGCGCGGTGTTGGGCACGGTGTAGACCGGCACGTCGGGAGGAGGTGTCAAAGATGGATGCGAGGATATGGGGGATAGGAGCTCGGTGCGGGGCGAACGTGTTTGGCCTCCTAGCGTTTCGGCGTATTCTTCGGGATATTGAAACGGATAGTGCTGTGATGCCGTAGGTCTGTAGTCCGTAAGTAAGGATCCATGCCAGATCGCTCGAGTTTTACCCGGCAGCGTAGTTGTATTGGCCGTATGACATCTAGCAGTTGCAATGAGTCGACAGAGTAACGTGACCCTAACCCTCGCGACGAGACACACACGATGATGATGGCTTTCCTGTCTTAAGTTGTATCGCTCACCCGCGCTTTGAAAAGATGAGGCCACTTTTCGAGGCGTCATTTAAAACTCGGAAGAATAGGGGAATGACTGCTGCGTCGGAGTATCGAAAGCGCTCGTGATTTTGACCGACAGCCATTACTCTCGCACACTGAGGCCAGTGTGACCATTCCAGGCCTGAGCGCGCAGTTTAAATTTGTACGCGGGGGCTTTCATCCTCTCGGACCTTTCCTTTGAGGACTGTTCTGGGGGCCTGAACGTGCCCAACCCCGTAGTCTGTTCGCGGCCAGTCGCAGTCGCGAATCTGACGGAGGTGGTCGTGGAAACGACTGGAAAGCGTTTGAAATCCTGCAAGGAGACGCACCTGTGGGTGAAGACACTGGCTTGGAGGGTAAGTACCAATTCTCTCCGATTTGCGACCCAGGGTTGTTCTCTCGTAAAATGGCACATAGTACCAGCGATCAGCAAGACTGCCCATCGAGACTCCACGTCGAACCACATGTGAGTCATGGACCCCAAAGGAATCTCCAAAGTTCATTAAACCCGTTGAAGGGGGGCACTCGTAATTCTCAAGGTGGACAACAACGTCCTGTCGCTTCAGTGTCCAATCCGCAGATGTCGAACTCAATCGCAGAATTATTCTGGGAAGATGCTTGAGTAACTCCTCATGACCAGCAATAGGAGCAGACAAGTCGAATGGTTTCAGGAATTTTCCGCATGTCGGACGCCCTGTGGCGCGTCTGGAATGTGTATCAATTCATACGGCGGCTGGCAAGCATCGGTTGAACGGCCACGTGACTAGATACGGATGCTGCATCGACGCGTCGTGCGGTCGGAGGGTGAATTTGCAGCATGCATGGCGCACTATTCTCCGATAAATCGAGAGATAAATACGAGGTCCTGGGGCCTGAGATAGCGCACGACGCCAGCCCACGTCGGCAAAATCAAAGACCTTGGACACCCGCGCTCAGGAGGCCCCGCACCGTTCGGGCCGGAGTGTCCTGGGACAGGCCACTGGGAACATGCAGCGCTTGGGACGAGGGGACACGCTCGCCGGTCCCTCTCTTTCTCCGGGCTACCCCCTCATCCGCGGTAGCAGCGGCCCTCCAGCCTGCGTGGGTCCCTCGCAGGATCTGCACGCCCATCATCTCGTCTGGTGATCTGGGATCCGCGGGAATCATTTTCGACCCACCGAGATCGGTGATCTTTGAACAGGAGACGCTGGATCTGGATCGAGCGGAATCACCTAGACAACTTGCATGACATACCTGAGGTTGACGCAGGGGGGAGGCTGCAGATCGGCTTGCCAGAGGAATTATAATCTGGAGCGCTTCTCAGCTCTACGCGCAAGGCAGCAGCACTCCCCCGCTCACCCTCCTGTCGAACGGACGGTGATCATGCATGAATCCAGCACTGCAAATTCAATTATGTAACGGTGCTGGAATTGATATCATCAGACCCGCCTTCTGTTCCGCACGAGACAGCCCAGCTCCTCTCCGCCCCCGATTTTGGTTTGAGGCGTGATCTGCTGCTACTCACCCTAACATGCCCCCGGCAAGGGCCTCTTGCGTGCTGAGCAGTGGGAGCTGGTTTGCTCGGGATTTCGCGTAGATGGCCGCAATGACGCTCTGGCTTCGCAGAAGTCATTGCAGAAATGTTTTTTTTCTGACCGGGCGGCGGGGTACGACCCGGCCAGGGCTCATCGAAACTCCGGGCTGTCCGGGCTGTGTGCGATGGCCGCGGGAGGCAGAGGAGGAGTAAGTATGTAAGTAGGAATCGTCGAGGATGGATCTGATGTGTTTTTATTTCGACGCCCGGCGCAATCGCGCTCGGGTAGGGCCCGTCCAGGCCAGGCACTTACTCGCAACTGACAGCCCGGGTGCTTGCGGCACGGTGCGGCAGGGCGATGACGCCGCCAAGCCACGCTGTCCGGAGCGGCGAGCGATGACAGACGCTGGCTGACCGTGGCAGCCCCCGTCCCAAAATGGGTGGTGTGGAGTTGCGCGACGGAACGATCGGTCCCCTCCGGCGCCCCTTTTCATTAGAGAGACTCGGGCACAATATTTAGGACGGGAGGGGGGACGCCAGCTCTGCTCTCGACCCTTCCCTTCTGCTCGTAATCCATGGCGGCCCCGAACCCGACCGTCCCTGCGATCTCGCTTCCGGCCACGCTTGGGGCGTTGTTGATGGGCGTCCTCTTCTCTGCGTTGTGAGTGGCGTCTGTGCTGTGGTGGACGGCACGGTCTCAATCGCAGGTCTGGGGTAGTGTCTACGGTATCAGCACGCTCCACGGCATATTCTACCTGCACAAGTTCCACCACCACGATCCGTGGGCAATCAAACTCTACGTGCGTGATGTCCTGTCCCGTCTGCGTCGGTGCCCCCGCTTGATTGACCGTGTCCCAGGTCGGCTTCATCTGGTCTGTCTCAGATTTGGTTGCGGAGGCCGCGGCTGACACAGACTGTGTCGCACCGCAGGCTCATGGACACCGGCCACCTTCTTTTTGCGATCTGGGCACTGTATCACTATGTGGTTTACTGTTTTGGGAACCCGCTGGCGTTGTTGAGGCTGCACTGGTGCGTCGCATATCCTTCGGGGTATCGGTGCAAACTGATATGCGAGACACAGGGCATTCAAGGTCGGTCTGCACCTGTGTCGAGGATGATCGGAGCTGCACTCACCACTTGCTCGCAGATGCTGACCATCCTGAGCGTGCGCTTTCTTCCATCGTTGTCCTCCTCAGACCCGAGCTGATGACACACAAATCCAGGTGCTCATCATCAACTCGGTCCAAGGGTAAATCCGCCCTCATGTGCGCCCCCCCTCCATCCATCTGACGCGGTTTTGGCAGATTCTACCTCCACCGTGTCTGGCGTCGTGAGTGCCTTGCCGCTGTCGCGCCTGTCAGGACGAGACTGACTGACGGCTCGCACCGGTTCCAGTGAGCGGCCTCAAAAGCCGAATCATGGTCTTTGTCGCGGTGCGTAGCAGCCGTTACTTGCGAAGAACAATAACGTACTGACGGGGCCATCGCAGGGTCTCTCGGTCCTGTGTGGATTCGGTGCGTTTCTCCCCCGCCGTGGACTGAGAGCCAGAGCGCCGACTGGTCCGCAGCATTTGGGTTGAGTGCGTGGTCCTTTGTTCCCCCTGCCTCGGGATGCTGACCCCGGCGCCGTCCAGTGCTGGCCGTCAAAACGCAAGTTGTCTTTCGGCTTTCCCGCGCGCGATCCCAGTGTTGATTTATGTTCTTGGTTGGCTGGCTTGCAGCGCGCAGTCCCAGTCGTTCTTGGAGCTCCAGCGGCGCGATCTCATGGTCCGTCCGCCTCCCTGTGCTGCCAAGTCTGGGAAAGCTTATGAGCTGATGCGGGTCCCAGATTGCCGCCGAGGCGTCGTTCTCGATTGCCACGGCGAGCGACTTTGCGATTGCGGGCGCGATGTGCTACTACCTGTGGTCCAGCAAGAAGACGGTCCCGCATCTCCGCGGGTCGCGCTTGCATGTTGCCATCAACAACGTGATCGTGAGTTCTGTTACATTCTGCGCTGAGTGAAATGCGCTGATGGTGTGTCCTGGACAGCAATATACTATCTGGTAAAGCACGGTGGATTGGCGAGTTTCAAATGGGAATGCTGACCCTGTCGTCTGTCTCCAGCTCGGGGTTGCTTACGAGGTACGTTGCACCCCCGAAGCCATCGAAGCGTGTGAACTGATGCGCGCTCTCCCAGTCTGACCTCGCTCGCGTGTCTCATCACCGTCCGTCCCGGCATTCCCCGCCGTCGCACGCAGCTGCTGACCGGATTGACCCGCAGTTCATCACGCTCCCTCACACGCTCATTTTCTTCGCTGTGTCGTTCCTCCTAACGAAATGTGCGTCACACCACTATCCCCGTCCCCCCCGCCTGCTGACTGATTTGTCCCCCACAGGCTACGTCGTGTCGCTGTTCACGCTGCTGAATCTGCGCCGCGGGAACAACCTCACGCCGGACCAGACCAAGGCCGGCGAGTCCTCCAACTCGTATTCAATGGGATTCCGGAGGAACGTCAGCCACCATCTCGACGTGCGTCCGCTCCTCCCTAGCCCCCAGCGCGTGCCGATGACTGATCGCCCCCCTCCCTCCCCAGAGCGCCGTGGACCGCGCGCCCGTGATGGGCGTGCACGTCGACGTCGAGCGCAGCGCCACCGCGGACCCCGTCCTGGACCTCACCGGCAGTGTCAAGATCAGCGCGTTCCAGATCTCCGACGAGCTCGACCACAAGGCGTCGCAGTGGTAGTCCTCGCGGCAGTGCTCACGTGTTGCGCGATAGGGTGGGAGGTCGCGTGACTGCGTTGCGGATGGATTCTTTCGGAATGCTTATTGTTACTGTTACTACTACATACTGTACATGCGTATAATGTACCATACGAGTCGAGACGGGCGTTTTTTTTTTTCCTTCTGCGGCGTTCCGATTTCCAATTGTCGCGTCATATCCTGGGGTCGGAGCCGACGGGTGGATGGTCCAGACGCGAGGCACGTCAGGAGTGCTTCGGAGTCCGACGGGAATGTGATGCATCATCACATCTCAGTGCGAGAACTCGAACACTGGCCCGGACCAACGGTCTCCCCGCCAGCGCGGAAACGTTACGTTACACTTCCAAATCGGCCGCGCTATGTTATATTGTATCTCGTCAAGCGTGCGAGCGGGTGGGAGAAGGCTCGAGAGCTTTTGCATGGTGGTCAAAGCTCAGTGCCGTGAAGACCCCCGGCTCTAGGCCCACCGAAAACTTGCAAAAGAAAGGTGAGTGCACGTGGCCGGGTTGTCTGATAGATCTGGATCTTATCTGATATGCGTCAGCCGCCCCTCGCGGCACTCTTCCTCCGAGAGGAAGCACGCCTTGTCCTTTCACTGTGATTCTTTCTGCGTGCCACCTGGCCATGAGGGACTCCAGAGAACAGCTTATCTGGAAGCCACGACCTTTTTCACTCGATGTCGAGCGCGGCCTGGGAGTCGCCTCTCTTATCGGATAAGATCATCTCCCGGCCGGTCTATAATTGGGAACTGGCCGTGACTATAGCCGACAATTCTAAAAATAGACGCTGCCCTCGCGCGAGATGCAGCTGTCGGATGAGCAAATGCGGGTTCGGGCCAAGTCGGCCCTGTACAGAGCCCGCAAGGGTATCCATCTAATCAGATTACGTCCCCCCTCGCTCCGTGGCCCATAAGGAGGGACCCGCATGGCTGCTTTTCGCTTCCAGCCTCCCCTTCCCTCCTCCCGTCTGCGCCTGCGCTCCCCCCATGGCGAAAAACCTGTTCTCGGTGCCCATCTTCTTCATCGTCTTCCGCGAGACGCTCGAGGCGGCGATCATCGTCTCCGTCCTGCTCGGGCTCGCGGAGCAGATCGTCTACGACGACAGCACCCATTTTGGCGAGCGGCACCGCATTGCGGAGACGCCAGCGACGCCAGCGGCCGACTCGGACACGAGCGGCTCGAACGACGTTGAGGATGACACGGCCCACCGCAAGATGCTCATCCGCAAGATGCGCATTCAGGTGCACGCGATGCGCATTCTCGTGTGGGCACAAATTGGGTGCTGACATGATCCGCAGATTTTCGCAGGTGCTTTCTTGGGCTTGTTTATTGCCCTCGCCATCGGTGCCGCGTCCGTGTTTCTATCACTTCGACGTATCTACCTGACGCCCGTTGTCTCGCAGTTTCATTGCCGTGTGGTTCACGCAGGCCTCGAACCTGTGGTCCAAGTCCGAGGAGCTCTGGGAGGGCATCTTCGAGCTCATCGCGTCGCTCATGATCTTCGTCATGGGCGTCACGATGCTCAGAATGGACCGCGGTACGTGTCTCCGCCCGTCCATCCCGCGCCCGCGCTCACTGCGGACGCTACCGCAGCCAAGGCGAAATGGCGGGTCAAGCTCGAGCGCGCGTTTGCCGGCGCCAAAGCCGACCGCGGCTCGCGTGCCGGGCGCTGGGTCCTCTTCATCCTCCCTCTCATCACCGTCCTGCGCGAAGGTACGTGTCCTGCTCCGCCCCGCCCTCGCTCCCTGAGTCCCTGTGGCTGACCTCTCCGCCCCTCCCCTGCACAGGCATGGAAGCGGTCGTGTTCGTCGGCGGCGTCGCGCTCGGCCAGCCCGCGACGTCGATCCCCATCGCGGCGATCGTCGGGCTCATCTGCGGCGTGACGTGCGGGTTCCTGATCTACGGCTTCGCGTCGCGCACGACGCTCTCCGTGTTCCTCATCGCCATGACGAACCTCGTGCTGCTCATCGGCGCGGGGCTCTTCTCGCGCGCCGCGTGGGCCTTCCAGCAGAACGCGTTCAACCGCCTCCTCGGCGTCGACGTCGACGACGCGGGCGGCGACGGCCCCGGCTCGTTCAACGTGCAGGGCAGCGTGTGGCATCTGGACTGCTGCAACCCCGAAGACCAGCTCGATGGCTCCGGGTGGAGTGTCTTCAACGCTATTTTCGGGTGGACCAACTCTGCTAACAGTGCGTTGCTTGTCTTCCACCGTGAGTCATGCACGAGACTGACTGCACCTGACAGTCGGCTCCATCCTCGCGTATGTCTTCTACTGGATCGCGGTGATGGCCACGTTGGCGTACATGAAGTTCAAGGAGGGGCGCACCACGTTCTTCGGCTTCGAGTCCGCTGCCGGCCAACGCCGCCGTCTCGCGCTCGAGCGCAAGTCGAGGGAGCCCGTCGAGGCGAGCTCTGTCGAGGAGGTCAAGCAGTGAATGACTGGACAAAACAAAACAACTCGTTACGAGATTGATGAACAGAATGAAATGTCCTTGTAGTTGAATGAATCATGTGCAGAACGACTTGTCAAACAACGGGGTGACCGGGAATTGGGAGTCACTGATGTGATGGGACGGACGCAGAGTACTCATCTGACACGTGATTCATTCGCACGGTTTGAGGCACATTTATCAGTGAAATTGTACACAAATTTCTTTCTTCTATGCTAGCCAATTCCAAAATGCCCTCGGAAACGACCGAATAGGTTTTCTTTCACATTTGACCTGGTTACAGACGACTGGTTTACAAAACTTGTTTACGAGAGCATTGGCATCAAAATCCCTCACTCGCACATAAAGTTGGTGATCTGTCCAACAGCTTCAGGCTCCGTCAAAGAAAATAATGAACGCATCAAATGCGCACCTGGTCGTTCCAGGGGTCGTTGGTTCCCAGACCTCCAGTCCCATCACCGGGGTACGTGAACTCCCACTGCGCCTCGGCGCAGCTGTTCTGGCTGTACGCTAAATTGCGAGTCCCGCATCAATCAGTTGTGTGCGCTGAGGGGCGGCTTGTGCCGGAACACTCGAGAGCTCACCAAAGCAGGTGGCGCCGGGGTCCGGGCCGAAGCTCGAGATGGTGCGGTACCACGGCGAGGTGAGCGTGATGCACACGCCGAGAGGCTGCACCGCGTAGCCGCAGGTGCCGCTGAAGTTGATGTTGGTGCAGATGAACACGCCGCCGGGGGTGCGGGCCTGTCATCAGAGAAAAAATATATGTTAGTTTCTGTGGCTCAGTTGGAGTGGAATGGGCCGGGACCTCGAGGGAGCGCGCGCTGGTGCCGTCCTGGGGGATGCCGATGGCCAGCGGGTCGAGGATGGTGCCGTTCCACCCGAGAGTGTATTTCCAGTCCTTCTCCGCGACGGGAGACGCCGAGACGCCGGCGACGAGCCCAGCAGCCAAAGCAGCGAAGGAGGTGGCGGTGAAGCGCATTTCAGAGTCTGGGTGAGATTGAGTGGTGGAGGAACCGAGAGCGACTGGGCGTAGTCGTTGGACTGTCTCTGTGCAACGAGGCTCTCTTTTATACGCTGCATTCGCGGTCCGGCCTGTTCGACGCCACTCGGGCAGCCCGTGCAACACCGAGGGAGTGGCTGATTGCTGAGTTTTTAGATTGCGCGGTGGGTCTCAGATTGCGAGTACCCATCTTGGCAGTTGTGTCAGCGCATTCAGTCCAACAAGCTTTTCGACCGAGGCAGACGGGACAGAAATGCGTCCCAAACCAGTCATTCTCCGCGATCACCGTACTGTCGAGCCTTTTCTTTCTGTTGAAAATCCACAAAGGAGAAGGGTTAAGAAGGTAATAAGTGGTGCACCCCCGTGGACCCACCACGTCGCACCCACGCATCGTGCATCGTTCGTTATTTAGATTGCTACGAGAAACGTGAGAGACTATTATGGGCTGGCGAGGAATTGGATGCATAATCGTGATCATGAGAGCTGTAGATCAGGCGGACAAAGCGATTGCAAAGCGATGTAGCAGTTAAGTTGGGGACCTCGGTCGATAAGGGAGTTAGCTCTTACGGCATCGCCACTCTGATCTGATCAGCAGCAGTCGGAGTTCCACGATACAGCCCGGCACTCAGCACTCATTACTATTGGCACAAGTACATTGACCGCCAGTGGAATGAAATCATTTGAGCTCTTTGCTCAGAACGGCGTCCTCGAAAATGGCAATATCATTGACGGTGTAAAGATATCCGAGACAGGACCGACGTCTACCAACTTCCACTGGAATGGACGACCAATCTCTGTGCATAAAGAGCTCACTTCCACACAGTCGGATCCAAATTACCCGGAGTTGCATAACTGGACCGGGGCCTCGACGTTCACTCCCCGAGGTCATGTTTCTGCCCCTTCCGTCACAACTTGCGACGACGGCGGAGACGAACCCAGAAGAGGAATGGGAGGATGCCGTCTCCCGGATCAGTTTCTACGCAAGCCTGGCCATAGCAAAGAAACCGCATATCTTGTGAGCCGCAGTCTGCAGCGATGACCACCGCATCGACGAGTGGTTCGCCATGCCAGGACGCATGTGTTTGCGAGCCGCGGACATTGAATTCAAAAGAAAGCTTGTGCGTGCCACATGTGGAGGGACCGGCTGGCGGCAAAGAGTGGATCTGGGCAAGTGACCACGTGTCGGTCTCGAGGCAGACCATCGAGCGGTTAATTGCAATCGAAGCACTGAGCGCAGAGGAAGAAGGAAGAGCTCTAGCAGAAAAAGGATAGCGAAACGGAATTGCGAAAGATTGTCGAGGATAGATGATTGAAAAACAGCCAGTGGCAAAATCCGATTCAGAATTCGGGTCCAAAGTGACATCGCCGGCCACGCTCCTCCAGACATGTCTGATGGAAGCTAGGGCTCCCCATTCCGCTCCAGTGAGACGCGCAGATTGCAGGGCCAGGGCAGCTGGAGAAAGGGTCCCGACATACGGAGTGGGGAGAAAGGTGGGCAAGAACCCTCGGAGAGCAAAGTTATGACATGTTTGGCAAAACCCTCATGTCTTTCCCTTAGCGCACGACCGCTCGTCTCCCGCCAGTGCACAGTGCTTGTCCTCACGCTTGACGTTAATCTCAGCCCATGTCATCCGGTATGTGTCTTGCTGCTGCTTCTGCCGTGCCTGTCCGCAAAAACTCATCCCGTGCGATAGATACACCCCTTGCGGCAAACCCCCCGCCGCCAATGACCATCATGTCGCCCCCTCCTCCTCCTCCTCCCTTGTTCGCCCCGGCCTTCGTGACATCCCCTCCGGACTTGTCCAACCAGGACTCGGAGCTGTACCTCCAGATCATGGAAGCGCTCTCGGGCAAAGACAGGATCTACGTCCTCAAGCTGGGAGAGCAGATGGAGGGCCTCATCAACAACCACACGGCTGCGCCGAATAACATCCACGCCCACACCTCCCCGACCATGGATAACATGCCCGGTCCCATAGATCTCAACTCCCCGAGGCGCATCGACCTGTCCCCGGCGACGTCGTACCAGCGCATGCTCGTCCATCGATGCTGTACCTACTACGGTCTTTTGCCCGAGACGGATGCTGTGACCAAGATTATCAGTGTGTCGGTGACGATGGAGAGCCGAATGTGAGTCTTGTCTTGTTCTTCCTGGGCTGTGCTCCGCCATCAGTCTTTTTCGATGTCTTTCTGTCTCTGGATGGGGCGCTCGGGATCACAGCTCCCGGCGTTGCCTGGGAACAATTATCGGTGCACCGTTTTTTTTCGTCGCTGACGTGCCTCCGTGGGAAATGTGCACCGGGAGCTTGATGTATCGCAGTAGAGCGCAGCGCGCAGATTCGCAGGACCCCTTCTTCATCTCTTTTTGCTCCTCAGCTGCGACTTTATTGCTCACTCATCCATAGACCAACCCGCCGTCTCGCAGAGCTATCGCCTCCTCCTGCCGAGGCGCCGCCCAAATTCAAAATCATGCAACGCATGCAACGCTCTCAATCACGTTCCCGATCAGGCAACTCTGTCGTCGGGGATGATGGAGACGTCTCCGATGTCGAAGCTTCCGAGACCGGCAGCGCTGGTGGACGAAGCAACGCCAGCAAACACCGGCTTACGATCGAAGAAAGGACAGCTGCTTACAACGAAGCCCGCAATCGGATCTTCGATGATTTTGAGGAGAGAGAAAAGGAACAGCTGCAGAAAACGGAGAGCACCAGCTCGGCGGCCTCGTCCTCTGGGATGAGCACGACGACGACCAGTGCCAGCGACGAGTACTACGACCCGGACGGGCCTGGATCACCTGCTACAGAGAGCGAGTGGTCTGTGCCGAGCTCGACCAGAAAACACCACCACAGTCAGCATCCGCATCGAGCGAATTCGAACGCAGGGTCGTCTCGAAGTCGGGGCTTCAATCCGAATTCGTCATCGTCTTCGTCGAGGAACTCGCGTGCCTCCTCACCCTCTTTCAAATACCCCTCGCTTTACGAGCCTCCGCCCCCAGGGTCGTCCGCTAACGGATCCGGGATGAATGCTAATCTACCTCCTTTCGATCCGGCGCACCAGCACCATTCTGCCCCGGCTTTCGGTGCCATGCCGCAAGGGACGACCTACTACAACGCGCCGTACGCTTTGCCTCAAGGATACATGCACCCTCACCCGCCATATAACGGCTATTTTGCGCCCCCGTACGCAAGCCCGTATTCCCATCCGGGCACGCCTGGGTCTGACCCCGAGATATATGCATACAACCACAACAACGCTCATGGGCCATATCCCTGGTTCCCTGCTGGTCAGCCTGGTGAAAATACATCTCCCCCGCCTTATGGGATCCCGCCGCCGGGTGTGTATTACGATGGGCACGGGCTAGGGCCTCCGCCGGGAGCGCCGCCTGGAACCAACAATGGGATGCCGCCGATGTCGATGGGGCCCAACTCCAACGGAATCCACCATGGGCCGCCGAATCCGTACGCGCCGCCGTATTATCCGCCACCGCACGGTGGGATGCCGCCATATGGGTCGTACGAGCAGCGGCAAAACGTCCACGGGCGGCCCGGTAGTAACCGGCGGCCCAATCACGGCGTCAATCAGAGCAATGGAGTAAAGCGCGGGATCCACCCGCAGCCTGTGCCTCAGCGGGCGGCGTGGAGCTATGGCCCTGGGATCACGGGGGGCATCGACTTTCCGACGCTGGTGAGAGACACCGTCGGGCCCAGGTTGAGCGGGCTCGGGGGTGGGATGCGCAGAGGAACGAGGACTACCAGTGGGTCGGGCAGCTCGACGGGGGATGATGTGTCCAGTGTCGCAGTGAGTTTGTTTGCTTGTTTTGTTTGTCCACCTGAAGCTGATTCGGTTCGTCAAGTCATCCTCGACAACGTCGTCATCTTCGCGGCGAACATACACATCTAATTCGTCGACCCAGCACCATCCACTGCCTGCGCGACCTGATTGGGCCGTGGGCCTGCGCCCCAATCCCAACCTCCACGGGACAAGGCATCATTCGCTCCCGCCGCACGGCAGTCAATCGCCACTCGCGGAGCCGCCCGCGCTGACTGAGTTCCCGCCGCTGACTGTCGGGCCCCCTCCCGGTGCCGAAAAAGCGCAGCCCCGGCCGGGGGGCGCGTGGACCAACATCTCGTCGACGCGGTCCATAGTGATGGCGCCTGCGAACGGGCCGGCGGTGAGGAGACCGACTACGGCTGGCGGTAAAGACAAGGTCGCGGCGGTCGCCAATCAGGTTGCGGGTATCTCTCTGGACGATCCGGCGCCGGCGAGGGTGGCTTCTCCCTCGGTGATGGCCTCGCCTGCTCAGCCGCAACAGCCGCCGCAGCAACAGCAGCAGAGCTCTCCGATCCCGCTGGCTGCTGCATAGACTGTATCTCTCTGTAGATTGATTGTATCAGGCGTTTACCGCGCGCGTGTCTGTGTGTGTCATCTCATCTTGCTCGCTATCGTCTCTGTTTCTCTTCTCTAATTCAGTTTTACCTGCATATTATTTTTTCGCATAGGGTGGGCATGTCGTATCCTACGTAGCTTTGCAGCAAAGTGGGGGACTGTGCCGGGCAGTGAATATATAAAAACCCACAATGAAAGGCTGATTGTGTTGTACGATATCTGCAGTGTTGCTTGTCGATGACCGGCGGCTTCAGCATAAGGACGGAGCCGGTCGCGGCAGCCAAGTCAGCGAAAGACTTGTAGAGGATCCGTCCTCCTCCCGAGGGCCAAGGTCCCAAGTGGTGACTGCGAATTCAGGACCGCGCCTACTGCTTCGGGGCTGCCCCAGCTTTCAGTATATGAGTACGTGAAGTCTGCATCCGAGAGATGAGTTTGCTATACCATTCACTTTATCTTACTTGTGGACTCCGTTGAGATGAAACAGGCTGGAGGGAGATTCGACCACGGCTATCTCCGAGCCTGAAAATCAAGTTGCGTCCTACCATCTCGGACCTGTCTCTCACTTTCATTGATCCCCTTCAAAGCTGCATTTACGCTCGAATTCGGCGCAGTCTCAGCTTGTCCGGATTCTCTCACGTATTGGTCGTCGCTCGTCGAAAGGCTCTTCTGGCATTTTCGTCGGTCGGAAGCGATTTAGCGAGATCCCAGCGTACAGGCATAGAGCCTCACGCTTTCGTTCGCTCCGCTCATAAATCGAGCGGAAAGCTCTGTAGGGCTTCTTTGCGTCATACCGCGGCCGTTCTCGATCCACTGATGAATCGGACTCCGCTCTTCCGTCGCTCTTCGCCACTCTAGCGCTCTTCCTTGGCGTCGCCCGGCGTCGGGGCATCGATTCACTGCTGAAGCTAGAACTCCGAGAAGGAGGATCGGAATAGAAGCCGCACAGCCCAGCTCGACCACTTTTTTTCTGCCCCTTCTTCCGGCTGGCGCTATAAAAGCCAGGGCCGTGCCGACCCCGCTCCCCTCGCCGCCATGAAGACCTTCACCCCGATCCTCGCGACGCTGAGCGGGCTGTGCGCCGTGGCTGCTGGGACGCGGGATGCTCGACGGGGTCCGTGCTCCGCCGGGCTGTCAGCGGGCTTCGTGCACAACGAGTTCGCGTACGTCGCGCCGCTGAGCCGCTTCACCGACCTCGCCGGGTCGTTCTTCCACGGGGAGTGGTTCGGGGTGCGTGTGCCCTCAGCGCGGAGCGTGCGTGCTGATAAAGAGACGTGAATCGCACAGGGCAACGACACGACGTTCACGCACACGAGCGGCACGGACAACGTCCCTGGCGCCACGCGCAGCGGCGTCTTCGCCAGCGACGACCCGCACCTGCGCTACGCGGCCAACTTCACCGAGACGCTCACGCACTACGCCTTCCGCCCCGGGTCGTTCCTCCACATGTCCTTCCGCGCGGTCGTGAGCATCGGGTCGCTGGACGCCGGGACGCTGCACCAGGACACCTACTCCGAGACGGTCCGGTTCGAGAGCGTGTGCGCCGGCCACGCGACTTATATCACGTTCCTGGCCCGGACGTGTGCGCAGAGCCAGAGCGGGGCGTATGACTTCGCGTATGGCACGCATCTCGCGGCGGCGCTTGGCTTGAAGGCGACCGTGGGCGCGGCCATCATGTCCGGAGACTGTCCGGTATTCACACCATATGAGGGTATGTGTTGTGTTTGCAAAGACTGAGGCTGAGGCTGAGGCTGATAGTGTTTAGATGAAGAGTGTGATGGGGAGGACGAGCAGCCCTGACCATCTCGGGCAGGGAAGACCGATTAGAATGGAATTAATTATCTCGAGTCGCAGAGAATTCTGCCTCGGAGGGCACAAAAGAGAATCGAAGGTGGTAAATTATAACAAACTTTGTCGTAATGACGCATAACTCGCAGCTTTCTGGACAGATTCGGTCGTGACGTAAGAGTATCAGGAACTGGCTTGCGCCGCGGTCTCAGAGCAACCGCCCCTGCGATCAGCCAGGCCCCGTTACTCATACATGACTGGAGGCCGGCTGCCCACCTTCCCGCTGAGATACTGAGGAATTGAAAACGTCCCGCGCTTTCAATCAGGTGCGCCGAGACTCCGCCGGCAGACATCAACTTGGTAGAGATGCTTCAGAGTGGGTGATCCCGGGGGAATCAGTCAGGAGTCGAGATGTGAGATATCAGGGTCGACGAGAAACTTCGAATCCCCCGGGATGTGGACTTGCCGAGCCGCATACTTTGCGGTGCATCTCATATTCATCATGCAGGTGAATGGCGGAGATTGGCATGGCAGATTGTGTTGAAAAACGATTTGGCGGAGAAGGGGCTGTGTGCGCTCAAGTCCTCGTCTTCTGAGAAATGATCCCATATGCGCCCGACTGGTCACCGCGAAGCTCTGCGTGTTGTGGAGAGAGACCAACGTCCTATAGTGCATTGCGTCCTCTCGTACGAGTCGAAGGCCCGAAATGATGTAAAAGTGCAAGAACCCAAGATGCATGTCATCCTTCGCGACCGACACTAGACAGACGGGAGCCACCACCGTCCTCGTAAGAGACCGAGGATGAAACTGAATCGCATTCTCGGACCCTCGAATAGACCGCCACAGGCCATCGGACCGACCCAGCACGGAAGGCTCAACGCAAACCAGCTTGTGACCCTGACATATCCGACCCAGAACGCGGCCGCCCTTGACGCCAGCCTTTCTTCCGAGAGCTTCGACGAGATCCTCGAGTGTAATGGCTGCCGCTTAGGCGAGGAAGAAGTACATCGAGCCGCCGTGCCATGCATTGAGGGCCTGCACGTCGGCGGCGTAGTGCACGAGCCCGGAGACGAAGAAGGCGATGTACAGCTCTGTGTAAGAAGATGCCCAAGTTCCCTGGTTCAGGCCTAGAGCCGCGGACCCGGCTTTGCCATGCGAAGACACGGACTGAAACAACAGTCAGTCCGTCGCGTATCTCCCGCCATACACAGATGGTTCCTCACGCGGCGAAAGCTCTGATGCCACGCACATCTGAAGAGCATCAATGAGACTGAGAGCGACGATATCGTCGAATCGAGCGCACCCCCAGAATCGACGGATAGAGCAGGCTTCCGCGGGGCCAGCAAACATCGGCGGCCATTCTTCTGGTCCAGAAACCCGCATGTTCACCGAGACGATGCTGACCAGTATCCAGCCCATCGACCACGCGGACCGGACCCCAGCCCCGAATGTCAGCGCGATCGCCGCGCGCGTCAGCCAGCTCTCTTCTTCCAAGCGCGCGGGCGCGGGCGGAGGCGGCTCGAAACAGCCGCGGGTGGGCCTGAATATACAGATTCGCCGCGTCGTGCACAATGAGGTACCCGGCAAACGCAAGCAGCTGGGCGGCTGTGAGCCACACGCGAAGGGTGCCCCGTGCGGGCCGCGCCGGCGGCGCCCACCCGACGCCGCGGATGCCAACCCACAGGCTCAGCGCTCATCTGAGCCACACCCGTAGCACTAGGATTTAGCTAAATGTTATGGCTCTTACCATGGAAATCCCATCCTAATGTATGGTGCTTACCATGCCATGGCAAGAGCCATGTGTTTGCTTCACATCTGCATGTATCACATGATGCACATCACTGATTCCATCGTGTGATCTCCATCAGCCGCCCACAAGTGATACCCTGCTGTGTCCCTCCTTCTCGGACTTAAGACAGGTTCGGGTTTGGGATAGGGCTTTGGGTCCCAAGAATCATGTTTTTTTACTGGCTAGGGTTCGGGTTGGTTAGCAGTCAGGGTTGGTTAGAGGTTAGGGTTGTTTCCCCCACTTAGGACAAGGAGCAAGCCTCCTTAGGGAAAGGAGCCAAGGAGGCTTGCTCCTTGTCCTAAGTGGGGGAGATGTTTTTTGGCCGGTCCTACCAGGGTTGTGGTTGGAAATATGCTAGAATATTATATGGTGTTATGGCTCAGTGGTTACTGCTCCACATTTTTATAGCTTTTTGGAAGGGTCTCGAGTTCGATCCGGTGCCATGGCTGCCATTCATTAATCACTCATCATTAATCACTATGATCATCAGCTACATCGCCGAACGTGCCGCCGCTTGGTTCACCTGTATGGACACAGGGGGTATACATAGCCACTGGGCATGGTAACTACCATACATTAGGATGGGATTTCCATGGTAAGAGCCATGGCTTTTTATCCTAAATCTTAGTGCTATGGCTCTGAGCCACGCCAGGACCGGCTCGCGCTCGATCCGCCGCGCCGGAGGGTCCCCGGCGGCGACCTGCGCGAGCGCCCGCTGCACGCCGGTCAGGAGGAGGTAGTCTGACACGCTGAAGAAGCGGCCCCACAGCACGCACGCGAGCGTGAAGTCGGCGACGAACACGCGTGTCGTGGTGCGCGATGCGTAGAGCGTCAGCGCAAGGATGAGGAGGAGGAACAGAGGCTGGAGGGGCGATGGCTTGACGGCGAGTGCAAGGAGGATGATGCTCTGAGTGACCGGGACGAGAAACGGTTGGGAAGAAGGACGCGAGGGCGTTGGAACACCTGCAGGCGACTCCATGCGTTCGAGGTCACTTCTCCCTGGAAGCCATCTTCGTCTCTATATGCGTGGGCAAGTTCATGCCACTGCTGAACCAGCTATTCCAAGACTGAAAATGTACTGACGGCCTCGTAGTTGCGGAAAAGGGAAGGGCAAATCCCGATCAACAATCGCACGATCAGATTCGGGCAGATACGACCGGTCCCGTGACAGTCGTTTCACTATATTACAACTTGAACTTTTGCTGAGGGTCAAGTGCCGGAAATCCCTGCGGAAATCTCCTGAAATGACACGCAAAAATCCTTTATCAGATAGATACACGGGACCAGAACTTGAGCTCTACTACATCGTTACTCTGATGCGCCATTAGAAATACGCTTTCGTCCCGGTCAAACGCGTTGAGCAGGGTGTATCGTCCGAGAACCTTCTGATGACCGCGGGGGTGCAGTGCGTGAATCTCCGGATCATACCCATCAATTATCATCCACCACGACACATCAATGTGCGTAGATAAGAATGCGAGCAGGTAGGATCTCTTGAAGACTGCGATGAGCGAATGGTCAATGACGATTGAGATCAGCAGAGGATCGTTCCAGGCGCGCGCACCGTAACTGGAAGGAAGTGGGCCCTCTGGCCAGCTCTGCGGAGATGGCTCCGCGAGCTGTTTCCCCCCTCTGCTGATATGCAGCATATATTCTGTGGAGGTCAGCCTTGGATCCATTCAGACAATGATGAAACACTAACTGTCGTAGCAGACGAAGAACCTCTGGTGATTTCGCGTTATGAAACAATCCAGCGCATTAAGGTATCTGTCTTTGAATACGGCCCGGAGAGTCCAGTCAGTTGGATCGAGCAAATTGTGCGTCTCCGCGGTTTGCACGTGGACCACTTCGAATTCGCTTGAGTCTTGCAGAGCGGCGACGAGCAAATCCATCGATACGTGCCGGATGGAGCGTATCTCGTTTGGAATGAAGATCTCTTTCCTGGAATGAGTGGATGAGTCGGTCAATCCTCAGGCTCTCGAGACAGGGCACATGCATTTCGTGCAGTCCAGACTTTGCGGTTTGGCCGGCGTCCTGCTCACTGGGAACGCCTCGCCGACTCTCGAAAATCTTGATGATGCCGCGCCGAAAGCCCCCCTTCCGAATGCAGACTTGTGCTCTCATATCGTCTTGCAGCACATCGAAAGCATGGACCTGTTCCGAAAGGACCGTCAGATCATCCTCATTTGCGTGACCGGATAGCATTCTGTGCAGGGGCAATGTGCAGAAAAGCCCATCTACGACCAGGCTATCAAGATCGGGCGGGGTGATGCTAGGAAGGACTGACCGGCCAGGCACAGAAACAGATCGTATTCGACCAAAATCTCCATTTGCGAGACGTTTTTGACCTTCAGAAGCACCTTCTCGGAGCTGTGATTGTGAACTCCGTCCGCATTACCGTAAATCAGCTCCTCCCGATTGCAGTCCGGTGCTGCAGGCTTGCCAGTTAGTTGACCCCGCAGTCACAGACGCAGGAGCCCCGAGACTCGCCTCGGTAGCGCACAACAGAGGAAACGGGGCTCGCACTTGTGCCGCTCGGGATGACCACACTCGGCCGACAGATGACCCTCGAAAACAAGATGAAGCGGGCGCGCGGCACCCAGGCCTTGCAGACGCGCATGCACGCCAGGAGTGTCGCCTTGTCTTTGCAATGAGTGATGACGAGCTCGTACATCTCCGTCGATATGAGTTCCGTCAGTCGGGTTGGTAGGGGGCGGATGGGCCGAGCAGCCATGGGGCGGAACGTCCTCATAAGAGCTTCGTAGAATGCCGGCGACTTGGACGAGTGACGGTCAACGACACGATATGTGGTAGAGTGGCTCGAGGGGTGCGTAGAATGCAAGTGAACGTGTATGATGCGTGGAAATAATTGACGGATGTTTAGTGGTCACGTGACCTAACAGTGGTGGAATGCACTCTGCAGTAGTGCGCCTCATCATGATTGATTGCTCATCACGCTATTCCATAGCTGCGCCTTGATATAGCGATCGCCACTTCTAACTTCGAAAACATTATCACCCCATGTACGCTTCACAAAGTCCAAGGGGTCCCCGTGTTATTTCAGCTACTTGAGTTGACACTTTCTGCGGACTGCTCCGGATTCTGATCTGATTTTGCCCTCATCCGCGACTATGCGTCTTGTAAATAGCACAAGAGGCGTATTTCTCTTTCGCGATCGGCCGCACCGGTGATCTGCACTCGGCAACGAACACGCATGTCGTGCTGCGCGATACACAGAGCGCCAGCGCCAGGATGAGGAGAAGGAATAGAGGTCGGAGTAGCAGAGGCTTCATGGCGAGTGCGAAAAGGACGATGGTCAGTGCGATCATCACGAGAAACGATTAGAATAAAGGACGCGAGAGCGCTAGAACATCTGCAGGCGACTCCAGGCGTTCGCCCGAGGCCATTTGTCCCCGGAAGCCACCGTTCTCTTCATATCGTGAGCGGTTTCATGCCAACACTGAAACGGTTATTCCAAGGTCTGAAAATGCAAGTCTTGTGATAATTACACCATGACCGGTCCCGTGACAGCACTTCAACTATTGTACAACTTGGACTTTCGCTAGAGGCAAAGGATGTAGATCCTGTAGATACTCCTGGGAGCGATTGACTGTAATACACGACATTTCTTTCTCAGATGTTCAGGAATTGAATACGAGCTCGACGACATCCCCACTCCCATGTGCCATTAGGAATATTCTCTCATCCCGGCCGACCGCGTTGAGCAGCGTATATTGGCCGAGAACCGTCTGCTTGGACCCCCCAGTTTCGGTCCACCACACATAGAGGCACGTAGATGTAAATGCGAGCAGGTAGGGTTCCTTGAGGGCTGAGATTATGCAGGTGTCAGTGACGATTCATATGAGCAGGGGATCCGTGCTAGGTGGGCGCACCAAAGTAGATTGGAGGCGAGCCTTCGGACCAGCGCATCATGGGCGGCTCTGAGAGCTGATTCCCATGTAGGTTGACGAATAACCCGAATTCTGTGCAGGTCAGCGTTGGATTCCCTCTCTGACTGACTGCAGGAATGAATGAATACTGACTGTCGTAGCAGACCAAGAACCTCTCCTGATCTCGCGATCTGATACATTCCAGCGCCCTGAGAGATTTATTCCTGAATACAAACTTGAGGGTGAAGTCGTTGGGGTCGAGCAAACTCTGCGTCTCCGCGGTCTGCACGTGGATGACCTCGAAGCCACCCGTGCCCTGCAGACCGACGACGAGCATGTTCATAGTTGCCTGCCGGAGGGAGTGTATCCCGCTCGGGACGAACATCTCCCTCCTGATCCGCGCAAACGAGTCAGATCATTCCCAAGTCGTGAAGACACGGCATTTTACGTGCGTTTTGTGCAGACCCCACGTGGCGGGTTGGCCTGCGCCCTGCCCGCTGGAAACCCCTCGCCGGGTCTCAAAGACCTTGATGATGCCATTCCGAGAGCTGCCCTTCCGGACGCATACTTGGGCCTTCGCGCCGTCTCGCAGAACATCGAAGGCGTGAACGTGCTTCGACAGGACTGTCAGATCATGCTCGTGCGCGTGGCCGGATAGCAGTCTATCCAGCGGTAATGTGCTGAACAGCCCGTCTGCAACCAAGTATCAAGATGGGTGTGTGGGGTGCCAGGGAAGAAAAGGGAGACTGACCAGCCAGGCACAGAAATAGATCGTATTCGACTAAAATCGCCATCTGCGATACGTGCTTGACCCTCAGCAGTATTCTCCTGGAGGCGGAATGGTAGACCCCATCCGAGTTACCGTGGATCAGCTCCTCCACATCGGAGTCTGGTCCTGCAGGCCTGCCAGTCAGTTGACCCCGGTCACCGACACAGGAACCCTAGGACTCACCTCGGTAGAGCGCAACACAGGAAACGAGGCTCCCGGTTGTGCCGCTTGGAATGACGACGCGCGGACGACAGATAACCCTCGAAAACAAGATGAAGCGGGCGCGCGGCACCCAGGCCCTGCAGACGCGCATGCACGCCAGCAGTGTCGCCTTGTCCGTGCAATAAGTGATGACCTGCTCGTATATCTCCGTCGACACGAGTTCGGTGAGTCGGGTTGGTAGGGGGTGGATGATCGGCGCGGCGGCCCCGGGGCGACTGCTTGATGTGTGCGGGGTGTCCTCGCCGGGACGTGGCAAGACGTGCATGAACTTCTGGCGGAGGTTGGTCCATGATTTGCTCTGAGAGCTTGCGGAGAGTGCCGGTGATCTGGACGAGGTCATCGGTTTGAAGTTTGAAGTGCAGGCTGGTTGCGGTGGGTGAGTGACGGTGGACGACACAATACGCGCCGGCTACTCTGGCATGCAGTGCTCATCATGCCAGTGGCTGTTCATCACGATGATGGGTATCTGTGCTGTTTCACAGTATTGCTACCCAGGCAATATTATAGCGATCGTTGATTCTACCTTCGAGAGCAGACACACAGGACAGAAGTTCGCTCCCACACATCATGATCATGACGCGCCGAGAAGGAGACCACGTGACCGTCCCAGGTCTATAACTTGGACTGATCATCTTCCATGGACAGGCCGTACAATACGTCGTTTGAAGACGGTCATATTCGTACACTGACATCAGTTTCTTCGAATTTCGGTTTGAACTCTGTCTCCATTTATGGCTATGCATCTTGCGCAAGGCACAGGGAGCACCGTACTACAAGTTTCGAATCTCGACCCTTCCTCTTCCTTACTTCGACGGGCAGTCGCCGCTCAGGATAGGCGCGCGCAGACCAGCCCCCAAAGCCGGAAGCACAGCATCGTGGAACTGCGTCACGTAATTGTACGCCAAGACCTGGTTGCTCGAGCAGACATGCGTGGTGACCTCGACCAGCGTCGCCCTCTTAGCGCAGATGCCCGTGAACCGGAACGTCTCGATGTACCCCTGCGCCTGCACGCTGAACCACGGCTGCGTCGGGTTTACGAACGGCCCCGGCTGCCCGCGGTACGTGTATTCGAGGAACGACGGCGACGGCGACGTCGTGTCTTTGCGATAGGAGAGGAGCGTCTCGTTGAAGGAGGCGCCCGCGAACGACCCGCTGCGCGTTGCGCCTGGGACGTTGTTCTTCCCCGTTACGACGGTCGCGTTGGCGCCCTAATACGAGACATGCGCGTGAGCACCGCAGAGGAGACTGGCGCGCCGGCGGACGGTGTACTCACATACCAGCTCAGATTGAAGAAAGACTGGGTGATGTGGATGAACTCATGCGCGGGAGCCAGAAAGGCATAGTTGTTGTGCACAAAACTCGGCGCAGAACCGCGCGGGCAATCAAGGTCAGTCGGGACTACGAGATCATGCTGTCCCTGCGCAAGAGCCGGAAGCAGCAGGCACAAGGCAATTGAGAAAGAGAGGCTGCGGAGCAACATGGCACTATGCGTGCTATGACTCTGTGCTGTAGCTTTTGTGCACAGGGGGGGCGAACAGAAGTATCGCCCAAGATACGAGTTGCGATCGAGAGCTAAAATGATGAAACGGCGGCGAGGTATGCATCGCATATTATCATGGGACGGCCGGCTTACGCCCGCAAACTTCGGGTTGGCGTCGAGCATAGACGAATAGAACGCACAATCGATGACCAGCTCGGACGACGCTGGGCAAGCGAAGTGTCAGGGCTAGTACAAAGAACGGATGGAAGCTAGAGCCGCTTCAGGGGTCCGTAGAAAGCCCCAATTACGGATCGGGCTACTATTGTGCCCAGGGCGATTGTCGACAGCTGCATGCCCTGGAGGATGAAGTAAATAGAAAGGTCGAGACTGATCGAGTGGATATCGGTCACGTGCAAACTCTCCGCTCCTCCGAGACATACAAGACTACTGTTAGATACGACAGAATCTTTCAATGGGTATAGTACTAGTGCGCATTAGGTAGGATCGACGCTCAGCTAGCTCTGGCCACCATATCTTCGAGGGGGATAGCCCGATAAGCGCCACCACCATCTGCAGAAGGTGCCCAAACAGCATCATCCAGCAGATAGACCAACAATCCGTCCTTTCCATCGACAGTTCGCGAGACCCGGAACAGCGGGACCCGCGAGATCTCGTGCGCCTTCCCAGTCGGCATGAAGAGGAGATTGTGTGATGCGGCGAACTCCTCCACGATCGAGCGAAAGGTGATCTCGTACTTGCGCGCCGAGGGCCGAGCTGCCTTCGGCACGGCAGCGGTTTTCGCGGCGACACCAGCGGCGGCCATTTCCGCGACAAAATCGGGCCGGGCAAGTTTCGTAGGTGCATCGGGCCCCAGTTCGATGGCCTTGTTCATGAGCTGCAGACCGCGTGTGAAGCCCTGGCTAATCCCGGGCATCGCCTGGACGTTCTCGGGGAAGGACTCTTTCCACCGAGAGAACCACTGTGCGACCTCTTCGTAGCTCACCCCTGGCGTGACAAGTAACAGATGCAGCACGTCGAGCCATTTGGGAATGAACTCTGTCTCCAGAATCTGGGAAAAGATGGACGGTCGGATGACTCCGGACCACTGGATGACCTTGGATAACGGCGCCATATCTTGGTCCCGCGGATTGACGTGGAAATCTTCCCGAAGCAAGGCTCCCAATTTGGGGACAACATATTTGAGTAGCATTGCATCCCACTCCTTGGCATCAAACACTTCTCGCCAAGCGGTCAAATCTTCGGGCATGTCTTCCCCGCAGTTCCAGCTTCGCAGAACACTCTTTAGTTTCCTTTGCGCATCACCAATCAGGTCTTCCGTTCTCAGACCCAAATGAGGCAACCACGGGAACACCAGACTCCGCAAAGACCCGTTCGCACGTTTCGCATTCCACTCTGCGACAGCCTTTTTTACTTTGGGAAGAACGAGTTGGTCGAGCAGGTTGTCGCGAATAAAAGCAGGGAGAAACGAGGCCCAGACTTCGTATAATTTGACTGCTGGTTGGGGCGTGTATGGCGTCCAATCGTTGTTGATCGCAGTCCGAACTTTTGGGAGCCACACGTTCCACAGCAAGCTCTCGAACGGCGTCATGGGCTTTTCACTAGGAGACGATGAGCAAATACACGAAACATAGGTAAGGAACGGACATCTGTACGGGAGCGATAGATTTGGTGCCGTAGACGTCGACCTGGTTCTCGACGGTCTTCGCTTGCTCTTCTTTGATTCTCAGAACATTGCGCCAAGTCCGGAAGGTCGAAACAAAGTCGCCCGGAGACTCGAGAGGATTCCATGCGGTCACCAATCTCCTCAATAGCGGAGCAATGGCAGCAACAGCTATCTCATCCAGCCGATACTTTTCTAGCTCTGGGCCAAACTGATCACTGAGCTTATAGAACAACGGGGAGAAGCTGTCCAGTGACGGTTCGTAGGACGAGGCGAGTTCCTTTGACTTGCTGTCGATCTCGTTGGCCACAATGTGTACTTGCTGGAGGCGCGCAATCACTGGAAGAAAATTGGACATCGTTCGAAAGCATCGATCAGGATACACTCACGATCGGCTTCCTCCTCGACTTTCTTCCTCAGTCTGGCGTCTTCGCGAACGATCCACTGCTTTCGATCGTCGAGAGCTTTCGCTTCGCGCGCCAGTCCATCAAGATCTTTCTTGCAATCTTCTGCTATGAGCCGAATGTTGTGTCGAACTTCAGGTATCCTGGTGGGATCATTGGAAGGCGACCAAGTCGATTTGAGAGAGATATCTGTGATTGACGACACTTCTCGCAGCTATGATTCAAGTTTGAGTGAGGAAGCTGGGATACATAGAAGGAGACCAGCGCACCTCTGCACCCGTGGCATCGATGATCTGACCGAGGCTTGAAGCGCCAACGTCCTCGCCAGCTGCTGCGATGATCTGCTCGTAAGTCTTGTGTTCGACCTTGGTCTTGACCCTCTGCGGTCGTTTCCAGACATCTGAGCGTTTCTCCTTGGCTTCTTTGTCCTTCTTTCTAGCTTTTCGCATAGCAGGAGTCTCGCTTTCTTCGTCGCTGACGGCTTCACCTCTTCTGCGAGCCTCGGCCTTGGACTGATCTGTCTTCTCCTTGAATCCACGATAACCCATACCCATCTTTTGCGGCCGCAGTTTACTCTCTACCGGGGTGACGATACCCTCGCCTGAAGCACCGAGACCTGCGCCTGATTGCCAGCCCATCTTGGAGAGAAGCCGCGCTCCAATGCTGCCAGATATTTTGTTGAAGTGCATTTGTTCCGACGAGCTGAGTGGAGCCGCAGGTTTACTTGAAGAGGAAGAGTTGCGCACAAAAGACGGTTTGCGACTACCGAAGGAAGGCGGGATCTCGTCTTCCACGACGGGAGGTGGTGGTGGGGCATGGGCACCGATCCCTCCGCGTGAGCCCATGCCAGCAGCTGAGGCTGGAGGAGGCTCCTCGCTCGCTTTGGAGAAAGCAGACAATCCTGACTTGGCGAATGCGGAGCCGAGTCCACCTTTACTGAACGCCGATGATGATGAACCGGCAAGGCGGGAGGAGCCGATCCCTCCGCCTGCCTTGGAGGACCCAATACCGGCTTTTGGGGGCGAATTGAATGACATTGGTGCGTCTGAATCTTCGGGTAACGCAGGTGCGCGAGAGCCTATTCCTCCCATTCCCATTCCCATTCGCGGCCGTTCATCCATGTCATCTTCCTCTTCCCTTATTCGAGGCGATGGTGGCTTGGACAATTCCGGTTCCTCTCCATCATCCGAGTCTTCATCCTCGTCACCGTCCCCTTCTTCTTCATCCACCTCCATCTTCTGCTGCCCCGCATCCCCCGAAACAAACGCGGGTGCTTTTGTCCAATCATTCCTCCGAGATGAGCCCGCTTTCCTACGAGGCATGAGATCAGCTTCGAGGCCGTCTTCATCCTCATCGTCCTCGTCACTGACCCGCCTGCGTTTCCTCTTCGTGCCATACGGGTTCTCAAGAGTTCCCGTGCAGCGCGTGCATCCGCGCTCTCGTTCGGGTTGTAATCATCGTCATCACCGTTTCCAGAGTCGGAAGCGTCTGAGTCGAGTCCATCGTCGATATAGCGTTTGCGGCGGGCCATGGTCGTAATCGTCGCGGTGGAATTGGATCAACACACACGCGTGTGTGTGACCGAAAAGGTAGAGGTACACAGCCACCACCTCTCGGCTGCTCTCAACTTCATGTACCGCGACAATGACCCGCCGGGGCTGAGGCATACGGCCAGCCATTTGAAGGCGGCGAACGCAAGACAATTAAGAGAGGATGTAATCGCGAACATATCTACGCGTGCACCGTCACAATCCATGCCCACGCGCCCGCTAGCACCAACGACCGTCAACCGATCTCGCCCGCTTCCCCCTCCGACGAACTCACACTCGACCCGGGACACTGCCATCGTGCTCAGCGAAGGCTCAGAAACCGATGATTCCGACATTCAAATCATTTCCGAGTCGTTGGTGAAGCGTGATACTGTCACACCGCACGAAGACAGGGCCGCGTCGTCTGTGTCTGGGCGCGGCAACCGCAAGCCGGCGTCGGCGAGGAGTATTACTGCCATCTCGGACGACGAGGACCAAAAGCCGGTTGTCACTGAACGTTATGGTCGACCGGGCTCGAAGACAAATCCACTGGCACCCGGAACGCCGAGCGTGAGGAAGAGGAAACGCAAGCCAGAGAGCGTGAGCGCGAGCGCGATAGAAGATGCAAGGTAAGCCCGCTTCGGTTCATTAGCCGCCGGTATCCCTGATGCTTCGATATCCGTGCAGACCGCCGAAATCTCTCAAACGCGCTCACACGCTCGCGTATATCCCGACGAGAAGAGAACCCCCAATGAGAATGTCAATCGCATCGTCGATGGCGATGCCAAAGCGCATGCTATCGAACCCTACACACATCAAGAAGGAACCCGAGATCATTGACCTGGTTGAATCGGACGACGATGTCGATATGCCACGCGCACATGATGTTTTGGACAAACAGGACGTGAAGGAAGAAGAGGAGTCTGATCCTGAAGATGATTATGACGCTTTTTGGGAAGATCCTGTAGGTATAATATGCTCGCCTGATCCAGCCTGCTCACGCCTTACTCAGATTGAAGTCGAAGAGCCTGCAGAGAACTACGAAGAACCTACCCCAATCGCCGAACCTGATCTGTCGCTAGGAGGGATGTTTCAATCTATGCATCTTGGTCGAGGGCATGTCCCGCGGCGGAAGATCACATTTGAAGGTTGGCATGGCACAGTCGAATCCAAGGTGCGTCGTTCTTCGGCACTAGACTGCAGCTCATATTTTTGCGAAACAGTTAGATAGATGGTATGAGCTTCCTCGAAGTCAGCCGCGTGCCCGATTCCGCGAGCAGCGACCTTCATTGGTTGAAGCAGTTGGCTTCGACCGTTTGACGGAGAAACGCAGGGTTAAACAGTCAGGAGGATGTGTGTCTCGATCATCCATGGCAACGAAACTGAAAGTCTCACCGAAAGTGCAGCAATTAACATGATCTTGCAACATAATGGGAGGGTAGTGGTCTGCTCTGCGACGCCAGGTGGCGAATCAAGTAATGCGTGTCAGTAGGTTGGTTTACATCGGAATACTATCTGATTTCTCCCTGCAGCAGAGCCAGATCCATATAACAGGGCAGGAACACTCATAAGCTGGTCTCAAGTTGAAACGATGGTTTCCCTTCTGACGTTTTCTGACTTGTCTCACAGGCGAATCCTGCAGATGTGGTCGACCTGGAGCAACAGCAGCGTGCGTTCCCAGAATGTCCTTTCCGATTCAAGTGGACTGATTTTGCCACTAGTTGGACAGGCCGAAAATGTGCCCCACAACACCGTCAAGTGCATAGCATACGACCCTTATTCCAATGTTTTAGCAGCTTCTAGCGGAAAAGTCGTTCACACTTGGGATTACGATTCCGAGCTGGACAGTTACGAAGTCAAAGACATTTATCGTTACAGTGCGTGTCATCAGTCACTACATGAGCTACGACCGCTCAATTACTTGAAGAATACCGAAACAAATCAGTGACTCCATTACAAGTCATCTTTAAACCAGACGAAGCCGGTGTACTGGGTGTCGGAGAACGGTTTGTGATGATTCCCGCCTTCCAGTGGAATTGCTCAAACAGGACCATAGGTCTCTTACCGTCCACAGAGTCAACAGTGATTCGCAGCACAGTTTTAGCCTCACTCCTGAAGGGCAAGAGCCGTTTCATACCGTCGGTTCCTTTGTGTGGGGTGCAGATTCACTCTTGTTCGCATCAACGGAACCCACTATGGACCAGAAAGCACCCAATCCACACAAGTTCTGTGGTTTTCATGGCGCCTTCGACCTCAACAGCCGCGACAAACTGCCGTTGTTTGACTTGGAGACCTCGCCTTCGGGATACGGGGAAGCTGGGGATGCAATGTGCATCGACGATTGTGGTAAATGTCTCAGATTGTGCGAACTCTCCGGACTGACCTCCCATCCCTTCTTCAGGAAGCCTTGTCGCTCTTGCCACTCAAAATGAAACCAAAAACACTCTCAGATTATACGATGTGCGTCGGAGGGACGGTAGGGCACGGCGGACAATCCAGTTGGAGTCGTTCTCGGACAAATTGCGCGAGGTCACTGCATCTCTTTCAGTCCCGACGGTCTGTACATTGCGGTCGGCCGGTGAGTGCTTCTTCCGGTTTCACACCACACACGGGCAAGACGCAATAGTCATGTTCCCTGTACAGGTCCGATAATCACGCTCACATCTACGACACGCGGATGTTCAAGAAGCACGATCTGCGAGACCGAGACCCGTATCGACTGCTGGCCGATTTCAAGCATTTACCTGGCGAGGATTTCGGAGTTACATCCGCTCAAGAGAGAGAGAAAACGGACTGCGGCATCACTGGCATGCACTGGGCGGAGAGTCGAGACTTGAAACGGAATGCATTGGTCACCAGTGGGGACGACGGTACGCCTTTGCCGAGTTGTCAGATGCAGGCTTTTGCTGACGAGCGTCTCACCAGGTCATATTCGACTATGGAATCCCGACCATTCTAATCAGAATGGTCATTACATCGCGACCACGGACGCCGATGTAGCTACCTTCGTAGTAGGGATCGGAGTCTAGGCGAGCACCGGCTCATTGCGTGAGCGCTTCTGTCTCACATGGAGTGCATGTGCTGAGATCACACAGAGGAGATATGGATGGCACCGTCTATGTATTTGACGATTATCCTGACATCTAGTCATCATTGGCGAGGAGGGGGTGAGCGCTCTGCTCTCTGCATTAATGTATTATGTACTTTTGAATCTAAAGATATGCACGGGCGCTCCTTCGGGCCATCTGGACGCAGATAAGCGCGAGCTGAGGGAACAGAGACTGTGCGACGCACCTCGATGACTTTCCACCCACCGGTGAGCTCGTTATCCAGCTCCTCCTCCACGCGTGTCACAGCAGCAACATACGTGCACTGCTCGACTTTGTTCTCCGCGCCAACGACGATTTCCCTTGATATTGCGTTCCGGAATAGCAGGACCTCCTGCGTCGAGAATTGGATCACAAAGACAGGTAGCTCGTTCTCGAGTACTTTCCCGGCAGAGATCTGAGCAAAAGAGTTTGAGCCTAGGCAGGGTCGCAAACATTCGAAAGAAACTCACGTCGACTTGTCGGATATCGAGCACTTTGCTGTCGCTAATCAGGCCTTGTCGTAGATAGACCTCCATCGTTGCCCAAAGCACATTATATGTCTTTCGAAACATTGAGCCAGCCATTTTCCACAAAACTGCAGGCCACACTCACCGCCTCACCACACCAGGCTTTCAATGCGGCCTGGTCGGCGCTCAAATACGCGTCCACGACCTCCGGCACGATGTATTCACGCAGTTCCCGCTCGAACGAGTCGTGCGTGTAGGTCGGGTCTAGGTTCTTCATCATGCGATTGACCTGCGCCATCTCGTTCTCCTCGAACCACGACCCGACGGTCTCGGTGATGCCCCGCACCGAGGCGACGACGGGGTTTTCCGATTCGTCGTAAGCTTGCCGCCAGGACGCCAGCGTGCGGAAGACCGGGCTCTCTTCCTTCATGCGGTTCCATTTTTCTTGTCGGGGTGAGTCTTTGTGGAGGACGAGGGCCGACCCTGCTCTGTGCTTGCTTTAAATATGACTCCCAATTGAGATACTGTGAGCTTACTCCTCGTTGACGGCGACACGGTTGGCTTGTGCGAATCCGCTCGTGCGACCAAGCTTTTCTAGCCGCTTCTGCCGCCTCAGCCGCCGTGCTTCCCTCTCCTCGAAACCAGCGTGCTTCGCGCTCCCGCTGTCATCCAGTGCGTCAACAAGGGTCTCGGCTAACGACTTGTACGCGGCGGTGTTGCGGATGGGCTCGGTGGACTTCTCTATGGACGAGGACACGGCTGCGGATGCGCGTGAGATCTGGACGGGGGAATGGAATAAGAGAAAAGTCGCGTGGGCTACGAGATGGCACGCACCGCACGCATGATTTCGCTCTCCTCCATCGTCTTCAGCGCCTCGCCTACCGCGTCGCCGACCTTGACTCCCGTTTTCCGCAACTCCTCGGCGGCTGCCCGAAGCCGAGGGTTTTCTTGGATACTCGACGTGAGCTGCAAAACCAGTGAGTCCTGGGGTCCGAGCGAATTAGAAAGGGGAGGGAGCGAAAAACCCACCGTGCCCGCTCGTACGCCGCGCGCGCGCGTTTCATTGCCTCAGAGTCCTGCAACTTGTCCACGTCGCCCTGCAGCTGCTTGACATTCTCCTGCAGCTCCCGTTCTTCTTCAGCTCGTCGCGCAGCACCTCCACGAAGGTCTGGAACGGGGACTTCGGGACCTCGTTACGATTTCGGGAGGACGAGTGGAACCCTGCTGACGCGCCGGTCGGAAATGTTCGGAATGGGGCGCTTGGGCGCTGTCGGAGGAGAGAGCCCGAGGATGCACTCCGCGCGCAGCAGTGCGGGCGACGAGAGCTTGGAGGGTGTCTGGCAGCATCGGGGAGTGCGTAACGGCGAATGAGAGCGGGGAAACCGACTCGAAATATTTTGGTGGGACCAAGCAGAGCCAAAGAGTGAGCACGGCCACATACGGCATCCTTTTTGTTGCAAGTTCCAGCCCCGGGACCAGAACAGGTCCCGGGACTTGGATTGGAAGACATAGCAGCGCGTCGGTGGGCTCGGGATGCCGTATTACTCACAGGCTATTGTGCGCTCTGCTTCTTGCCGAATGTCGCGGTGACAGTGCCGAGGGGCAGACAATAACGGCGCGGCCGTCAGTTGATGCGCGCAAGCCACCGGGCTCGCAACTCGAGTTTATTGTGTAACTAAAATTGGCTGCCTGCTACGCTTATATAAAGCCAGTCAACATCAATGTCAACCTTCGTGGTCTTACAGTACCTTCACTCTCGGAGTCATGCTCGCTCTCCTTCCACTCCTCGCGGCATTCTCAACAGCAGTCTTTGCTCAGACCGGCAGCGACCTCCCCAGCTCTTTCCCTCATGTTTATCCTGGCCAGCCTCGGGGAGACTATAGTCCCCGCCTGGCAAAAGTGTCGGTTCTTCCGAAGTTGAAATCGGCCGATGAAAGCTAATACCAGTCCAGACTTTCGCGTCGGGGATCGACTGCCCAACGCGACATTCCCCGTACCCAGCAGCTACGCAGAACATTGGAGTGCAGCGCGCAGGGCATCCGAATAACACGCTCTTCTTCTGGGCATCGAGAAGCAGCCCGGCTCGCTGACAAAAGCCAGAAGCACAGAACCGTGGGGTATTTGGCTGAATGGGGGGTCAGTCACCCACCTCAATTTACCGTGTCTCGTCTTCTCATGCTTCACTCCAGGCCAGGTGCTTAATTCATCCTTTGCCTCTTCGATATTCTGGGTTGACAAGTAGTGTGTCCGCTAGGCTCGTCCAGTCTGATCGGGTTCTTCCTGGAGGTCGGTCTAGCGGAGCTCCTAAGCGTTATTTCTGCGTCCGGACTAAGTCGCCTCCAGAATGGGCCGATTCGGATGCAGCAAACGGAACCACCATCTCACTCAATCCATACAGCTGGATAAGGTGTCGGACTTTGTCTGGATCGACCAACCGGTGGGCGTGGGTTGGTCTACCGCCGATGCGGCTGGTTACAGTGCGAAACTCCACGCCTCTCATCTCTCTCGTGCTGACGACTCCGTACTTTGAAAGTCCCCGACGAAGACCAGATGGGCGCGGACTTTGTGCGTGTTGCCCCGTATGTCTGCTGCTTGGCTCATGTTCGGCGGCGTAGATGGTTCCTCGGAAACCTGGTCAAAGTCTTCCCTGAGCTCGCGCACCGTCCATTGCATCTCACGGGAGAAAGCTACGCTGGCGTGTGAGTGGTTTCTGTCATTCTCAAGGCTCTGTGTTGACCTGCCGAGCAGATATATCCCGTACATCATGAAGGTTTGTCCTCGGCGTTGATGCTATGCCGGGCCCTGAGCCTGATACCTCCAGGCTTATTTCTCGATGTCAAAACCACCGTAAAGATCGCTAGATCGCTATTGGAGACGGATCAATTGCATCCGATGTTGTATTCGAACTCCTTCCAAGCGTCAGCAGATCTCGCAATCCTATCTTCCTATTCTTACTCCCATCCTACAGACGAACATACTAGAACATACCCTCAACTAATCGGTTACGATCAAGACGTGTACAAATATTTCAAAAACAGTGCGTCGTCTCTCCGGATCGACCGAAGTCGTTTCTGACTGGAGAGCAGAGAACATCTCTGTGGTTACGATATCAACCTGACCTATCCCCAAAACTGTCAATCAACACGCTTCCGTTTATTGATGCACGCGAGCGCGACGTGCCGTTTCTCGCCAAGAGCGCAAAGGTGTTGAAGCGTGGCTGGTGGGCGAGATCATGGATCGCTACTCCCGCTTTGGATGCTACGCAGAAAGACAACATTGCCGTCGAGCGGGAGACCAAGACTTGGAAACGCGATCTGAGCATGCGGGCCAATTGGACTGACTCGACGCTCGGTGGTACGGGTGTGCACTGCTCCCGGAGCTCATTGATTAC
>CAVNYO010000117.1:0-144607 GCA_963692855.1 Mycena citricolor | reverse complement strand
CCCGCTCCTTCCTCCGTTTACGACGCTTGCGATCCTCGTCGGAACCATCTTCATCCTTGTCTCTGCGCTTGTGGTCTCTGCTTTAGAACGGTCGTGGTCGCGTTTATCCCGGTATGTCACGATCCTAGATGAGTCGGATAGGTTGTTGGTTGCGTGACAGCACCTTGCGAGGTCAGAGGAGATAGGCTGGGAAAGATGGCGTCGCACAATGGAGTGGTCCCGAGGGAGATAGCTCTCTGAGCTTCGGCTCCTGCTTCTGCCGTGGCCTGAAGACCGAGCGTGGTGGCGCTGCGAATTCGTATAGTTACTTTTGAAGCCCCGAGCTCTGAGGAAAGTAGCTTACAGAGCGCTGCGGGCTTGCACTTCGTTGACGCTAATGGAAGAACAACTCTCGCCAGTGGGTGTTACGACGGAGAGCGAACCCACTGAATGTTATCATCTCTATGTCGAGCGATGGACGGATCGCGCGCTAGAGTTGCCATCCTGCGGTCCAGGTGAGCCTAGCCGGCCTCAAGATGTAACGGTTGGCGCCACACACATCTGCTCTCTCGAACGTTGCCGTTCCCGCAGAGTGATTGTCATAGGCGACTTTCGTTCCAAATCCGTTGTTTTTGCTCGTAAAGAACGACGGTGATGCGTTACTTGGGCAGTTTCCACTTCGTCGCGCAGACATTTGAGCGGGAAGAGGTGTGCAATTTATGATATTCCGACAATGCTGAATCCTCTCTCCGTTCTTGTGATGATTTTCAGGTGTAACGTCAGAAAGCGCAGGCAGAAGTAGTCAACGGACAAAGGATGAGCTTTGCTTTGGCTTGCATGCGCGTTATGTTTTAGATCGTCCTTACCGACGTGGGGAGAGGTGGTTTCAAAGTTTGGTCCCACCTTGACGAGTATCCCATCATTCGAGAGCTGACTGTTGGGGAACGAAGCAACGCAGAACTGAGGGTTCGATTCGGAAGTAAAGCCGATCATGACAGCGGCGCAAAGTAAGTGCAACACGCTTGAGCGGCTGAGCCATATCTGACTACTTGTTCTTACCACTAATATTCACCCCATGAATTGTGAACTGACAATTGCTTCTCATTCAAGAGCTGGTTGATGTTTTACCTACCCTACTATGAATCCGTCCGTCCTTTACGTCAAAAATTCAGAGAGTCCATAATCTTGCATTGAAGATTCGCTTGCGTCTTAGGTGGGTCCAACGGTCAAGATTCCTGTTGTCAAACAGCAAAGCCTTTGGGCTTGGCTTCAACACTCGCAGGCGACCGGGTTCGCTCCCCGCCCGATGAGCTTTTTGAGTGTAGTCGATCATGTTCATCTATCTTTTTATAAACAACATACCAGAAGCTGTGCAAGAGCAAGATCATTGGCAATACCGCAGAATTCTATTAAGCGTGTTTTCTTCGCATGGACAGCGGGCGAACATGTTTCATCAATGACTCTGAATTTATCACATGCTACTGTAAGTCCTAGCTTGAGCGCTCGACGGCGGGACGACCCTGACTACTATCCAACTGAGTGTTGCTCAAGCTTTGGAATTTAAAAGTCTCGGCCGGATTTCAGTGACAGGGTCGCACTATCTCAGTTGACATTGCGCCTTTCCGTGCATTAAGGACGGTGCCTCCGTGTTCCAGATTACGGACCATCGACATCTACATACTACAGACCCTGAGAGGGTCGCGGTCCAGACCCAGACCTGGGGCATTGCGCTGCAGAGGCCCAGCTCCTGCCCACAAGACACCGAATTCAATTCTGTTCCGTCTGTCGCGCCTGCGCAACCAAAGATTCGGCAAAGTCCTGGAAATCATTCCTCTTGCAGGCCCGGCCAGGCTAATGAAATTTGAGATACTGTCGATTCGATGGACAGCCTTTTCTCTGACCTTGAACGCATAGACAGCCGTTTGTCCGGTTGCTTCTTTCATAGCCACGCGCAGGACAAGGTCGTGTGCGTCGAATGTGCATCGCACAGTCGGCTGCATGAGCACGTTCATGGACACTTTCCATAAAGGTTCACGGCGAAAGACTGGCGATTCTCAGCATCAGCGATCCGAAGAAAAGTTGTTGACACTCACGAAGACGTTTTATGCCAGTCGCTCGGTGAGACAAAAACTTGATGTGTCCGACCATCCCACTGGAGAAGGCGTCGTCACCTTGTTTCACAAAAAGCTTAACCCCTTTGGCCTCGAGGACAACATCTTCGTCCTCTTCACCCGTGGAATCTGGCGGATAAAGGTAGTTAGAATTCAGGTCGCTCATCAGTGGAGATGAGCAGCAAACGCACGAGATTGGACTTGCAAGACGCCCGCCTTCGCAGCCAATAGCGCGGGTGCCTCCTCCTTTTGAGAATCACTGGATTTGTCCTTGATCCAACTCGGTTTCGAAAGGGCTGCGTTCGATGATCCGAATGTTGCCGAAGTTGCGGCCGCAAAACCAGCGAATGCACCTGTAGACGCATTTCGCTGAGCTGAACTGAGCAGCAGCACCAATGTGAAAACTTATGACAGACACTCACAGTCGTCGGAAAAGACGGAAAGCGCGGAGGAGTTTGTGGAAAGGCAAATCGCGGGCCCGGACAGTCGCTGCTCTTTGCTGGGGTTTGGGGAGACACGAGCACTTCCAAAGAGCTCGTCGGCTGCGCTGCTTCCGATATGTTCTCCACAACAGCTGGCACCAGTGACTTGTCGACTGGCCGAGTCTCAGCTGGAATACCAACCTGGAAAATATGAATGCCAATGGAACACATTAGACGGCGCAGAGCGTACCTGCTCTGATTCCTCTTGCGGCGGCTCAGAGTTGTTTCTTCTCTTGTTAGGATAAATGGCTTTCAGATTCTGGTGTGCGCGTTGAATGTGGGCCGGACGCTGAAAGGTATTGGACACACATGTGGATAGCCCATCTCCTATTTCTGAACGTCAGTCACTTGGATCACTACAGAAACCCCAACGGTGCGCACCGGATCTATCTCATCCTCCTCATCCTCGGGTGACCTCTTGCGCTTGAGAACGACAGATTCCAGATCGGGGATCGGGGCGGAGGGTGATTCAACGTCTTCCGGGGTAGCCAAATCAGTGATTTCATCGGCTGGAGGCATAGCTGCTTTTTCGGGAGAATTGATCGAAGTCGCGCTTGTTCCAGACGATGTACTGGGCTCCGCTTTCTCCTGGCTCGATGCGGGATTGGGTGATGACATAGCACGTCTGTAGAAAGGGAAGGTCATTCAAGGCAGAAGTGATCGCGAAGAATATAGTGCACGTTGGAAGCGATCTGATCTTGCGCGCGGCAGTGTAGCCTGCAGTTGCTGCGAGAGTCGCGAGGCCACAAAACACGATAGGCAAACTCTCCACAACCGTCACTGGGAGCATGATAAGCAAAATGTGGGGGTGGGGGGAGACTAGCAAAGTGAGAGGTCAATAAGTCTGGGGAATGTCTTATATGGATGCAGCACGCTGCCTAAGCGTGATTGCTCCGCCTCGAGGTCGTAGATTGAGATACACGAGGCAAACACACGGTTGCTGAGAGATCATCTGAGCGCCTCACCAAGGGCGGCGCGCTCCAAGGGAGTTCAGATCGCGGCGTGGTGCTCAAGAGCGACATCATTAGCCTCGACCATACACTCTTCAATCCCTGCAGAGAGATTCGCACCGATGACAGAGGGAAGACAGAATGAAGCGGCGACACGTCTTCCTTGACCTCTCAACCTTCTGTAACTCCGTGGACAGTGTTGCAAGGCGCGTCGACCCAGAGGAGCGGAGTTGATCTTATTCATCGGTCCCCAGTTATCCGTTCGTAGCCGCCCCGGAATCTCTCTCGCCGTTGCGGAGAATTGGAGATAGCCGAGCAGATTTCCGATCACGTGTCAGAAGAAGTCTACGTGTACCTTCCCCTTTGGGGTATAAATCCGAGTCCTGTGTCTATACCAATCCTTCATCTCCCTCCATCACCATGGTTTACTCGCAGCTTTTGCTGTCTCTCGTGTTGGCCCCCGCGTTTGCCTCGGCTGCCATCTTCCCGAAGGATACTGTGGTGAAGATGCTCGATGCCAAATCCTTCAAACGCGCCATGAAAGCCAACGTCCGTGCTAATCCCGACTGGTCTTTTCATTGACTAGAGCGCTTTGTAGCAAACGAGCATGGTCGCCTTCGTCGCTCCCTGGTGTGGTGTAGGTATATCGTGCTGCTCGAAATCACGTCCTAACTCTTACATTAGCACTGCCAACGTATGGCTCCGGAGTATAGCAAAGCTGCCCTGGGTTTGCACCCTCTTGTCCCCACGTATGCTGTGGACTGTGACGAGGAGAAGAACAAGCGTCTCTGTGCGGAACAAGGTGTTAAGGGTTTCCCCACCGTGAAGGTGAGCGGATCGCAGTGTTTGATCCTAGCACAGCACCCATAACTCTTACAGGTCTTCCCTCGCGGATCTGACGCTCCTCCTATCACTTACGACTCTGGAGAGAGGACAGCAAGTGCTCTGTACTACTTTGCATCCCGGCGCGTTCCATCTGCCTTCAAAAAGCTGTATCAGGTGGAAGATCTGAAACCCTGGATTGAGGAGGTACCATTCGATCTGTCACACCGTACCAATCTCACGCTCTCCAGACTGTCGGACAAACACGAACTCTTCTCTTGACCAAGGACAAGAAAGTCCCACTGTTGTGGAAGGTGCTTGCGAACCAATACAAAGGCCAGCTTGAGTTTGGCACGCACCGCGATCGCAAGGGAAAGGGATCGGAGGCTCTGGGATTCGAAGCTGGCGAGAAGAAAGATTCAAAGGTCCTTGTCTACTCTGCCGGTTCAACAAAGCCTTTCCGATACGAAGGTACGAGGTAATGCGTCAAGTCGCGTAGGCACACCTCATCCCATTTCCAGGGATCAACAAGCTCGACTCTCTTTCCAAATTCTTCGACTCGGTTATCGACGGATCCGCAGACCTGGCCGTGGCCAACGAAGAGGCCAAGGCTGAGGAGTACAATCCCACAGAAGAAGAGCTGGAGATCCAGCGCAAACAAGAGGCTCAAAGGATCGCTCTCCTCCACGGAGGATTTGCAAGCCTGGTTGATTTTGAGAAAGCTGTCCTTTCCGGGGATGCTGCAAACTACCACGATATCAATGGCTTCGGTTCACCTCCCGCTGCCAAGAAAGAGACGCCACCCGAGACTGTTGCTGCTCCTGAGCCCACACCCGAGGCGCAAGTGGGCAAGGACGAGTCTGAGCTGTAGTGCAGACCAGATCTGTGTACTTATTCATCGTCGCTCTATTGTTATTCATATGGGGGTCGTTCATGAGATTTGTCATATTTCGGTTTCTGAGCCGATTGTGCGGAGATCGCGTCGAAGTCTGGAGAACACTAGAGAAGTATCCGTTGCGTATTACACACCGATTGTCAGCAGAGAGATAATTCGCACCAAATAAACACCTAATTTAGATTTGCAATACTTACACTTCCCTAGTTTCTACTACCGCGTCGCTGCTCTGCGAAATCCCGAATGGCGAAGAAATCGGGAAAAGCAAAGAAACCGACCACGGTAGATCCCGTGCCCCAGGCTAACGGGTGCGTGTGCCGTCAAACGCAATCATTCTTGCTCACGGGCTTGCCGCTTCGCAGAGAGGAATCAATGTCGTCAGCAAGTACCAGCACCCCTGCGGTCGAGGCGGATCCTTCTCCAATCTCTGCACCGGAATCCGAGGAAGAAGGCGATGTCCTCGTGCGGGCGGAGAAAATGAAGGAGGAAGGGAATGTGCAGTTCAAGGCGAAGAAGTACGATGAAGCGGTCGCGCTGTACACCAAGGCTATAGGTAAGCGTCAGATTCACTTCATTTCTTATCCCGTCCTTCGCCGATTGAACCTCCGCCGAAGAGTTGAATCCGAATGAGCCTGCATACCTTACGAACCGCGCTGCTGCGTACATGGCCGTGAAAAAATTCCGGGCTGCTTTGGATGATTGCCAGACTGCGGCTCAGATCCAGGCAGCGGCACCTTCTGCGAAGACGCTTCTCCGGCTAGCCCGATGTCAATTTGCGCTCGGATCGACAATCCCTACGCTCTCTACATTGAGGACAGTCCTCTCCCTGGAGCCCAAAAACGCTGCAGCACTACAACTGCAGAGCAAGATCAATGTACTTGAAGGTCACTTGAACACGTTCGAAGGAGCTCGATCGAAGAAGGATTGGGGGCTCGCACGATTGGCGCTCGATAAGTGCCTGCAGGGCATCGAGAGTGAGGGTGGCGAAACACCTCTCGAATGGCGTCTATGGCGTGTGGAGCTGGAATTAGCCCGTGGTAACTTCGACGCAGCCAATAACGCGGCAAAGTGCGTCTTCTCATCGCCCGCGCTCCTCCCGTTATTAATCTATGACTGAAGCGATGCGTTGCGGAACAACTCGAGCTCGTGCGAGGTATTGACCACACGGGCCCTCGTTCTTTTCCTAAGTGGGCGACTGCCCCAGGCCATAAGCCATGTGCAATCCGCATTGCGCAACGACCCTGGTTTCGAGCCTGCACAGAGGTTACGGAAGCGTGTGAAGGAGGTCGAACGGCTCAAAGAGGAAGGAAATCAGGCTTTCAAGTCTGGTCGACTCGAAGAGGCTGTTCAGAAATATACTGAAACTCTTGAGGTGTGTGTATCCTCACGACTTGCTGGATGTCGTTCTGCAGCTTGCATCGGTGTTAGCGTATTGGTTCGGCTGAGGAGGAGGGAAAAGGCGGACAGATCCGTGCAACTCTTTTGTCGAACCGGGCGACAGCGCTCGTGAAGGTACGATCTCAGTTAGACGCCTTGGACCTGCGTTGACCCAATACTGCAGCTCAGTCGATACGAAGAGGCCCTCCAGGACACCACCACCTCACTGCAGCTTGCCCCGGCATCTTTCAAAGCACTGCGCACTCGAGCTCGTATCAATCTGCACATGGAACAGTACGAACAGTCGATCGCGGACTTCCAAGAAGCCATTCGCCAGGCGCAGAGCGATGCCAACTCCAGTGATGCCGAGGTCCGAGCACTTCGCTCAGAGCTGAAGAAGGCCGAGGCTGCTCTCAAGCGAAGCAAGACAAAAGATTACTATAAGATCCTTGGAGTGGCAAGAGACTGTTCGGAGGCAGAGATCCGGAAAGGCTACAGGCGCGAGAGCTTGAAACACCATCCAGACAAGGTGAGGGGTTCTCCGTGTCTCTTTTCTTGGTCTCAAAGATTGCCATACGAAGGGTGGTGACGAGGAGAAGTTCAAGCTCGTTGTCGAGGCGAACGCGGTGTTGTCTGATCCTCAACGTCGAGAACGTTACGATAACGGAGACGACGAAGACGGCATGAATGAATCCGGAATGGGCGGCATGGGTGGTATGGGTGGTGTCGATATCAGTGAGCTTTTTGCCCAGTTCAATGGCGGAGGCGGAGGCGGATTCCACGGCGGCGGCTTCGGCGGCTTTCCTGGAGGGGGAGGTGGTTTCCGTTCTGCCGGCGGCTTTCCAGCAGGTGGTCGAGGCCATTCCCATGGCTTTGGCTTCTAGAATGTTGTGTATATACCCAGCTTTCGCAGATGTATATACTAGATCTTCTTGCCCCCATCTATCTCATCGATCGGATCAAATTCGGAGCGTGTGCCGTGACACCTGCACGTGGGCAGTCAGGACCAAACTTTGGCCAAACGCCCAAACTTTCCTGTCGCGTCCACGACCCTGATTCTTCACGCTCCTTGCTGAGATGTTCAACCTCATCCGCCGGATTTCGAGCTCTGTGATCCCGCGCCCGGACCGGCCCTGGGAGGACGATGGTGAGTGTCCCTTTCATTGCATCTCCAACAAGCTCTTGTGAATTACGCGTCTTTTCGAGGCGTTTCCTGGCCCTTGTCTCCACTTCAATGCTCTGGTCTCTAAGGCAAATACTGAAATCATCCTTAGCGACGTCGAACGCACCCCACGTTGGCAAGAAGCGGCGGATGACGGACGACGATCGTGACGACGACGACGAGCAAGCACGCCAGAAAAGAGCCAGAGCTATAGCTCCGGACGCCGCCGAGGACGAGGCCCGCGGCAGCTCGGCCGCGCCTCAGTCCCAAGTTCCGGACACATCCGACGTCAAAGAGGTCACGAAGGGTGTTAAAGAAGTAGAGTTGGAGGATAAACCGGCACCAGAGAGCGTGCCGCTCCCTGATGAGGAGGAGACCGGTGAACTGGAGCCAGAACTGGATTCAAAGGCGGAGGAGGAAGCCTCCCCCAGATCGGCAGCACGGCCTGAGACCGCCGCTGCTGAAGGCGAATCAGTACCCCAAGATGATCCGAAACTCGAGACCACCGCGCCTGAGGACGTCGCGCAAACTGCTGTCGTGGACATTGCCACTGAAGAGCCGGAGCATCCAGTTGGTGATGCTCCTTCCACGAATGGCTTGAACGAAATCGAAGCCAAAGATGAGACGACAATAGCCGAAGCAGAATCAACCATCGCTCAAAAGCCGACGGCCGTCACGACAAGCGACGACGATGAATGAATCTGGCAGTGATATCTGGCATGGTTCTACACGATTTACCCCTACCATTATTATCTTTTTGCTTTTGTACGCCCCTCTGAGGAGAGACGTTGTATCTCCCTGCTTTGTTTCTTGCTTACTCGATCACTGGTACCCAATTTGTACACATAGGATGCGGACGGCTAATGCGCAAGTCTCCTTGTTCTTCGACATGAACTAGGCTTGGGACTGGGCTTTTGAACGAACAAAGAAGCTTCCAGAGATACGAAATGCTATCAGACTTGTGATCGAAAAAGTCGACCATCCGTTGAAAGCCGTCTGCACCATTTGCAGAGCTGTTCCACAGGAGAGCAGCCTCGCAGACGAACCTCTTTGAGCTCCAAGACCCGAGGTAGAGGTCGTCCTTGGAGCGTTTCTCAGAGAACAATCATGCAGAGAAGCTCTAGGCTTGAACAGTAGGAAAGATGTCATTGGGAGTATGAGAAATATGCAGCGAAGCTCAAGGCAGACGGCGTCGTCCGCGGTAGAAACCTCGGAAGGTGCAAGTACGAAGTGCCTTCATCCAATCGCGAGTAAGCAATCAACTTCAAATGTTCCGAAGGAGAAGCTTGACGGGACGGGAGCGGGGCATGAGCACACAGCGATCGACCATCTAAGGCCCGGTCTGGCCCCGTGCTGGTGATGCGGAATGGCCGCAATGAGTCAGCTGATGTTACGATTCCTCGCTCGGCAACTTCCAACACCTCTTCCGGACCGGTCATAATCGGACAGCGCCAAATCGTAATGGCATGCATTCTCTTTTACCATCCATGCCCCACTTCTGGTCCAAGGGCCACGCCGATGAGGCGTCGACTAGCTCTGCCAAGGATTTGAAAGAGACCCAGAGGATCGAAATCGTGGTGGACAATCCCTACCTCACGCTCCGAGGGCACGGATCCGACGTGGAGCCTGGCGTCCTCTCTGGAACGGTTGCGCTCTGCCTCGCCGAGGCGACGGATCTGCGCTCCGTAACGCTCGAGTTTCGCGGCGAAGCATACCTCCCTCTGGCAGTCACATCCAGCCAAGACGCATTCATCGGAGATCCTCCCACGGAGTATGTCTTTTGCCATCACAAATGGTCGTTTCTCGAAGGCGGGAAGAAGCACAACCACACTCTCAAGGCGGGCCGACATCTCTTCCGATTCGAGCTGCAGGTGGGCGGCAGCTTGCCGTGCAGCATCGCCACGGACATCGGCGGAGGAGCGGGGATCGTGTATAAGCTACGGGCGGTTGCACATCGCGCCGGGCTGAGTCATAACCTGCAATGCGTCATACCGGTGCACTGCATCCGTGCGCTTGTCCCCGACGCATTGGAGTACCAGCAGACGCGCGATGTCGAGAGTCTCTGGCGGGATCAGCTGATGATGTCTGTGGCCATGCCTCATTGCGCGTGGGGCGTCGGAGACGAGTTCGTGTCGTTGCTAAAAGTATCGAGGCTGGTGAAAGGTGCCGGACTGCTCAGTGCTACGATCACTTTGAAGGAGAAGACGCATATATTCGACCGGACCACTTCCTTCACACGACCAGTGGCTAGCGTGTCATACGACATTGTAGGAAACAAGGCAGTACCGGTTGCGCCAGGGACTCCGAGACGCTCGAACTCCCGGTCCAGTGGGGACCGCTCGATTACCCATCACCGCGGCTCACCGTCGCCTAGTATTCGGGCCTCCACCAGCTCAGCCAGGCCAGAAGCTAACACGAGCAGTTCCGAATCAGGTCATTCAACTGCAGATTTCCAGGACGATGAGCACACCGAATTGGTGAGCAAGATTTGCGTTACTGTCTGTGCCGTCTTTGAAGATAGCTGTAGTCCATACCTCTTCGGATGCGGATTCCTCTGAACCTCACTCCCAGCCACACTCTCGTGCCCCTGAAGATCGAGCACACGATGTACTGGACACTAACAGTGATGTCGGCGAGTGGAGACATTCTCGATCTCTCTTGCCATATGAATGTGCAGCTGCTCGACACTCATCTTCTCAAAGAAGTGCGATCCCACACTAGGGCTGCCCGAAAGCTGTTGGTTGGGAGCCCAAGCTCGCCGCTCGCCGGAGAAGACGATCCGAACTATCTACCGAGCTACATGGCTCATGTCCGGGACCGGGTCGCGAACATCTATCTCACTGATACCAACTCGATGCGGGTGCCGAATCCTTGGCTAATACTAGGATTGGAGCCGATTCCAAATTCGGACCACGATACGGAAGTGAACGCACGGGCGATGGAGCAAGCGGACACTGAAATTATCACCGATGCTGACTCGGATGACGATGAGGAGCAACAGTACAATCGGAATCCTGTTGCCATTGACTGGGCGAACTCGGAGTTGATGATATCTCAGGGATTGACGCGTCTGTCATCTCCGACTCCCAGCGCGGACGAGTTGAGTCTTGCTGGCAGTGGCCGTTCCATCTCAGACCATCCAAGTCCCACCATGGTGCAAGATATACCTACGTACACGCATAACACGCACCACAACGCAGCCGGTCTTTTCACGATCAAAATGGAATCCGCCAAAGCCCATTCGCACTGGCCCGCGATCCCTCAGCGGTATGAAGCGCTGGGCAAGGAAGCGGTGAAGGAGATGGCCGACCCGAACCCCCACTCGCCCTTGCGCACAGAATTGGAGCCGACACTCCTCCCGCGTGCCTTTGTCGAAGTTCCCACATACGACAGTGCTGTTCATGCTTTCTGCGGCGCTGTTCCCCCCCTCACTAGTCTGCAAGGCTTGCCGTCCTACCAGGAGGCTGCCCAGAGTCCAGTGTAGAGGACATCGCATATACAATATCTGTAGCCTACGCGCATTCAATCACCATTTTGTGATAACTGCTGGAGACCCAACTAACTCGACGTGCAGTATAGTAGACACGGTCACTGGTCAGAATATGTCGTTGCACAGCCACGCGGACTGCCCGAAATAGGTAAGAGCATACGCGTCGCTCTTGTCCACTTGCTCTTTCAACCCACAAAATGGCAGACTCAGATTCTAGACGCAACTCCGCCCGCGGGTTCCGTCCATCGGGACCGGTGCGTGTCGGGCGGATCGGCGGCTGGTCTTCGGGTACTCCCGCACCCTCGTCAAGCAGCCACAGCGGCGGCCCACGAATCGGCACCATGCGCGACATCGGATCGGGCGCAGCGTCATCTGCTCCTCGCCCCCCGCCCGGTCAACACCAGGGGCAAGACCACGACGACGAGGACGACGAGGAGTCGGATGAGGACGATGGCGATGAGCGCCAGCCCCAGTCGTATTTCGCCGGTGGAGAGCGCAGTGGGATCAGTGTGCAGAACCCCGACTCTGGCCCGAGGAGGCGCGATGGGCCCGCAGGGATGGTGCGGGATCTCCTGAGACGCGCGGCAGAGTGTGTACCGTCTCATCTTCTGTTGTCCGACCACTCTTCTCATCTGTTTCCCGATCAGAGCGGGCCCCTCGCCCAGCAGCATCGCCGCCACGGCTCCTCCCACCGCGTTCTTCGGCGGCGCGAACACGCTCGGCTCAGATGAGGTGGAAAGTCGGTTCATCCCGGACCCTAACGCGGCACCGACTGAAGGCGACGACGGCGACCTGCCCCGCGTGACGCGTTATCTCACATTCTGGGCGTCTGGTTTCACTGTCGATGCGCCCAACGAGCCGTTGGGGAGTGGGACAGGGACAGGCCTGATGCGATTCGATGATCCGCAGAATGCGGAGGTGCTCGCTGCGTTGCGGCAAGGGTGAGTTATCTCGCCTGTGGGTCATGTATAGTTATGGCGATGCTGATGCCTTCTAGACTCGCGCCGCCCGAGATCCTGAATGTCCTTTCCGGCCAGCCTGTCGAGGTGGTTTTATCCGATCGGTCGCATGAAGAGTATGTCCCCCCACGCACGGTTTGGTCCGGTGGAAACAGATTAGGTGCTGTCGTGCCCGGGCAATGTGAGGGTTCAATACTTCTTGGTCTTTCCTTCGGTTGAATCCCCTTTTCAGCTTCGTCGTCCTCTTCCAGCTCGGCAATGCCCGGCTCCTTCACTAGCGCTGCATCCCCCGTTCAGGCTTCGACCGCTGCTCCAACTGTGGATGCATCCCAACCAGTGGCACAGATTCAAGTACGCCTTGCTACCGGCGGTCGACTCGCCGCGCGACTGAATCACACACACACCGTGGCCGATCTTCGCGCTTTCATTGACTCTCAAGGGTGAGTCGACCAATCCAGGAAGGAACGAAGCCTCTGACCGATCATTAGGGGTGTGCAACAGCAATACATTCTGCAGACTACGTTCCCCACGAAGGAGCTGAACGATGATCAGACGATCTCGAGTGCGGGGTTGGCGGGCAGTGTCGTCGTGCAACGGTTGGTTTGATTAGACACTAGAGGTTTGTATAGACTTCCAGCTGCCACTCAATCACGGGCTTGCGCTATTTCCATCGAATGCCAATGGATACGGGGGGGAAAGAGGTATATCAAATCTCCCTGTCTGTCACGACGATCCCAATCTTAGCCTCGACGCCACCTTCAGCATGATTGTCGTGGGTGATCAATTCCAGTTCAAGCTGGAGAGCCGAATCGGACTCGAGGTCTAGCCCCCAATAGCGGCTGTGCAGATCCATGCACACTTGCGTCTCCAAGCGGATTGATACAGCACGTCATGGACGCATACAGCTGACCACAGGTGTTGCTTGTGAAGTATGGTGGTTGTGAGGGAACCGAGAGACTTATCGTCCATGTGAAAGCCATTAGATAGGGAACCGGATGTCAAAGACATCTTCATCTGATCTGATGAAAATCTGGTCCCGCGGAAACTCATGAATAGACCGGGGCAATCCTCAAGGAAAGCTATACTTGGAAAGTCATAAATAAACTCGTATTGGCCGACGCACGATGTTTCACATCCTTTCTGAGTCGAGCTCCCATCCAAAAATGTAGTCTCTGCAACATAGGGATCAGCCGCGGATGAGAGTCCAGTCTTTTGGACGCAGCTCCTGCTCGCTTACGTGAATGATTAAACTCCATTTGAGGCTCGTTGCAGCAACATTGCCGGCCGGATGATCTCTCTCCCATCAAAGCTTAGTCACAATGTTCAATGAAACCCCGGCTCGTGTATGCATTACTATTTACTTCAAAACTTCTGAGACCATTATGAAATCCCCTTGTCACATTAAAGATAGTGGTCGTTCGTTCGGTGGATCAGTTGCAGTCAGCAACCACGTCGTTTCCGTCTTGGATCGCAGCGGCGAGCTTCGACTGCGCATCAGCCAGGGTCTGGTTCACAGTCGGGCTACAGAAGCGCGCAGCATCAACACAAAAAAATCGTCAAGAGAACACAGAGACGCACTCGTTGATTCCGCTCAGCGCGGTCTGCGCGTCCGTGAGTCCCTTCTGGACCTGGGTGCGCGCCGCAGCGGGGGGCGTGCCGCCGGTGATCAGCGCAAGGGCGATCTGCGCGATACCGGCGCTGGCGCTGGTGAGGCCCGCCTGGGCGGTCTTCACGCTCGCGGCGGTCGCAGGGTCGGCCGTGTTGATGTTTGCGACGGACACCCCGGTCTCCGCGAGCGTGGTCACGATGTTGAAGCGGTCAAGGCCACAGCCGCTCAGGCCGAATAGGGGCGCTGGGAGAGTGGCTCGTCAGATGGGCTGCTCCCGGGGGACAGTCTGGTACTCGGCACGTACCGGCCATGGTGCTGGAGGCGACGAAGAGAGCAAAGAAGGCGGAGAGACGAGCCATTGCGATTGAATTCAAGAACAACAAGGAGAAGAAGAGAGATAGGTGGTCTGGAGAAGAATAAAGCAAGAGTCAAGACACCAGGTCAAGCAAGCGAAGGAGAATGAGGATCCTGCGCTGCGCCTGCCTCCCTTTATAGGCTGTGAATGCCATCCGATAACACGGGCATTGTACAGCTGTGCAGAAGATAGTGCGAGAATACTGACCGTTGTCATGTCTCGACACAGACATGCAGTCCCCGCCAGCCTCGACATGCTCCGAACCTGCGGCAGGTCATGTGTAAATGGATCATTTCCCATGGGAACGGATGATCGACTGAGCCAGACGGAGACACATTGCGGCATCCACAAGCGTCTTCCTCGTGGATCGTGCTTCTCAGGAGAGTGTGTGTCGCTTGTAAACCATCTCGGACCCATTTCATTTCCGACCAACTCCCTGGGGCAAGGTTTATCGAAGCGTGAAGGAGATGTGGACGAGGATATAACATCATTCGATCAAGAGGCTGTCTAACGTTAGTCCGCCTGGCAATTGAGCCAGTAAAGACGTAAGAGACCAGTCTCGCAGGGAGAAAAAGAAGTACACTGGCCAACGTGGGGATCGAACCCAAGACCTTCGCGTTATTAGCACGACGCTCTAACCAGCTGAGCTAGTCGGCCGATGTCGTAATGAGTGAGAAATAATTTGTGACTCTCATGACCTGTTCGTTGACATACGATCACTATCTGCTAATCTACATGAAATCTATAGCACGTTTCCTCCCTTTCGGCAAGATTTCAGGATTCGGCGCCACGGATCCGCCGACATTGACATCAAGAGACGGACTGGCCGCACGGGCCTGTACAACAGCGGGAACGGGCTTCTCGACCCACATCGCGTCGTCGTCGACGTCCTCGGCGGCGTCCTTGCGCTTCTCCTTCCGTCTCTTCTTCTTGCTCGGCTTCTCTTTGGGCGTGATCTGCAATCCGCCCGCCGCGCCGTCGTCGTCGTCCTCGAATGACACCAGCACGCGATTGGTCCTCTCTTTCCTGTCCCGCTTTCTGCTGTCCCGTTTCTTGTCGGTGTCCTGCGTTCCATCCGCCGCTTTCTTGCCTTTTCCGTCGCGCGGGATAAATGTCGGCTTGAATGTGGCGAGATCGACCGGCCCTTCTTCGGCTGGGGGTACCGTTGGCGGCGGTGCTGCTGCCTCTGGCATAGACACGTCCTCGTCCGCTAGCTTGGGCTCGTCGACAGCCATTGGTTCCGGGTCGGGCTCCGGGTCTTTCGCCGGTTCCTCGTCGTCGCTGTCTTCGTCGTCGCTTGCGAAGATCGCTTTGAAGACATCCATCGCAGGCCGTTGATAGGTAAGAGTGTCTCGTCCTTGAGACTCGTCTTCTCCCAGCCCGATGTTCGCCAAATCCCGAGGCCCTCGCGACCCAGACCCAGAAGTTCCAGCAGATGAGGATCCTGCGGCTGCTGCGGAGCTGAACTGTTCCCAAGCACCACCGCCAGCAGAGGTTGCGGCACCCGGCTCCGCGGCCGAGCTCTCGTCTTCCGCCGGGGCGGGGTTCGGGTCCTTCACCTTGAACCGTTTGCACAATAATCGCGCTGGCTGCCAGGGCACCGACTCCCGGGTCATCGGGCCGTACATCCCGTGTCGCGCTGCATTCTGCTTGGGCGTAACCCTCTCCTCCGCCATCTTCCGCACCTCGGCCTCCTTTCTCGCGTGGTCCTCCGCAGTGGGTGTATACAGCCCTTCTTTCATCTGCGGCCCGTGCTCGACGACACTAGCGGACTGGAACCGGCCTGCCATGGCACCGGAAAGCGGCTTGAACAGGAGTGCCGCCTTGGCATAGTCTTCGAGTTCTTTGTTGTATTCGTCGATGGGTTGATGCGGAAGCAACTTGGGCGCTGCTGGGGCGCTGTCCGAGCCAGTCTGTGATTCCAGGTACGTCGTGTAGCGTGCCTGTTTGTCGGCGTTCGTAGCGAAAGGGACGAATCCCCCCTGCAATGCAGCGAGTGCAATATGAGGTTCCGTGCGAGGGATGACAATGGAGGCCGGTGGCGGAGGTAACGAGGGGCCCGGAGCCTCTGCATCCGTCTTGGACATGTTTTGGATACGGTCGCGGTCCTTTTGCGACATGTAGTCGAATACTGACCGAGGTGCCGAAGGTAGCGGCGTTTCGCCGAGGATAGCCCCCCGCTGGGAATGGTGAGTACTGGTCTGACGCTATGCTAGAACTCACTTGATCTGCCGTTATACTGTCTCGCGCGCGTTTGTCCAGGGGAGGTGGAGCGCTAGCAGTGTGATTACTGTTTTCCTTGTCCCATACACGCCGCGGATCTGGCTTCCATCCTTGGGGTATCTCTGGCATCGGGAACCTACGTACGTTGAGTACGATGGTCTCGTTTGTTAGTTATATTTCGTACCATCGGTCCTCTGAGACAGGTTTGTCGGATAAGACAAAACCAGCTAGTACAGGTTGTCCGTCGGGAAAGACTTGCGAAGGGACAACTGGAGGCTAATTCACAAGTCAGACTTGCCAACATCAGAACCAAAGTACGTACCGCTGGGCGAGAGGCATCCCTCTTGGTGCCAATCGAAATCTTATCCTCCTCTTCCCGGTCAATGATGTCATAGGCAGTACGATTCCGGCCTTGCGTTGTATTTCCTCCATCATACACATCCAAGTCATCTTCGTCCGCGTCGTTCAGAGCACCCAGTCCAAATCCAGCTTCCTAAGTGTAAGCAGAGAACATTGATTTTTCAATGACAGCGACGCACCGGAAATGTTGGGTCCTACTTTGGCACCAGTAGCACTGCTAGTACTCTCATTCAAGCTCATCCCCGGTCGATAACCCAGCCCGTGCAAATTGTCTTTGCGGTCAACGACCAGCACGGCAGTATCCCTCGGAGCATAAGTGTGCTTATCGGCCTCGGCATGGTCATCGGGCAGGCCGAGTTCAGCTTCGGTCACATCGCGTCGACCGGCGGCTTGCAGATCCTGCAGACGCCGTTGACGAAGCGTGATTCGCGGGCCGATGCCCTGGCCAATTTTCCAGCCCATCTTCTTGAGGATGCGTGCACCTGCGGAGTCTTTCGCTGCAGGAAGCATGGATGACTCGAGTGCATGAGCGACGGAACTGGAACCTGGCTTGAGATACGAATTGAAGGAACTAAGAGAAACGCACTCTTGTTCCTTATCGTCCCCGCGGCTGAGCCCAGAGCCTGCGGTGAGATCCATCTCCTCCGTTGTATCGACGATATTCCTGCTGTCCTTGATGTCCTGGAGATCTTCATCGTCCATGAAGTCCTCTGGCCGTGAGGCTACTTTCTTCTTCGACCGGTCGGCGCGTGAGGATACGAATGTCGAAGGTGCCCATCCTAGAAGCTTGGTTGAGGTTGCGCAGCGATGAGACCCAGAGTGCCCGTCGCACCTTCTTTAGAGCCAACAGTGTTGAAGTAACCCGCCGAGAAACCACCAGTGAACGCGCCATGGAGCCTCCGCCGTCCTTTCTCGTCCCTCACCTACGACCCATCAGCAACCAGCCATCTCGGAGCCACATAACGCGTACCTCTTGCTTCCAAAGAGGCACGAATTCGCCAGTGTCCCTCGACTTTTCCAGTGGGGGCAAGGGTGTTCCGATCTATACAGCAGGAAACAGAACTCAATAGAGATAACGAGAAAAATTTGGGGCTTTACAAGGCAGAAAGACTCATTCGCCCGGGCACTGGCTGGGTCTATGCCCAGATTGCCTAATTTCTTCTTCAGGCGGGAGGTCATGGTGAGGTTGTTTGATGGTGTTGTGGCAAGCCTGACCTGGATCTCAAGATTCCCCGGGCCAGTCCCATCCATTGTCTACTTATATCCATTCCCTCGCGTCTGCGGATATCTGCGCGCACGGGTCGTCGCAGTCTCGAATGGCTTTCGACATCTCTTTTCACCGCTATGCATCAAGACAACGATCCGGACTCTCCGACCCCACGGACGCAGAGTGGACACTGCGGCCTTGGTTGTCCAGGCCCCAATACTATTGAGACACTCCTCTCGGCGCTCATTTCCTGGATCATACAACTTCAGAGTCGCGAGCTGCAGCGGATTCGGGGCCTACGGCCTAGTCTATCAATCGTTTTATACATACCTTCGCGTTTGGGCCCAGCCCCTATGTTCATCATAGCGCCCGCAACAATCAGACGCGAGGCTCTCATCTTTGATTCGCGGCTCACGACTCGTACCAACGGCGGTGGACTCCGATAAGATGCGCCTTTTCTTGCTTTTTCCTTTCGCCTTGGCCGCGCCAGCCTTTTCTTTTGCCTCGTCCCAGCTTTCCTTTTCTTTCCTTATCTTTTCTTTTCTTGATTTCCTCCGTTTTCTTCCCTTCGTATGGAGTATTCGAAAGAGTGGCGGGGCCACAAAACACCTCAAGAGATCGTCGAAACCGTAGCAAGTGACGACCGATATGACTTTGACTTCCACGACTTGGACCGGGTGCAGCGGAGGTTGAAGCAGCGCCATGTGCAGATGTACGTATCTCAAAGCTTCAAGGGAATTCGCTGAACTGGGTCTGTGCTACTAGGATCGCGGTAAGCACTGGAGTTCAAGTTGTCGTATCCTCGCATGTGGACATATGTGTGCTTCTTTAGATCGCAGGCACCATCGGAACAGGCCTGTTTCTTGGCTCCGGCAACGCGCTCCGAGTGGCGGGCCCTCTCGGGTCTCTCGTCGCGTACGCATTGGTTGGAACAGTCGCGTACTCGTGCGTCACGGCCAAGCCAACGTGCAGATCACGATAAGTACTGACCGCATGCAGGTCGCTGTGTTGCGTAGGAGAAATGACAACCTGGGCAGTGAGTCCGAATTTGCCGCCGCCCGGAGTCGGAGACAAGGCTCACCCGATGTCAGCCCATCTCTGGCACGTTTCCGCACTATGGTTTGTCACTCTCTGCGTCGTGGGACCGAATCTGCGTAATGATCGCTGGATAACAGCCGCGCGTTGGGTGGATCCCGCATTCGGGTTTGCCGTGGGATGGAACTATTTTTACGCCAACGCGTGAGCGAGGTTGTCTCGAAATCGCTATCGCCTCTCCTGACCGAACGTCAGGACTGCCATTCCGGTGGAGATATCTGCGGCTGTGATCCTGTTGACCTTTTGGGATAGTAATGTGAGAGGTGTCTCATTTGTAACGTTGGAGGCTCATGCGTTATTTAGCCCAATCATGCAGCTATCTACACCGCGGTAAGACTGATAACTTTTGCAGTTTTCAAGCACGGCCTCACAAACGTGCAGCTTGTTGCGATATTGATCTGTGCAATCAACATCTTTGGCGTTCGATACTTTGGAGAATGTATGAAGCTAGTCTTGCTTGGACCGATATGCTCACGCGTTCTTAGCCGAGTTCATTTTCTCCATTTCGAAGCGTGCGCAATTCAGCCGCTTTGACGCGTGTGTATTGACTGGGTTCAGTTGTTGTTATCACCATCATTTTGGTAACCGGGCTCGTCGTTGATCTCGGGGGGTCTCCAAGTCATGAAGTTGTCGGTTTCAAGGTGAGTATCATTTCCGGGTATCGTCGCAAGCTCGATGTCTGAATGTTCACATATTCAGTTCTGGACGAACCCTGGTGCTGTGAATCGAGCTGGACTGGTGTCAGACCTTGGAGCGGACCGGTTCTTTGCCATTCTGAATGTAGTCATCCAAGCGGCGTTCTCTTTCCAAGGCATTGAGACGGTGTGCATCGCTGCTTCCGAGATGGAAAAGTGAGTGTCTCCCCTGAGCGAATGAGGTGCCAGAATTCGATGTGACATCTAGCCCTCGCCGCAACATCGCCAAGGCCGTCAAGAGGGTGTTCTATCGTATCATCATCTTCTACGTAAGAGTTTGGTCTATGGAGCCCGCATTGACTGACGATTCATTTGATCAGATGCTCGGAATACTGATGATTGGCATGCTTGTTGCCTATGATAACCCTGCGCTTCTGTCTCGTGTCGGGACTGCAGCTCAATCGCCCTTTGTGATTGCATTGAGCAGTGCTGGCATCAAAGGTTGGTAAAGGTCTTCGTTGCTTTGCTGCAATGAGTGACGATTTCCCAGCTTTTCCGCACATTGTAAATGCCGTCATCTTCACCAGTGCCTTCTCAGCGGGCAGTAGCGCGGTGTTCAGCAGCTCCCGGGTGTTGTATGGCTTGTCTATCCGAGGACAAGCCCCTCGCTTCTTGGCTTTCACCACCCAGCAGGGGCTGCCTATTGCCTCTGTGATGGTTTCGGTACGTTCAAACGCAGGGATCCGTGCCGAGACTGAGATGATGTGTGACCAGTGCGCATTTGCGTTGATGGCGTTCATGACAGTATCATCAGGGGCAGACACGGTCTTCAATTGGTTCGTGTACGTCTCGACGACAGGTGGATCTATCGGCTGGTTCTCGATCAACCTGACGTATCTCTACTTCTATCGTGGGATGACTGCTCAAGGCTACGACCTCAAGAAAAACATCTATAGCAATCCCCTGCAGCCCTACCTCTCGTACTGGGGCATCGGATGGACTGCGTTCTTCACACTGGCCAACGGCTATGCTGTGTTCTTCAAGTTCGAAACATCCATCTTCTTGACAGCATGTGCGCTCCCTCCCCCAATCGGTATTCCAAGTGAATCTCATCCTCCTCTCCTCTGTAGACATCAACATTCCCATCTTTCTCATGCTCTACCTCGGCTACAAGTTGATCTACAAGACTCGAGTCTGGAAACCACTCGAGATGGACTTCGTGACGGTAGGTTTCCACAACTTTCCAGAGTGATGTGGGACTTGGGAAACCTGATCTTTCCCCAGGGCATCCCGACCGTGGAAGAGACGGAACTCCCACCGGAGCCTGCAGACACGTTCTGGGCAAAAGTGGGAGATTTCTTGTTCTGAGATACTAGGGCTATGTTGTATATGCTCTGTTGTAAGATTATTGTTGTAAGTTCGTATATACCTATTAGACTCGGGATGTCCCAATCACCAAGTCGTTTATTTCGTGGGCTTCTTCAGCCACCCAGCCAAAGTGGTTTGCTTTCCAGCCCCCTGTCTCGTGCTTTTGGCCGGTGTCGAAGGTTCCTTGGCTTCCTCTTCAGGCGATGTTGAGGTTACTAACGATGGCGGCGAACCGGACTATTGGTGCCTCAGCCATTGTGAGAGGGCATATCTCGAGAAAACCCACCTGAGCATTTATAGGCTCCAACGGGGGCATAGGAAAATCACCCCGCAATCGCTTCTTACGCATTTCCTCGTAGTCGATTACTTCCACCTCCTCCAGTTTGCGCTTCTTGCTAGGCTTCGAGCCCATGGCTGCAGGCGCGATTTGGGACGAGCTAGAGGCCGGGCCGCCGAAGGCGTTGCAGATCATCATATCGAATAACATCCGCATAGCCGCGTCGTTGAACGGGCCCCCGCCCTCGCCGTATTCGCGGTCGCCGAATTCACGGCCCTCGTAGCCGTCGAAAAGGCCACCCGCCATCTTTTTCTTGCGGGTGCCTGTGGCTGTTTTTTTGATTGCAGGGGTCGACCTCCGCGACGCGGGGCCCTGGTGCTCTTCCAAGACGGCCTGGAAGAGGCGCATTTTCCCGGCGCTGGAGAGATCTGCCTTCGATGAGGAAGTTCTTGCAGATGGCGCGTCCTGTGCGCCCTTCTTCACGGTCTGCTTCGCCGCTGCGTCCGCTCGACGCACAGCAGCAGTTTCTTCCTCTTGACGCTTGATGACCGCCTCAAGCGGCTTGCTGTCGAAAAGGGCGAGGCCTCCTTCGCGAGAGTCGCGTCCGGCCTCAACAGCGGCAGCACGCTCCTTCCTGCGCGCCTTCTTCCGCTTCGTCTTTTCGCGGCATTGCTCGCAGGTGAGCAGGGTCTGGGTTTGGGGGACTGGGCGACGGCACTGAGTGCACGGCCGCGTAGAGGAGTTGGAGTTGAGGTTGTTCATCGCGAGGGCGATCTGCAGATTAGATGGGCGCTTCATGGCGAAGAGGAACAGAGAGTTTGTACGGGGTGAGGGAGAGCGTCACAGTGACACAACGCGTCCGTGACATTTATTTATTGATGTTTTCTATGAATCGACCGACTTGAAGGACGAGATCGTCGCATCCCCATTGACCGACTACGCTGATACCTACGGGCCATTGCGAGCCAGTGATGGGAAGCGGCACGTTCAGGGCCGGCAACCCAGCCAGAGAGGCAGGGACGGTCAAAACATCTTGCACGTAATTAGAGACGTTGTCAGTGTCCACGTTCGAGAGCCCGGGTGCAGTTTGAATTGCGGAAGGATGGAGTAGCACATCGACGCCAACTTCTTGAGAGATTTGCGATGGGAATAGCATATTTGGGACGCGGAATGCGCGATTGAAGTCCTCCCTCACGAGCTGGCGAACTCGCTGTGCTTGCAGGAAGTAATTGTCGAATGCGCTGCACGGTTGGTGAGAGGGGGAAGAACGAAGATGCATTTCACACACTCGGCGGACAAGGCATAGGTCCCCAGCAGTATTCGTTTCTGCACCTCGGCCCCAAACCCCACCGAACGCGTTTGAGCGTATATACTGGCAGCATTTCCTGTAGAGTCACCTGCCACCTGGAGGCCATACTGGACTCCGTCATATCGTGCCATGTTGCTGCTAGCCTCGGCACTAGATAGCACATAGTATGCGCTCAGTGCATATGCAGTCGACGGCAGGGAGACGGGCACAACAGTAGCCCCAGAAGCTTTGAGAGCATGCACCGCTTGTCGGACAGGTGACGCAACTTGTGCAGAAAGTTCAGCAGGAAAGTATTCCTGGGGAATACCTATGCGCAAGGAGCGCAAGGACGAATCAGGCCATAACCGAGTGGCGGCTTCTGAAGCTTGCAGTCGAATTTCGGGTGGTGCCGATGTCGGATCTCGGTAATCATGCACATTAAGAACGTCTGGGAGAAAATTAAAGCCAGCGAGGGGAGCTTGACATGAAATGCTTGCCGAAGAAGCGTTTTGTGGTTGCCGTATTATTCGCGATGACCCCAACACAATCCAAGCTATCCGCAAAGGAAATCACTCCCCATCTTCGCAGTTGAGTTACGGTGGAAATGTCTTCTTGAGGTTGCATACCTGCTCAGAAGCCCGTATGAGGGCTTTAATCCAACAACTCCACAATAGGATGCGGGCAAACGTGTTGAACCGCCAGTGTCCGTCGCCAGGGCACTACATAGTCGTGAATAATCACTTGAAGGAGTTTGTGGCACTTACACCGTACACATCCCTGAAGCTACTGCGGCTGCACTTCCTCCAGAACTGCCTCCGGCGGAGTGTTTCATTCGTTCGGTCCAAGGAACGGATGAAGTAGAGGGCTGGAAAGGATTGACGACCGGGCCGTGGACCGAGTGAGTGTTCAGCGACCTATAGTCCCACTTCAGAATACTCAGACGCAGACATAGAATCCAGTGAGGACCTACCCCATGCCAAACTCATCGCAGTTGAGCTTGCCAACGATATCCGCGCCCGCTTTCCGTAATAATCCAACCACCGTCGCGTCAAAGGGCGAGGTGAAATCTGCATAATATCAAAGAGACGAGGCTGAGAGAAGTGGAAGAGTTCCGTACCGGCCAACATTGCTGAGGAGCTGGTCGTTGGCATGTCTGCAGTGCAGATCATGTCCTTTATCCCGACAGCAAGCCCATTCAAGGGCAAGTTATCGCGTGCGAGAGGCACGGGAGGTGGTGAGATGCTAACAAAGGCATTGACGGAAGAGTTCTTCTCCCGAATAGCCTGCCGCCACGAGGACAATCCTCGCGTGTATGAGCGCGTTACATTGACGCGCATTCCAAGCTCGAGTGATCGTGATCAAACAAAAGGCAACAACACGAAACTTTTCCTCGGAACTCATGATGCCTCGCAAGGAGCTCGGGCGCCCATTAAAGAAGCCCCGTACAGACGCGGCCGCACCCAAACTCTCCGCTAGCCGTGTCAAAAGGTCTCCGGCTCCCCAGAAGTCGAAGACAAGCCAGGGCAAGGAAAAGGCGGCTGAAAAGACGACGGAAGCGACTCCGCCGCCTGCAAAGAAACGAAAAACAGCCCCTAGGAAGGCCGAAGCACCTCTTCCTTCAAGTTTCAAAATCGTGGCAGGATCGTACGAGAAACTACTGTATGGGCTCGAAGGAACTATCTCCTGCGAGGAAGGATCATCTATCCCGACATACAATCTCGAACCGATATTCATTTTCCCTGCTCATGTATCATGCATCAAGGTAGTTGCTGCTTCGCCGCATGGTGGAAAATGGCTGGCTACTGGCAGTGCGGACGAGATCATCAAAGTCTGGGACTTGCGGCGGCGGAAGGAAATCGGAGGGTTGATGCATCATGAAGGTTTGTCGCCTGCATACTCATTCTTTCCGGTATTGATGATATTCACGTTTCCCACCAGGCTCGATCACACATCTGACTTTCCCGTCCCGCTCCCACCTTTTGTCCGCTTCGGAAGATGGCACATTGTGCTTGTTTCGGGCGCGCGACTGGTCGGTTTTGCGCACGCTTCGCGGGCACAAAGCACGAGTCAATTCCGTCGCAGTGCATCCGTCTGGGAAGGTTGCGTTGAGCGTAGGGAAGGATCGCGCGTTACGAATGTGGGATCTAATGAGGGGAAAGGGAGTGGCCAGCACCAAGCTAGGCAAAGGTCCGACCTTTCCAAATCTTCCCTCCACATCCTCTGACCATCCATTGTAGAGGGCGAAGTCGTTCAATGGTCGACCGACGGCACTCTGTTTGTAGTCCAATCGGCCGCAATACTGGACATCTACACCACAGTGAGTCAAGACTGCGGATCGGATATACTTTCTACTGACCTTCGTTCCAGGATATGATCCTCATCCACACAATAACACATCCATCACGAATCCACGATGTGAAATTCTGTCGAAGAGTCGAGGGCGAAGGCGACATCCTGCTTGTCGGCGCCGAGGACAAGAAGTTGACAATCTACGATGTTTCAAGTGACCCAGAGAAGCCCCCGCAGAAGGTCACAGCATTGGTCGGGCACGCTAATCGGTATGGTCGTGCATTTTGTTCTGAACTTTAGCTGAACTATGAACTTGTACATAGCGTCAAGACATTTCAAACGCTGTCTGTAGCGCTCCCTTCTTCTTCACCAAGGAAATCGACGACCATTGTTGCAACCGCGTCGTCAGACGGAAACATCCACGTATATGACCTCGCAGCCCTACCCTCTGCAGAGGGTAAGTCTGTGGCCGAGATGTCTCCCGTAGCGAGATATGATACAAAAGGCACACGATTGACGTGTGTCACTCTGGCCGATGGAGAGATCACTCAACCAGTGGTCAACGGCAAGCGGAAACGAGAAGATGCAGATCAAGATGGCCAGTCAGGTGATGAAGAGGAGGAGGATGTCGATGAGTGGGAAGAAGAGGTCGAGGGCGAAGAAGAGATGGAGAGCGAGTGATAGATAGTCTGATAGATGGATTGCGCATGGCGGGGAATATCATCCTAGTTTTTTCCGCAAGTAGAGGTCAGTTGTTGTGGAAACGACAGTCGTGAACGACGGTTGACGTGTCGACATTACTACATCCCACGGTCTTTCCGGCCCTGATGATTGAACAGACGACGACGGAGGACGGAGACAACATCCGTCTCACGTCCATATGCGTTAAATCACAGACTGACAACGCTTCACAAGTGAAGACCACAGTTTGAAGCTGATGGAGGCAGGATCTGTATCCCTTTGAAGCCAAATTGTTTCTCGGCAGTGATAAGGTCCGATATGTAGACTGTTCTACGGGAAGCAAAGCTTGTGGCAGGATCACGCGAGGTGTTGTTGTTCGTATGGATCAGATGGTGGGACAGGTTGAAATACTGAGTTCTAAATGCGGACAGGTTCACTTCACTCCCTTTTCTCACCCCACCACCAACTTGTCCATCCGCCGCCATGTCCTACAGTCTCTTCTTCTCCGCTGGCCTTCAGGCCACCGCTGCCTCGATCTATAGCTACTCCCATCCTGCCCACGAGCATGATCACGACAACGAGTTCGACCCCAAAGCACCACAGTCTCCCACCTTGGCTGACCGTGTCTATTTCGCCGATGCTTCGCGATACCGCTCCAATTCTACTTCGTCTCAAACGCTCGGGCAGAATAAACCTGAGCGCAAGCGACGCTCCAGCATCACTGCCGCCGCATCTCCCGTCTCCGCAGTCAAGTTGGCCAAGTCGCCGGCACGCGCTGCAGGAAACGCGTGGCACGCACATGTTGCCGCCTCCCCCAGTCGGTCGAGGAGTGGAAGCATGAATATTGCAAGCGACGACACGAGCATGCTCGGACGCATGCGCAGTGGCAGCATCGGCACCACCAGGTTTGTTTCACGACTGGTTTCAGCTCCACAGTCTCATTCGGCTCCAGGCTTCCTCCGCGCGCGAAGAAGCCCATGACATCGAAGCGTCCCGTTGCTCTGCTTTTTGCGCCCACGCCCGCACCGACGACTCCGCTTCCCGCCCTGCCTTTCTCAACCCCTCATTCCCAGTCGTCTTTGGCCTTGCTGCAACTCTCGCTACCCCCAGCAGGCGATGTTTTCTATTCCTCATCAGCAGGAAAACCGCTGGCCTCGCCCGTGCCGTCCTCGCCTGGCATATATAACGCCGTTTGGCCCGGCTTCGATGCCATCCAGGAGGATCCCGGTACGCAAGACTGAATTCGTCACCTCGGCACCTTTTCCTTTCCTTACGATACGAAAAATTGCAAACAATGATCGCACAGTCGAACTGTTGTTGTACCACTTCCCCCTCCGATCCAAACGTCCTAAAAAATTCGACCCTCGGTCATTTTTTTTGTAACTGTTCCCGCGCTTGTTGCCAACTACCCACGTCCTTTACCATATCTACCTGCTGCTTATTATATCGTATCATCACTCTTTATATATCTTACTCTCTTTCCCTCTCTACTCTCTTTCTACTCACTTCACGTACCTGGGCGTACCGAGCTCCGAGCTCATTCACCGCTTTATGTATGTTTCGTAGTTTGTAATGGCCCTGTCCAGTCTATGACACCTTGGTCGAGCTTGACTCGTTTGTGCGCACCAGGCGGATCATTCAGCTCTTTGAGAGCATAGAACTTGTTGCTCAGGATATTTTTCCTTGAGAACTCAGTAGCGTCTGCAGCAGAAATTCCGAAGTACAATGATCTGTTACAGTCATCAGCCGGTCACTGTCACATGCAATGAATTCGCTGTTTCTGCCAGCAACAAAAACTTCTGTTTCTGATCTTGGTGTTTATTGAGTTGTCAGACTCCTACTACACATTTCTTTGGAATATTTCAGGCCCCTCTGCAGATTTGCGGATGAAGTGGTTGGTTGACACACTGATGTTGGCATCACAAAGGAATAAATCCGATCTGATGCAATCAAAACGCGGTCAGGTGATGCGCGACTGTATCGTGTATCAGTAATCGATGCGGTAATTGATCAGAATCATCAATTCGATCCGTAGCCGGATCACCCCGATGGCAGCTCTCCTTTTGGACACCTGTTTGCTGACTTCAATGTCACGGTTCTCAGGACACGCTCACCACGACTTTCTTCCTGATCCTGGCGCTTATTCGCCGCACCTGAGATGCTATAGACAGCCCTTCGCCTGTCTTTGTCGTCGTCTATGTCCTTCACGAGGTGGACCGTCCCAGGCCCGCTCTGCAGGGCATCCGGGCATTGGGTCATGCACAGTCTCAAAGCGTTATGCACCTTCAATCTGACTCATAATCGTGCGAGGAACTTGCCCTGAGGGTGATTGCCGGCATCTTTGTTGCTAACCGTGGGCTGGCTCCGCAATGGTGGGGGGCTTGTTTTGGGGCTACGATCTCTGTATTCCCCTTCATATTTGCGCTCGCACGATGGACCGAGGTGGTGCGCATATATTCGGTATGGAGATCTAATGGTCTCTCCAGATAGGATCAGGTCATGCATTCCAGCCAATTTCAATATGCTCGCGATTCGAAAACTACTCGAGGATGTGTGCACATCACGTCTAAGCGACCCATCCAGCAACGAAGTCATCGATCTGCCCATGCCGCTTCACGGCGTCCTCCCAAGTCGGGTATTGCCCTTCGGTGGCAAAACGGTCATACAACAGTCCCACAATTTTTGACGGCATCGGAGCAGTTGCGTCTCCCGGCCAGAACTCCTGCAGGTCAAATCCGACCTTCTCGACTTTGTCCGTCTCGAAATCATGCATCTCGACAACAATACCGGCGGACACCATGTGAAGCACGGACAATGCCTGGTTCGTCACCCGTATCTCGCCCTTCTCGCCTGTGATGCTCCACACAAGCGCGGGCTCGCCCGGGAACGGGGGACTGCGGCGGAAGCGAAACAGCAGGGATGCGTCGCGCACGACGGTCGGCGACTCCGTCAGGCGTGCGGTGACGATGTACAGATCCGGTACGTCGGATTTGATGTTGTCGGTGACGGTGTCGGTCGCGGGGTCGCGTACGGTGTTGATCGGACGTTGCAGCTGCGGCTGCGACTTGATCTCGGTGGCCTCGCCCAGAACTGTCTGAATCAGATCGAACGCTGCGGGAGATTGGAACCTAAGCATCCCAGAACTATTATGGCGACATATCACGCACCGTGGCCTCCAAGGATGGTGATGATATTCCCACCAACCGAGCGCTGAAGGACATATTCGGCCCCTTTGGGCACTGAATCTCGTCCTTTGGTCGAGCCTGCGCCGTGGAACTCTGTGCTCAGGACCTTCCCGATCCGCCCGTCCTCGATCAGCTTCTTGAGCCACAGCGTCAAGGGGCTGACACGACCTTGCAGACCGACCATCGTCCGCCCACCACCATTTCGGGCGGCGTCCGCCAGTTCCTTTGCATGCTTGGTATCTTGCGCTAGCGGCCACTCAACAAACACGTCTTTCCCAGCCTTGGCAGATGCAAGAACGGTCTCGTAGTGCCTATCGACACGCGTGCTGCACACGACGAGCCGGATGTCCTTGTCCGCGGCAAGCTCCTCGGGAGAACCATACGCGCGCGTCTCGGCAGGGAGGTTGAAGTGCTTGATAGCAGCGAGGGAAGACTCTTTGGACGAGTTGAGAACGGCGACGATGGTGTAGCGAGATCGTCCGTGTGCGGAGAGCAGGTAGGGCAGGTGCGCAGAGGCAGCCCACGACGAGGTCGAGTTCGCCGACAATCCGATGAGTGCAGTGGGGATGGGAGCCATGTTGATAGTAACGAACGTCCCCACTGACCTGCATTATAAGCAGGAGTCTCTGAGAGAGATTTATCAGCCGATTCGATATGAAGCTTTCTGCTTACTGAGCTGTGCCATATCGACGCGATTCCAATATGACTGCCGGAGCGAGCGGGAAACGATGGTCCTCGTACGTAGAGGTGCCGTGCGAATTAGTCACCACCCTTCAGAATATTTGGCTGATTGGCCCAGGGGCTGTGCTTCGTTGTCTTAAATTGTACAGCGGTTTCTTGACCGGCAGCCGGATTTTACGCAGCACAAACCGATTTATCAAGGCGTGGTAGAAAAGGCTCCGGAAGGGCATCCGTGTATTCCTCTATCAAATTCCATCGCCAACAAAATTTCTGTTAGACGAGCAACAATTATTTATTATAATAGAACGTTGATCCGGCAATTAGGGAATCCTTCACACGAAATTACAGAACCTGTCAAAACTTGTCCTGAACCGTAAACGGTCCGTCACCGGTCAATCACACGCAATGTCACACTCAACCAGGACCCTCATCGACCTGATACTGCATCTATGGTGTCGTTCAGAAATCCGCCGTATTCCACGAGCCACTGTGGAACTACACTGTCTTGCATAGGGCGCTGTTTACAATTGATGTTTATAAACACATTTATAAACAGCTGTTTATAAACAGGTTTTTAATTGCCTGATGGCAAATGGCCTGTTTATAAATCGAAGTACCTGCCAATCAATTGTGGCTGTGAGATCAATCTGTCACATCTTTTCTACACCACATGCCAGTGGCACGATCAAAGGCCATCGGCACACCTGGCAGTGCTGCCTACTATGACGAGCAGCTGAAGTAGTTGTATCAGTAACTCAAGAAGCTTCCGATCAAAGAGGGCACAGACCATGACTTCACCAACTACATTCCCGATCCTGACCGTGTTGACGACACTGGCAATGTCAAGCTTGAACTCGGCGACGAAGGAAGACCAGTTCAGGAATGGGAAGACGAGGCGCTCTGACATCCATTCTGACCAGGAGGCAGCCGAGTCCTTGGACATGTAGGAGAGGGCAAAGCGTACCATCTGCTCTTCTGATACTACCCCGTTCACATGGAAGGCCTCAGGGAGGAGGCGCCAGTACTGCTTGACGGAATGGAGAAACATCTTGCCCTGGGTGCGATCCCCATCAAACGTGAATGGGGGGTTGGGGCGGATGAGGGGTCTCGAGCTGGCCTGTTGGCCAGTAGATACACCTGGACCCACTGCCGGAGACAGAGCAGGGGCAGGGCAAGGCTGTTGCTGTGCAATTATGAGGTTGTGGAGGAGTCCCTCCATTCGTTGCATGGCTTCCTCTAGATTACCAAGTCGCTGCTTGGGGGAGGAGCCATTGTCTTCTCCTTCCATGTAGGACATGATGATCGCAGAAGGGGAGGAGGGGACAAGATTGGAAGTGAGAGGCGTATGATGCTATTGGCGGTCTTCACAAGCTTGTCCAGTTATCCCTAGGAACTCGGTTTCTGCTGTAAGGCCAACCTCGAGGCCCAATCTCAGAGTCCTGACAAGGGAGAGTCCAAAGAGAAACCAAGTTGGGGACTCTCCTTGTCAGGGCCCACTATATATAGCCTACAGAACAATGGATGACCAAGCACAATGGAAGCGCCAGACAATGGGGCCAGGGAACAATGAGGGGCCGGATCGGGGAGAACAATGGGAGCCGGACCGTCGGAACAATGGGGGTCCGGGCCAGAGTGTCATGTGGATGCGCTTGGCAGGGAAGTCCGGACCGAGGCATGTGACGCCTGACAGATGGCACGTGCACGGTCACATGCAAGATCCCATGATGATCAGACAAAAGCAGGGGTTCCCCTGACATTTATCGAATCATCTAGTTGTTCCCTGCAATCACAGTGAAGGGTTCATCTCAAGCAAACAGCACCAGGCCACGGGTAACGTTGAGCCCAACCCAAGCCTTACGGTAGCTACAAGAAGTGCTGCAGAGACCTTTGGGAAAACGCACCTCGGGATCATCGGGCACGTGAAGAGCTAGGCCCGGGATCTTTTTGCTAGCAAAAGAACCTTTCCTTGAGTGCTTGTACAGCATACAAATCCACCATTTCATACCAATTCCCATTGTTGTCTGGGAGTCCGTCTCCTCCCCCCATCATACTATCATTGCCCGATCTGGCGTATCAAAACCAACCCGGGTCCTCCAACCCCTACCTCGCCCTCTCGCCGCCTGAAGACAAGATCCCCGACCTCGACGAGTTGCCCTCCAAACAACCACCCTCACCCCCACCTACTACACCTGCTCCTACCATGTCAGGACACCACCGCATCACCCTCGCGGCCAACCCCCCCTATTTTGATGGGGACAAGACCAAATACATGGGCTTTGTGGACTCATGCACCACCTACATTGGTGCATACCGGTCAGAATTCTTGCTGGATGGAACAAAAATCCTCTTCATCCTCTCCTACCTCCGCAATAAGGCTGGCACAAGCTGCGCCGCCTCAAGATGGGCAATGAACTGGAAGCAGTGCAACTTCGAAAGCGTTAATGGAGTAAAGGCTGTGGTCACCTTGGTGACCTTCTTGGAGGAGCTTCAGAGGGCCTTTGGGGACTCCAATGCAGAGCAAGTTGCCGCCGCTTGACTCATGACCCTGCGCCAGAACAAATGATCCTTTGCGGATTATATCTCCGACTTTGAGATGCTGGCTGTGGACGCAGGGTACAATGTGGTCACCACCACCAACGACAAGGGTGAGTACAAGAAGGGGGATCAAGACAACATCCTCATCGAGTTCCTCAAGCGCGGACTCAGTAGCAAGATCACCAGTTGCCTCTACAACACAGGTGTCCCTCTGCCCAAGGTGTATGGTGCCTTCAAGGACTGGTGTGTCAACATTGAGGCGAACGCTCTGCGTGATCAACTGCGCAAAGCATTGTTTGGGCACTCCACACCACGACCACCTCCCCAATTCCGTCTCCAGGCGGCACCAGCGGCGCCCACACCCGTTCTGACCTGGCCGGCTGCCAATGAACTGGTTCCAATGGAAATCAATTGCACCCATGCTTGCGGCCACAATATCATCTGCTACAACTGTCAGCAGCCCGGGCACATTGCGCGGAACTGCTCAGAACCAAGGAAGAAGCGCACATTCTTCAATCGGGCCACGATGCTTGAAGAGATCAAGAACGGGGACAAGGACAACAAGTTCCTCAAGGAGATTGCTGAGAAGCTGCGCGAGAAGGGTTTTTGAAGCACTCCACTCCTCTAGCCAAGGAGGTGGAGCATCTGGACGATGGACAATTTTCTGTACTTGTTGCAATCAAAGATATGAACGATATTCCTCCCCATACATAAATGCTCCCCAACTTGCTACGTACTAATATTCACAATTTTCTTATTGCCAAGATGGAAAAAGAACGCAAGGAAAAAATAGCTCTAAATAAAAAATACTTACAAGATAAAAGGATCAGAAGACAGCGGCTGCAGATAAATTATTTTTGGACTCCTACGTATTTATGGCTTGTGGAGAAGAAACCACGTCAACAAAGACCAAAAAGGGGAGCATTGCTCCGGAGGCTCGATCCTTGAAAAAGGAGGAAGCGCCTAAGGAATCTGTCAAAATCAAGGTTCCAGAAGCACCCAAATGCACCAGGACTAAATCCTATTGACCCCCAACTGTCGCGGGTCACATGCTCCTGACATGTCAGTGATGATCTGTTAGCTCGTGGGATTCACGCACACTACATCATAGATTTGGGACTTGGAACAAATTTGAGCGTCTCCGAGATGCCCCAGCATTAAGATATAATACAGATAGATAATAATTCATTGGTCAACTCAGATTGAGCCCATTGTATTATTTCTATAGCGTGTGTCGGCTTTATTCCCGTTCTGGCTCTATACTGGTTGCCAAACCTGGCTAGTTTCTGTGCAATTACCGTAAATCAGTGACCATATCAAAAACATTGTCCCCGATTTTTTGCCGCTTGAGTTTTCATCTCCTTCCATCCGCTTCTGCGTATATTTGATCAGTTCAAGCTAAGCTCGAGTTGCCGACAGGACTTTGTGCACTTCTTGGTGGCCATTGCAATGTGTGGAACTCGTTAATATGAGAGAGCAAAGAGCGCATCAAGCTGATCACATGGAAAAATGTACTTCTCAGACCCACAATCATTGTCAATCAACAAATAATCAGCTTATTGTTGCTGAGATCTCTTATCTATCTTATCTCAATGCTGGGGCATCTTAGAGACACTCGAATTTGTTCCAAGTCCCAAATCTATGATGTAGTGTGCGTGAATCCCACGAGCTGACAGATCATCACTGACATGTCAGGAGCATGTGACCCGCGACGGTTGGGGGTCAATAGGATTTAGTTGCACCAGGGTGCCAGATGCCGTCCAGAGGAAATTGGCGGCCGAGAAGCAGAAGGGCCCTCAGCCCAGCAGATTGGCGCAGGAATTGTGCAGCTACCAGGCTGAAAGGAAGAGGCATTCAATGGACGTATATGTCCAGATCACAGGCCTGGACTCTGGGAAGACACGCGGAGTCAAGGCGCTACTGGATAGTGGCTGCAGTACCAGCTGCATCGATACCGACTACGCGCGGGCAGAGAAGTTGGATATCCAAGAGCTTCCGCAACCCATCGTGGCTTGTAACGCCAACAACACCAAGAGCATCAGCGGTCAAATCACACATTACGTCAACCTAAGGATGAGAATTGGCCCTCATGTGGAGACACGCACGTGCCTTCTGACGTGTTTAGGGAAAGCTCAGATCTTCATTGGTCTTGATTAGCTGATGGAACACAACCCTGAGGTGGATGGGCAGGAGCAGACAATGAGATTCAGCCAATGCCCAGAGCGGTGTCACATGAGGGGTCACAAGGAGCATCAAGCAATGATTGACATGGATGCAATTGACCTGGACACGGGCGCACCGGATCTGGAAGAGAGAGAATCAATCCTGTTGGTCGACTTTGGGAAGGAAGTGGATCTACAGCTGAAGGAAACACCGGCACAGAAATTCGCAGAAGAAGCGGAAAAAGAGAAGGAGAGAATGACCGAGGGGAAGATTCCGGATCAATACCGGGAATTTGTCAAGGTATTTGCCAAGGAATTGTTTGACTCGCTACCAGACCGACGGGCATAGGATCATGCAATTGAGCTCAAACCTGGTTCCAAAGCAGTGGACTGCAAGGTGTACCCATTATCGTGAAATGAGCAGGTCAAACTCGACAAGTTCTTACAAGAGAACCTGGCCAGCGGACAGATCAGGCCATCAAAATCACCCATGGCATCAGCATTCTTCTTTGTCAAGAAGAAGGATGGCTTGCTACGACCTGTCCAAGATTATCAGAAGCTGAATGAGATGAGGATCCAAAATCAATACCCGCTACCGCTGATCTCCAAACTAGTCCATAGCCTTTGCAGCGCCAAGTTCTTCCCAAAGCTAGACATCCAATGGGGATACAACAATGTACGGATCAAAGAGGGCAACGAGTGGAAGGCTGCGTTCTGCACAAACCGCGGGCTGTACAAGCCCTTGGTTATGTTCTTTGACCTCACAAACTCCCCGGTGACCTTTCAAAACATGATGAACAACATACTCCAGGAACTGGTCAACGAGGGTCACGTGGTAGTCTATCTTGACAATATATTGATCTTCACAGAGAACTTGGACAAACATTGGCGGATCACAAAACAAGTACTTGAATTGCTCCAAAAACACAAGCTGTACCTGAAACCCGAAAAGTGCGAGTTCGAATGCACAGAAATCGAATATTTGGGTGTAATTATTGGACACAATTCAATGCGGATGGACCCAGTCAAGATTAAGGGCATGATGGAATGGCCTGAACCAAAGAGCATCAAACAAGTCCAAGCTTTCCTAGGCTTCACCAACTTCTATTGGTGCTTCGTCCGGGGATATGCGGAGGTTGCCAAGCCGTTGACACAACTGACAGGGAAGGCAGGATGGTCATGGGGTACAGATGAGCATGCGGCATTTGATGGATTGAAGAAGAGAATCACGGAGGATGCGGTCCTAGCACTGCCAAATGATACTGGCCAATATTGTCTGGAAGCCGATGCTTTGGAAGGGGCAACAGGATCTGTTTTGAGCCAAAACCAAGATGGCATTTGGCGCCCAATCACATTTATTTCACACGCATTGACCAAAACTGAGCGAAATTACGAGATCTACGACAAGGAAATGCTCGCAATCATGCTATCTTTGGACGAATGGAGGCAACTACTGATGGGAGCCACAGAAACGTTTGAGATCTTCACCAATCATCAGAATCTTGAGTACTTCCGGAAGCCGCAGAAGCTCAATCGACGGCAAGCACAATGGATCACGGATTTGGCAGAGTTTGATTTCACCTTACGACACTGGCCCGGCGCAAGGCGGATCTCTTATCCCGACGAGCGGATCACGACCAGGGCAAGAACAACAACAAGGATGTCACCCGGCTGAAGCCCGAGTTCTTCCGATCGCAAGAAGTCACATTCGAGGGGCAAGATCAGCAGCTCGTTGATGAGATCAAGGCCGTTTGATCGATTGATGGAAGCATCAAGGCGGCCCTGGAGAAGTCACTTGTCGGATGGAAGAAGGAAGAGTGTGACAATCAACCCAAAAACAAAGTCAAAAAGAGAAGTGAATTCGAAGACTGGAGAATACAACCAAGTAGCTACAGTATTTATACCCAAATCCAGTCTGAGTCATATCTACAGCTAATGAGTCATAAGGCTATGTACTGCATGGAGCACTGTTCATGGGTTGTAGTAGAACCTTCTGGAGCATGTGTCGCGCAGCCTCAAATTGATAGAGATAATCCCTAGACCCCTAGCCCGGACCGTCTGATGCCATGATCCATGATAAGATAATCTGTGCCAAGATAAGATAAGGTGGTCGATGATAGGACGGAAAAGTGCTGAATTATGACATTACCCCCTCTCTAGGGTTGATGTCCTCATTGACTAGGTCAATGGGTGTGAATACGTTTTCGTACGGATCGAAGAGTTGTCGCTCGGGGTATGGAAGGCGCTCGTCTTTGGGTTTGTAGCGATGGATGAGGTAATCCCAATGTCCGGCTTTGAGAGTTGGCAGGAGGCGAATGCGTGTGTCTGGGTTGGATTGTTTCCTCTGCCAATCTCTCAGGACCTTCTTCGCGTGGGTAAGGTGACGTGATGGTTCCCAGGTGTTCTTGCTATGCGGCCATCCCTTCCATTTGACCAAGTACTGTTTTCCTCGGCCGACGTTTCGCTCTTTCACGATCTCTTCGACTTCCCACTCCTCTGCTCCTCCGATCATCTTGGCTACGGGTCTCTTCTCTCGGCAATGGGGGGTGGTTTGTAATAGGGTGTCAGTAGTGACTCGTTGAACACCGGGTGTCTTTGGTCCGTTGAAATGCTGGGGGCGTGCTCACAGGTGAATCTACTATGAAAGTAAACCCAAATATAAACACGTTCACACTCCTCGTAATCAGCTTCTCAGTGTGTGAAAGATGCGAGGGCTCCGGGGTGGACAGAACACCAGTATCACAACTCTCAATAGACACAGATCAATAGTCGCGGAAGACGAAGTCGACGACAAGAATTTATATATAGTAAACAATGGTGTCTCAACCAATATCTTCTATACGAATCACAACCAACACTAATCCAATCACAACCAACAATATAACAAGTCAGAACTTAATACGGAGTATTAAGATCCCTTGTAGCGACAGCATCCAGATGGTGACGCAAAGCCCAAATATCAAGTCGACGCACTGCCAACTGATACAACCAATATACTGAGTCGATGCACTGCCAACTAGTAGAACCAAAATGTCAAGTCGACGCACTGCCAACTGACACAACCAAAAGTACTGAGTCAACGCACTGCCAACCTAGTAAACCAAAATGCCGCGTCGACGCACTGCCAACTAACAGCCAATATCCAATGTCCAAAACCCGAGCACAACTTGTCGACGCACTACCAAGCAAGAAGTGTGGAGCCAAAGTTCTCAAGTCAATGCACTGCCAACTGACCAAAACAACCCGAGCACAACTAGTCAACGCACTGGCAAGCTAGAGGTGTGGAACGATCTCAACAAAGCCCGAAGGCGACAACACTAAATGCCACGACTAAACCAGATGCGGCAAATCCGACTTTCTGATGTCTCAACTCAAACTCAAATCACAGTAGCTACAAGTGCTCAGGGAGCAACTCGTCGCGACCGGGCAGGGGTAGCAGAACTTCTTAGGGTGGAATCACGCAGCACGCAAATTGTACAAAACAATCTGAAATGAGAGTGATTCACAGTCCGGGGGAAAAGCTCCCTAATACAAAGAAACGGTGTGCTACTTATACTGTCTACAACGATGCTTAGTAAAGTCCTGTACAACTGCATAGTAGCTACGCTATCTAAGATCGGTTGCCTTTTAGAGTAATTGAAAAGTTGAACGATCGGACAGGTCCTGAGTGATCAGGACCCCGCCCCATAGTCCATATGATACTTTTGATGTGAGTCAACCCACTGCGTCATACTTTTGGAATACGACGTGCTGGATTGGCCAACGGGTATGTCTTGGCGAGTGAGTCCAACGTGGGTGCCCCAAGAAGCTGTATGGCCCTAGGCACGCCAGTCGTTCCCCACACGGCTCGGTTCACGGATCTAGCCCGTGTCGATTTTAGTGTGTTTGGGTATGGGCGCGACTCGCTGTGACACTTAGAAGTGTCACCGCGACGCGTCCACAATGTCCCGTGATCAAATGGATCCTGACATGTGACAAGTCGTTGCCGTGGCATGATCTGAGGAAACATCCAACCCCAAACCGGGAGTTGCCGCGACAAGATTGGTTCAATCTCGTAACGCCAAGTCCTGTCCAGTAGTAGTTGTATTATTGAGAACGTCGCACATTGCTCAGCCCTTCAGCCCAGGTTCCCATCTGCAGAGAATGACCCTTTTGAGAAGTCGCCGCAACAAAGATCCCTTTTTGGGGAATTGTCGCAGTCCAAGCGTTCGTCACTAATAGCCCTGAGCCTGGTGTAGACTCATATGACCAGTTCCACAGTAGTGGTCTGACTGCCTTGCTATCGTCAACACTATCCACAGTCGTCAACTGGGCAGTAGACCCTTAAGTCCTACTGACCGCAACACTGTCAACCGCGACACGATACACCAAATGGTTCGAGAGTAAACTCTGTAAAACGCGCAAAAATATGCCCTTACAGAGCTGGTGCAGAGCGCGTCTGGTAGCCAGCCTATCACTGTGTCTGGCAAATCCAGCTTCCATGCAGCCGCTCCAACCTTCTCCAGTATCTCGTATGGCCCCAATCTCTTGTTGCTCATCTTCTTCAAAGGCCTGTCCATCTCAATATTGTCCCCTTCTATGTACACCTTCATCCCAACCTTCAACTCCGGAACTTCTTTTCTTTGTTTATCGTAGTATTTTTTCATTTTTTCTTTTGCTTTTTCCAATGCTGCTTTTGCTTTGTCTTGTATTTCTTTGATTCTTTTACAAACTCCTCCGCTGACTCGTTTCTCGATTCCATCCGTTGTTCCACTCCCTTCCATAGGTGATATCCATGATTTGCATAGAACGGTGATATTTTGGTAGACGTGTTCATTTTATTGTTATATGCAAACTCCGCCATTCCCAGCCACTCCGACCAGTCCATCTGATGGTAATTGACGTAGATGCGGAGATAATATTTGATCTCCTGGTTCATGCATTCTGTCTGCCCATCTGTGATCAGGTGATACGCGGTCCCTGGATTCATTTCTATGCCCAACATCCGATTCATCCCCTTCATGAAGCCTTTGATGTATTGTGAGTCCCTGTCGGTGATGATCTTCCGAGGGATCCCATGATAGCGGAGGACTCGGTCCCTGGTTAACTGTGCTACTCCTTTGCTGCTGATGTCAGTACTAATTGGTTCAACATGGATCATTTTGGTGAAGGTGTCACACCACACATGAATTGCGTTATACCCATTACTGACCGGTAAGGGTCCGATTTGATCCATGGAGATGATTTCCCATGGTGCATTTGGGACTGCATGCGGGTGCAGAGTCCCCGTCCTTGCTCTCCTGGTCTTGGTCCGTTGGCATGCCTCACACGTCTGGATGTATTTCCGAATTTGGTTTCCCATCCTTGGCCACCAGTAGTTTCTTTCCACCATTTCCTGTGTTTGGTTGATCCCGGCATGTCTGACCAAAGGTGTGTCGTGGTGTAGCCCAATGATCCTGTCCCGCAGTTCCTTGTCCCTTGGTATGTAGAGCTTCCCATGGTATGTGATGAGCCCATCTTCCTTTTTCCATCTGACGAGTGACTTCTCCAAGGCCGCCTTGACGCTTCCATCAATCGATCGAATGGCCTTGATTTCATCGATTAGCTGCTGATCCTGTCCCTCGAATGTGACTTCTTGCGATTGGAAGAACTCGGGCTTCAGCAGGGTGACGTCCTTGTTGTGATTTTTGCCCTGATTGTGATCCGCTCGTTGGGATAAGAGATCCGCCTTGCGCCGGGCCAGTGTCGTAAGGTGAAATCAAACTCTGCCAACTCCGTGATCCATCGTGCTTGCCGTCGATTGAGCTTCTGCGGCTTCTGGAAGTACTCAAGATTCTGATGATTGGTGAAGATCTCAAACGTTTCTGTGGCTCCCATCAGTAGTTGCCTCCATTCGTCCAAAGATAGCATGATTGCGAGCATTTCCTTGTCATAGATCTTGTAATTTCGCTCAGTTTTGGTCAATGCGTGTGAAATAAATGTGATTGGGCGCCAAATGCCATCTTGGTTTTGGCTCAAAACAGATCCTGTTGCCCCTTCCAAAGCATCGGTGAAATGCTGAGGGCGTGCTCACAAGTGAATCTACTATGAAAGTAAACCCAAATATAAACACGTTCACACTCCTCGTAATCAGCTTCTCAGTGTGTGAAAGATGCGAGGGCTTCGGGGTGGACAGAACACCAGTATCACAACTCTCAATAGACGCAGATCCAATAGTCGCGGAAGACGAAGTCGACGACAAGGATATATATATATAGCAAACAGTGGTGTCTCAACCAATATCTTCTATACAAACACAACCAACACTAATCCAATCCACAACCAACAATATAACAAGTCAGAACTTAATACGAAGTATTAAGATCCCTTGTAGCGACAGCGTCCAGATGGTGACGCAAAGCCCAAATATCAAGTCGACGCACTGCCAACTGATACAACCAATATACTGAGTCGACGCACTGCCAACTAGCAAACCAAAATGCCGCGTCGACGCACTGCCAACTAACAGCCAATATCCAATGTCCAAAACCCGAGCACAACTTGTCGACGCACTGCCAAGCAAGAAGTGTGGAACCAAAGTTCTCAAGTCGACGCACTGCCAACTGACCAAAACAACCCGAGCACAACTAGTCAACGCACTGCCAAGCTAGAGGTGTGGAACGATCTCAACAAAGCCCTAAGGCGACGACACTAAATGCCGCGACAATACCAGATGCGGCGAATCCGACTTTCTGATATCTCAACTCAAACTCAAATCACAGTAGCTACAAGTGCTCAGGGAGCAACTCGTCGCGACCGGGCAGGGATGGCAGAACTCCTTAGGGTGGAATCACGCGGCACGCAAATTGTACAAAACAATCTGAAATGATAGTGATTCACAGTCCGGGGGAAAGCTTTTTAATACAAAGAGACGACGTGCTACTTATACTGTCTACGACGCTGCTTAGTCAAGTCCTGTACAACTGCATAGTAGCTACGCTATCTAAGATCGGTTGCCTTTTAGGGTAATTGAAAAGTTGAACGATCGGACAGGTCCTGAGTGATCAGGACCCCACCCCATAGTCCATATGATACTTTTGATGTGGGTCAACCCACCGCGTCATACTTTTGGAATACGACGTGCTGGGTTGGCCAACGGGTATGTCTTGGCATGTGAGACCAACGTGGGCGCCCCAAGAAGCCGTATGGCCCTAGGCACGCCAGTCGTCCCCCACATGGTTCGGCTCACGGATCTAGCCGTGTCGATTTCTAGTGTGTTTGGGTGTTGACGCGAATCGCCGTGGCACTTGGGAGTGTCACCGCGACGCGTCCTCAATGTCCCGTGATTGAATGGATCCTGACATGTGACAAGTCGTCGTCGTGGCATGATCTGAGGAAACGTCCAACTCAGAACCGGGAGTTGCCGCGACAAGATGGTTTAAGTCTCGTAACGCCAAGTCCTGTCCAGTAGTAGTTCTATTATTGAGAACGTCGCGCATTGCTCAGCCCTTCAGCCCAAGTTCCCATCTGCAGAGAATGACCCTTTTCGAGAAGTCGACGCAACGACAGATCCCTTTTTGGGGGAATGGTCGCGGTCCAAGCGTTCGTCACTAATGGCCCTGAGCCTGGTGTAGACTCATAAGACCAATTCCACAGTAGTGATCTGACTGCCTTGCTATCGTCGACACTATCCACAGTCGTCGACTGGGCAGTAGACCCTTAAGTCCTACTGAGCGCAACACTGTCAACCGCGACACGATACACCGAGTGGTTCAAGAGTAAACTCTGTAAAAGCGCAAAAATACGCCCTTACAGAGTTGGTGCAGAGCGCGTCTGGTAGCCAGCCTATCATCTCCCAGGAACACTAATTTTGACCTCCTGGTCAATCCCGCGACAGTCTCACTGCGTCAGGTCTAAGTCCAACAGTCGACGTCTCATTCATTTATTATTAAAGCCGCGGAGACATAGAGTTATGTTCCCACGTCTTATTCATTTGGTTGTTCGGTTCCTTCCGTGATCTGCCGCGATCAAACTTCTTCCGGCATGTTCACCATATAAATGCCCTCAATTTTCAGGGTCGAGAGTCTCCCTAGTACGAGACACTCTTGCTTTTCGACCACCATGTCCGCGCCCGACCAGAGCCCCCGCCCCCAAGACACCAACCGTGAGTGACGCCCAAGACGATTACCGCGACTTTTCAACCACGCTAACCGTCCATCAGCCGTCACCGAATCAGCTGTCCCGGGAGCAAACCCGCCTGCCATCGACTGGCGGCAGTTCATGCCGTCCGTCAAGGCCTCTCCCATGGCTTGTCGATCCAACTCACCACCTGCCTAGCCCCGAGGCCTACAACCAGATGTTGCGGCAGATGGCCGTCGACGTCCGCCAGATTCAGCAGGTGAGCTCCGTTCTAAGCCCGCTGGAGCGAGCAGTCACGGCGATCAATGATTGCCGCGCCTGTTCGCTTTGGCCTTCCATTCTTTTCACTAACGTAAGGGCTAGCCGGCGTCTACGCCCTTGACCACCAACGCTCCAGTCAAGGAGTCGTCGCCGCCGAAGAAACGCAAGCGAGTCGTCGAGCCCGTACGTATACTCTATTTCGTTTGTTTCACTATGTTCTGATCGACTCCCAGGCGGCTCCAACCGAACAAGTCGCCGCCCCTTCGTCGTCCCGGCCTGTCAAGCAGAAGGGGAAGGGTGACGGCTCCAAGCCGCAGGCCCCTGCCGCCGTCGCGGGCAGCAAGGTCGCCGTCGCCAAGAAGTCGAGCGAGAAGTCGCAGGGGAAGCGACCCAAGGTGACTCCTGCAAAGGAGCCCAAGGCGTCGTCCCACGCGCCTACTCGTAAGTGGCTCTTTCCTTTCATTCACCAGAGTCGCGGGTACTGACTTGTCGTAGCCGCTACCTCGGTTCCTGTTCCACAGGGGTCACCTCCCAAGCGCGTCCACAAGAAGACGCACGCAGGTGTGTGATCCTATGTCTTATTTCATTGATCTTTAGACTAACCACTTGGTCCCTCCCAGCCCGGATCCAAGCACAGCCCGTGCAGCCCGAGTCCCTCAGCGATGAGGAAGCCGCCGCCGTCGCCGACACTGCGATGGATGTCGACGACAAGGGGGTCCAGGAGGGAGACGCGTCCTCGGCCGACGAGCTGGCCCTTCAGGTAAGTGACCCAGTTCGTCGATCGCGGTTTCTTCGTCTCATGGTTGGTTTGTTTTTGACAGGGGCCCAAGTCCAAGGGGAAAGCGCGATCGAATCTGAGTACGTTTTTCCTCTTGTCCCCCTCTGTCAATTACTCATACTTTCGTAGCCCCGTCCGTCATTGTCATGGACGACACTTCCGAAAGTGGGGAGGAGACCGGCGATTTCGTCGTGGCCAAGAAGCAGGTCAGCGAGACCCGCGTCAAGCCCAAGGTAAGCCGACTCCTTTTTCCCAGACCACGCCCCTTAATCCAGATTTTTAGCCAATCAAGAAGGTCGCGGATGGATCATCCAAGTCGACCAAGTCCGTGCCTCCCCATCCGGTGCCCAAAGTGGAGGCCAGTCGCAAGGCGAGCGCCCCGCAAGCGACGACTACCCCGACCCCAGTGGCTAAGGTGAGACACAAATCTTGGGTCCCAGACGTCGACTAACTCGTTTTTCTTTCTTTTCTAGGTTGCCCAGGCGGCCCCCACCGCTACCAAGACTCCACGCAGTGAGTTGGGCAGGGTGGCCGCGACCCTTGGTCGCGAGCGGAGTGTTGCGGCGGCCAAGGCCGAGCTCAAGGCCCAGAAGGCAGAAAAGTCCGTTGCGGCGGTCAAGAAGAAATCTGACTCGGTGAGTCGCGACTTTTCTTGTCGTCGACTTTTTACTGACTTGACTGTTTCTAGACTCCTGCGAAGGCGTCGGCCCCCACGCCCCGAGCTCCGTTCACTTCCGCCGCCTACGACACCGAGGCGCTCCTTTCGGTGGCACGCCAAGGGTTCGCGGGGAAGTTGGAAAGGGCCGGCGTCGAGGTGCCAACAGACTTCGTGCGTTCCTTTATCTTTTTCTGCCATGCCTCGACGACTGATTCCCTTTTCATAGGAGGTCGCGCCAAGGCCCTGCGCGATGTGCGTGACGCGGCAGCGCGTCTGCTTCAAGAGCGTCGACGGGCGCCACGGCAATCGGTGCGCCCCGTGCGTGCTCTATAAACAGACTTGCACCAACGGCTACAAGCCGCGGAGCAGCTGTATATGGGGCAACGCTTCGGGTATATCACGCAGATGAGCGCGGATGGTACAAGTCCGCTTTCTTTGTTCATTTCTATTTTTGATCGTTTCTGACGACGTCTTCAGATCTCAACAAGTCCGCCAACCGTCTCGCCGACACTTTGGACGCGTACGGCGGGCTTCTTCGCACGGCTAACGAGATCCGCGTCCTGGCCATTGGCCAGTTCCGTGATTTCGTTGGTCAGCTGAAGGAGCACTTCGACGACGGCTCGGACGAACGCATCAAGGCGATGTTCGTCCACACCGCGACCGAGATTGACGCCGCCGAGATGGCCGACATCCGCAAGGGTGTTCGGATGATCTTGGCCCACGGGGACTTGTTGGATGGCGAGGCGAACGAGCGGTTCGCAGCACCCCCTGCCTTCTTCGATCCGTTTTTCTATCGCGAGATGGAAAAGATGGAGAAGCAGTTCCAGAGGGAGATCGAGAAGGCCCAGGAATTCGACAAGTCGGACCCCGCGACCGTCCAGGATCAAGCGTTCCAACCTGGCGAGGACCACGAGATCGACGTCGCGCACTTGGTGAGTAGTCACACCCGTGCGCCCTCCTCGTCGCCCCAGCCTTCGCCATCGCCGCCTCCCGTTGCGTCGTTGTCCCAAGCCGTTTTACAGGTCTTGGACTTTTCCGACAACTACAGCGAGACCTCGGCCGAGTCCACCAAGGCCGATTCGGAGGAAGACGCGGAGGGTGAAGAAGACGGGTCCGCCGGCAACGAGAACGTCGACGACGAGAACGTCGACGACGAGGGCTCCGACGCCGCGGGTGAGACTGCCATGGAGGTGGATGAGCAGTAGACCAGCTCGTTCCACCGTCCGTGAACGTCGCGGCCCGTTTTTATTTATTACATTGCATCAACGTATCGTACTGTTGTCGTACAACCCAATCGATCTATCCTGCTGCCTGAGTCGTCGTCGCGTGAACTTTTAAGTCTAAATTTTCAAAATTCTTGGAAGAATTTTCTTGAAACATTTTGAAAAAGTCCCGGACCCCGTCCTCAGTAGCGTCATTGGATTTTCCACTTTCCAGCACATGGGTCCAAGGGGTGTGCACGTTGTCGCGCACCTCAATTTCCAATGTGTGGACTTCTGCGGACTCTGTGGCTGATCTTTCGTAAGATCTGCCCTCTCCCAGGAACACAGATCTAAGCCGTCCTCGGCTTATCTGATGCGCGACTAGAAAAGTTTTTCCAGAGTCGACGATATAAAGTCTGGGTGGGCTCGACAGATTATGTCCAGTCCCATTCTCAGTCCTTATTTCGTTCCCATTCTTTCTCTCTATCCAGGCCTCGCTATGTCCGCATTTCCTCTCCCCCAAGACTTCGCATCACTCGTCGCGTCGTGGAAGAAGGCTAAGCCTTCTCTCGCAGTGATGAACAAGCTGGGTCTAGGTGGTTCAGAGGGCATCCTCAGCGTTGGCAAGGATATCTTCTTTGTTCGAGTACGTTGTTTTGTGATGGCGTGTCGCGGCGATTATCTTATCTCGTCGACAGACCCGCTTCCAAGCTAGCTCGTTTGCTGCTCAAGATCCTCCCCGCGACGTTTTGGATTGTCTCGAGGAGGCCACCACGCTCGCTCTGTCTCAGACGGAACTGCTCAAAGAAGTTCCTGAGAAGCAGCGCGACGCCTCTCAGACTAAGGCCGTCAACAAGTATCGAGCCTATCTGATTTGGCATGAGTCCCTTGTCGCGGCGATCATCAGCCTGCGACAGGCTCAGGAGAGCATCCCACGTCCTGCCGCGACTCCGTCGTCGTCTGGAAAGGCCAAGGTATGATTCCCAGTCTCTGTCCAGATTTTCTTACGGATATTGTTGCACAGGCCGAAGTCCCTGTTCCCGAGACTTCAGGCTCAACTCCCGCCATCGACATTGATTCAGACGTCGAGATGGAGGCCCCCACTCCCGTTCAAGAGAAGGTGCGTCCGTCTTGAGTCTTGCCGAGCACAGGTTGATTTTTCTCAGACCCCGCAACCATCTACTCGCAAGACCGTCGCAGGACGGTCTGGTTCTCGATCGGTCGACGGATCTGGTCATGACGACTCCGTAGGGCTCGCGGACGTCTATGGGACTATCATTCGACTCATAGACGAGCACGATAGGTCGATGCGTCTTCTCAGCGCCAAAATGTCGAAGCTTCACGCGGAGCAGATGGAGGCTCTAGGGAGCTGTCTCCAGAGTTTCCAGACGTGGGTTTCACTCAGTCGCGGCGACTACATTTCTGACCAATTACCCAGCCATCGTTCGTTGTCACCGGCTCGAAGAGGCAGCGACTCAGCAACAGTACCACTGATGTGGCCCCGGGTGAGTCTCGCAGTTATATTCCCGTATCGCGACACTTCGCTAACCGATTGGCAGCGTCCGCATCCGACCGAAGGTTTATTGCGGACCGAGTGCACCGACATCAACTGTACCGGTTGCGGCGGTCCATTCCACTCGAGCTCCTCATCGAGGAACGCGACTACGTCACGTCGCGGCTAGAGGAATGGAAGACCGCGCTCAAGGACGTCAAGGAAGCCATTGACCTCTCGATGTCGAAGAATGCGGCCTAATCTTTTCATATTTTGCTCTATATGCACTCTCCTTCCATATGTCTCTCTTTTCTCATGTCACTTATTTATGAAGTCGCGTCTCTTCTTCTCGCGCACCTCCTTTATGACCTTTTTCTTTTAGATACAACCCAGTATAGTACTTAGGTACCAGCTAGCACCCAAGCAATATATTGAATTCTGTCTAAAATCCGAGATAAGCGACGTCTTCACCGTGCGAGAGCCTGCCGCGACAGTCACTTGCGCGCCAGACTTTCACTCGACAGAAGCTGGATCCTCTACAGGGTCGTCGTCGTCGTCACTATCTGAGTTCTTGAGTTTCACACCTTCGAACTGGTAGTCGCGGACGTCAGATATTTCTTCTACCAACTCATCGAGTTTAGCAGGCGAAATATCTATCAGCTTCTTTATATCTTCGGAGAGTGTCAACTTCTGTCTTGCCAAATAGGGTATTACTCTGAACGCCGCGACTTTCGCATGAAACATCGCACCGTTCATTTCACAGACCAAGTAAGAACCTCCTTTGGTCTTTCGAACTATAATCATGGGCCCAAGATATCTAGCTTTCATCTTGTTGTCCAATGATTTTTCAATAGCTGTGTTCCTGACCAACACTAAGTCCCCTGGTACAAACTTATAATCTTTGATCACATGCTTGTACTCGAGTTCGTAGCGTTGAACCATCTTTAGTTTGGCGTCGCTGACGCGGCTGCGCATATCTTCAATATGGTCGGCGTGTTTCGCTAGAGCGCGTGCCCTGAGACCAATGAGATCCGCAGAGTCGACGATCCGGTCAGGATATTCGACTAGCCACGTAGCTTCGACTATATCCAGAGGGATGGTAGGGTGGGCCCCACATACTGCGAAGTACGGTGAGCAACCCAGCCCGCGACGCACTGTAATTCTATCTGCCCACAAGACCTGTGGGAAGAACCAAAACCATTTGGAGGCGTTTCCCCCTGTAGCTTTGTACAGTGACTGCCGAACGTCCCAATGACCTCTTTCAACAGTGCCATTAGCTTGGGAATTGTAAGGAGATATCCTTATTCCCTTGATACCATATTTCTTCTGTAACCAGTTCAACGCCGCGACAAATTGTCCTGCGTTATCGGTTACAATCCACTTAGGACACCCCCATCGACACACTATGTCTTCGAGCAAGAAACGCGTGATTGCCTTGGCGTTGTCAGCCTGTAGCGGTCGCGCTTCCACGTAGCGGGTCAAAGAATCCCTTGCTGCGACGACATATCTGTATCCGTTGGAAGGCGTTCCCATAATCATGACATCTGTATGTATCTTCTGAAATACACTTGGAGTCATCGTCGGCGTCGGTGGAGTGCGGAGGAGAGTTTTCTGGCGGACTTGGCAGCTATGACAAGTCTTTATCCACCAGTCGACGTCTCTTTCCATTTCTGGCCACCAAAACCGAGTTTCCAACAGGCTCTTAGTGCTGAAAAGACCCTTATGACCCAGCGCGTCGTGACACGCCTTCATCATATAAGTCCTGTGGCGCTTGTCCACGACCAGTCTATGAATCCCATTGGTCGATCTCTTGTACATTTTTCCATCTTTGAGGAAAAACTGTCGCGAGAATTTGAGAAACGATCTGAACCGTTTGTCTGTCATTTCAGGCCTTACAGAAGTGTCTTTCAGCCACTTCCTAGCCATTACCAACTTATTGTCCTGTTCGATCCCTGTGCCAGTCCGGTGATCCTCAATATAGGGATCCTCAGGATTGTCGCGCAGTTCAAGATCAGGCAAAAGCGGTTCTCCGTTTGCCACATCGTTCAACGTGAAGACTGGGACGACGAGCCCTTGAGCGTCATATGCGTCTTTGACACGCCGATTCTCAGCGCGACGAGAGTCGCAAGCTTCGACTAGCTCTTTGGATATGTTGTCGACCGACTCAGCACACCCAACCATAGAGTTAAGGTAGCCACCTCTGGTGTCAATGTCCCTTTTGAACTCTTCAAAGTCTAATGGTTGTTCTGTGTCGTAGTCCCAATTCTCGTTGTTCTCTGGTGGTGGCTCGTCGAAGATTTCCTCTTCGTCATTGGGATACTCTTCATCTCCAGGTGCAGGTCGTCGTCGCGACAAGCCATCTGGTGAGAAGGTGATTCCCCTGACATGTTTCAAGGTAAACTGAAACATGAGGATCTCCTCAGCCCAACGGTTGATATTCGCATTTGGTAGGTTACCAACGTTCCTTAGCATGCCTGCCAAGTACAGCGCGTCGGTTTCGACTACCAATTTCCTACAACCAAGAAGCCAGTGAGCCATGGCTTGAAGCACGCGCTTCACACCATAAAGTTCACGCTTCGGTTGAGAAAACCTAGCTTCTCTTTCTGTAAGTGGGATACTCCCAAATTTCGCGTAATAGACCTTCTTTGGATCATCTGGGTCGCGCTGGTAAATTTCGAAACCCGCGGCCATCCAGGATGTGTCTATTGCGACGACAATCTCAGAGTCCCACTCGTAGTTCAGAGGCTTAAGCGACGGACAGACTTGTATCGCGTCTTTAAGTCTTTGAAATGCGAGTTTCTGTTTGTCACCCCATTCAAAATGCGCGTTCTTGTTCACTAGTCTCTGAATTGGTCGCGCCATTTCAGAAAATCCTCTAATGAACATCCGCATGACCCCAATCGTGCCCATGAATTGTCGAACTTCCGAGACGTCTCTCAAATCTGGCCAACGCATGATTACACCAACTCTGTCCGCGTCCGGTTTTCTACCTTCAAACAAACAGATGTGGCCAACCACAGCGAACTCGTCGGCGCAAACCACCGACTTGGTACCAGACAGAGTCGCGCCACAGTAGCCGATTCTGTGTACGACGCGGTTCACATTCTGAAAGTGCTCCCATACGAAGCGACGGATCCCAGGATTTTCTGGAATTGTTTCACAGGTTCCATCGGGTAACAGATACCTGGTTCCAGGTCCTTGAACGGGTACGTCGTCGATGTATGGAATAGTAACATGAGGGATTTCGTCTTTCAAAATGAAAGTAACGTCCTCATGGAATATGGGTACTGAGTTGGTCCATCCTTGTGGGAGTTTGACCAACCTCAGTGCACCGAACGGTGACTGGAATGTAGTCAAGTCGCGACTAGCTGGATCGATGTCACGCTGGTCGTAGCCTGAGTACAAATCTAGCGCAGCACCACAGGCGCGACCGGCGAAGTGGTTTGCTAACTCCTCTGTCGCGGGTGGCAACCCTGAATGTGCGATAGTAATTGCATTGAGTGGTTCTAGCGAGTGCACCAGTCTGATACTCTTCCCATCCTTCTTAAGTACAGCAAAGAACTTGCTTCGATAAGAGGAATTGGAAGGTTCATAGACCTGGGCCGCGATTTTGTCTTTTATGACCTTGCACACTTGGTCGAACATGCCGCGAGGTATAGGAATATTCCCTTCGCGATATGCTGTATGGGGAACTGTCGCGATCTTGACAGGAGGAAATATGTCCTGTCTCAATGCGCCACGCTCTTCATCATTGAACGCGAAACTTTGATTGTGAAGCATATAGAAGTGCATGAGCAACTTCCGTTCTTCTGGTAATAAGAAGTCCCCTTTGTGTAACTTGTCCACAATATCCCTGCGTTCCGCCGTGAATCTACCAGTTGGGGTAAAATCAGGTGGTCGCGGGTTTAGAGTAGGTAGCGTATCCAAGGGATCTCCCACCATTTCTCGAATTATTTGGTCGCTCTCAGAACCCATCGTGTACACTGGTCTGACCTTCTGGTCCACAGGTTTGTATTTCTTTCCTGCGAACACAGAGTATTTGTCGCGACTAGAAGAGTCGTCGTCTAGTACACTCCAAGTACCAACAGTCAGTTTTTCTGTTGCCGCGTCTGAGAGTCTTTCATTCATATATGAATGAAACAAAGTCGACGCAGCGACGTCTTTCTTCATTTCCTTGTCCTCTTTCGACGACAAGATGTATGCTTCTACTAGCTCAGTTTGGGTAAACTGGCCACTAGAACGCGGCTTTCTTAGATCCTCGAACACTACATTCCCATCCTTTCCCAACGACACAGTCACCGCGACTTCTTCTCCTTGACTCAACGCGGTCAATTCCTCGAAGCTCTTTGAAAATCCCGTTCAGGGTTCGGTTCGTCTGGACTGGTCGTCGGTTTCGACGAACTGTAGGGCTCGGTAGATCCGTCGTTGTTTTTGGTGTTACGCGGCAAGTCGTCTGCACGACGTGGCTGCGTAGCCATTGCACAACGTGTCTTTAAATTGGGATCACGCATGGTGATTATCTGGCTGCCGTCAGCCGCGTTCTTGATATTGCTTTCAGTCGCGATATCGAACGGTCTGCCGAGCAACACCTTATAAGCTGGACTTTCCAAAATGTGCACTTGCAGGTAGACCAGGATGGTCCCAAACCTGAAGGGTACATTTCTCGCTAATCCCAGTGACTTAGAGATAGATCCATTTGCACTTTCCATATAGATGATGACTTTTGGGTCCCAGCTTAATTGTGCGTCGACGGCCTCTGAGAAAGCCATCGATACAATCTGAGATCCACTGTCTAGGATGCAGTCCGCGTCGAGACGCGCGTTAATCCGTCCGTTTATCGTTCTGAGAGCAGCCGACGAATCACCAACATAGACATGTCTTGGGTTCTCATTAGAGGGTATCGACTCCAAGTACATCTCATATGGGTCCGTCGCGACAACTGCGCCAATGGGAATTTCTCCTTCAACTGTGTTATGATAGAACACAGGCTCGGGCAATTCCTTAGCACTGACTAGGTTGTAGCTCAGTTCTCCATCCCAGACGTCTTCAACGACGCGGCCAGTTTCTTGAAGCATGGACTTCTGAACCGGTACTCGTTTCTTCGAAGAGTCCTTTAGAATGGAGTCGCGGACAGTCCCCGAAACTGCTAGGAGTTCACCCACAGTGTCGTCGACTGACGCGTTTTTCATTTTGTCGTAGACTGCTTCTGCCACAGCCTTCTTTTGAATCGGTGCACGCAACTGGTATTTATCTGGAACGCGCGCTTTTGAAGAATGTACTGGTTCTTGTAGAACGGGCTTGACTTTCTCAAACGGTAGTTCCTTTCTCTTTTCGACGTTGTCGCGCACTGATTCCTCATCATCGTCGCTATCGCTAACTTCTTCAATAATCACAGGTTTTCTCGGTTTCTCTCGTCGCTCAGCTCGTTTATCATGGTCCTCAGAGGGCTTGGCTGAGTTTGTGGGTTTAGCCCCCTTCCTTGAACCATTTAGAAACCCGAGTTGTTATCGTCGCGCTCAGGTTGGCTATTCGCACCACGACGGGTTTGAATGAACTGCTCCTGAGTCTGAGGATAACCACTGTTCATGTTGTTGAAGTAGCCGGCCATGGCGTCGGTCATGGCTTTCTGCATGAATTGGCCCATGGCACTTTCCATTGCATTGCTGGTTGAACCAGATGCAGTTCTGTGAGTCTTTGGCTCAGCGCGACTCTCTGGGGTTGGTCGCGACGACTTCCTCTCGTATTGGATGAGTTGACTTCGAAGGGAGCGTATTTCATCTGCCACTTCTTCAGGGTAGTCGGACATATCATCATTGTCGCGGCTATCGAACTGATCCAAGTAGTAGGAGTCCTGGAAGTTGACGGATTTGCCCTTCTTCTTCCAATAAGCCTCTACTCGTTGTCCCTGAGTCCCTTCTCCATTTGGTAGGAAACTGTCGTCGAAGAGCCTCCACATCCCTTTGGTGTCGACTTTGAGAAGGTTTTTCTCAATGTGAGACCTCTTGAGCGGGCACTCGTTCGACCAGTGACCAGTTTGTCCACAGTAGCGACAGTCGTCGTTCCGTGCGGCAGCTCCTCCTTGTACGCGACTTTCAAAGTGGGGCACAGAAGAGTTGTTGCCTACTGGCCGCGACCGCTGTATAGGCGCTTCGCGAGCAGTCTGTACGAACGTCTTCAGCGCTTCCTGCAACTGAGTCTGTAGCTCTTTTTGGTGTAGAAGAAATGAGTCCTTCAAGTTAGAAATCGAGTTTTCCAACTCCTCAACCTTAGCATGGTTGGGTGGACTAGTCTCATAGTCGAAGCGAACCTTTGGAGGTCGCGCGATTATGGGAATTTCGTCTTCGTTACTCAACGTCGACGCCATTTCTTCCGCCATTGTCATTAGCTCTTTCAGCTGGATGGGGTCGTCCTGCCGGTTGACTCCAGTCACGGGGACATTAGCATTTGCTATCCCAGCGCGAGTTTGGTAGCGCTTATTGAATACTTGACTCGTAGCCAAAGCGTTCCTCAAGACGGTACTGAACTCAGAGTCCAAAGTACGCATGTAGCGTTCACACGCGACTTTGTTGGTAATAATGGCAGGAGGGACTGACAGTCGCTTGTAGTGACTGTACATCTGAAGGCCGAAGCGCTTCAAATCTCCCTCATCCGTGATTTTGATTCCACGGTTCTCGCGACAGAGTCTATCTAGATCTGCCATGGTCCCCGTTTTTCGCTTGGATACCTCAGGGTATCCTTTTAATATTTCGGCCTCGAACTCCGCGACAGTTTTCGTGTTGTCGGAATAGGTATCGAGACCTTCCCATACGTCCATCACTTGCCGCGACGGCAAATAACGGATGTACATGCTTTTTGCTTGTTTGACATCTGTGATGCCACCATCCTCCACGATCTGTGCGCAGTGACGCAAATATGCCTCAATCGACAGGGGATCCTTTTCATCAAGTATAGGTCTACTTGTGTCCCAAGGTTGAGGGATTTTGAACCCAGTCTTTGGAGCCATAGTTGTCGCGACTGAAGTCACAGGGGAAGTAGGGATGTTGTTAGAATTCGTGTTTGTAGCGGTGACGCTACTAGACACTTCTGAGAGGGTTTGTGAGCTAGTCTGAGATCGACTGATTGTCGTCGAACTCGAAGTAGCCGCGTCTAAAGCTGGAAGCTTCGACGACGAATTCACTCTTTGTTTTCCTTTTGCCTTAGAAGGCAAGGGTGGTAGATACAAAGGTGTTTTATGTCTTGCAGACCTTTGTGGTTTTTCGAAAGGTCCTGAAGTTGAAGCGTTTCCTTCAGTCTCAATCTCCGCTTGGTCCTCAAGAGGTCGCGCAGGAGCTTGGGATCGAAATAAACTGCTTTGCGGGATAAACCCTTGGTCTCTATCCGACGTCGCGGTAAAGAATCCGGTTTATTGATTTTTAAAGTTTATGAAACTTTAGAAGCCCCTCGCGGTGGGCTCCAGATGAAATGCTGAGGGCGTGCTCACAAGTGAATCTACTATGAAAGTAAACCCAAATATAAACACGTTCACACTCCTCGTAATCAGCTTCTCAGTGTGTGAAAGATGCGAGGGCTTCGGGGTGGACAGAACACCAGTATCACAACTCTCAATAGACGCAGATCCAATAGTCGCGGAAGACGAAGTCGACGACAAGGATATATATATATAGCAAACAGTGGTGTCTCAACCAATATCTTCTATACAAACACAACCAACACTAATCCAATCCACAACCAACAATATAACAAGTCAGAACTTAATACGAAGTATTAAGATCCCTTGTAGCGACAGCGTCCAGATGGTGACGCAAAGCCCAAATATCAAGTCGACGCACTGCCAACTGATACAACCAATATACTGAGTCGACGCACTGCCAACTAGCAAACCAAAATGCCGCGTCGACGCACTGCCAACTAACAGCCAATATCCAATGTCCAAAACCCGAGCACAACTTGTCGACGCACTGCCAAGCAAGAAGTGTGGAACCAAAGTTCTCAAGTCGACGCACTGCCAACTGACCAAAACAACCCGAGCACAACTAGTCAACGCACTGCCAAGCTAGAGGTGTGGAACGATCTCAACAAAGCCCTAAGGCGACGACACTAAATGCCGCGACAATACCAGATGCGGCGAATCCGACTTTCTGATATCTCAACTCAAACTCAAATCACAGTAGCTACAAGTGCTCAGGGAGCAACTCGTCGCGACCGGGCAGGGATGGCAGAACTCCTTAGGGTGGAATCACGCGGCACGCAAATTGTACAAAACAATCTGAAATGATAGTGATTCACAGTCCGGGGGAAAGCTTTTTAATACAAAGAGACGACGTGCTACTTATACTGTCTACGACGCTGCTTAGTCAAGTCCTGTACAACTGCATAGTAGCTACGCTATCTAAGATCGGTTGCCTTTTAGGGTAATTGAAAAGTTGAACGATCGGACAGGTCCTGAGTGATCAGGACCCCACCCCATAGTCCATATGATACTTTTGATGTGGGTCAACCCACCGCGTCATACTTTTGGAATACGACGTGCTGGGTTGGCCAACGGGTATGTCTTGGCATGTGAGACCAACGTGGGCGCCCCAAGAAGCCGTATGGCCCTAGGCACGCCAGTCGTCCCCCACATGGTTCGGCTCACGGATCTAGCCGTGTCGATTTCTAGTGTGTTTGGGTGTTGACGCGAATCGCCGTGGCACTTGGGAGTGTCACCGCGACGCGTCCTCAATGTCCCGTGATTGAATGGATCCTGACATGTGACAAGTCGTCGTCGTGGCATGATCTGAGGAAACGTCCAACTCAGAACCGGGAGTTGCCGCGACAAGATGGTTTAAGTCTCGTAACGCCAAGTCCTGTCCAGTAGTAGTTCTATTATTGAGAACGTCGCGCATTGCTCAGCCCTTCAGCCCAAGTTCCCATCTGCAGAGAATGACCCTTTTCGAGAAGTCGACGCAACGACAGATCCCTTTTTGGGGGAATGGTCGCGGTCCAAGCGTTCGTCACTAATGGCCCTGAGCCTGGTGTAGACTCATAAGACCAATTCCACAGTAGTGATCTGACTGCCTTGCTATCGTCGACACTATCCACAGTCGTCGACTGGGCAGTAGACCCTTAAGTCCTACTGAGCGCAACACTGTCAACCGCGACACGATACACCGAGTGGTTCAAGAGTAAACTCTGTAAAAGCGCAAAAATACGCCCTTACAGAGTTGGTGCAGAGCGCGTCTGGTAGCCAGCCTATCATCGGCTTCCAGACAATATTGGCCAGTATCATTTGGCAGTGCTAGGACCGCATCCTCCGTGATTCTCTTCTTCAATCCATCAAATGCCGCATGCTCATCTGTACCCCATGACCATCCTGCCTTCCCTGTCAGTTGTGTCAACGGCTTGGCAACCTCCGCATATCCCCGGACGAAGCACCAATAGAAGTTGGTGAAGCCTAGAAACGCTTGGACTTGTTTGACGCTCTTTGGTTCCGGCCATTTCATCACGCCCTTGATCTTGACTGGGTCCATCCGCATCGAATTGTGTCCAATAATTACACCCAAATATTCGATTTCTGTGCATTCGAACTCGCACTTTTCGGGTTTCAGGTACAGCTTGTGTTTTTGGAGCAATTCAAGTACTTGTTTTGTGATCCGCCAATGTTTGTCCAAGTTCTCTGTGAAGATCAATATATCGTCAAGATAGACTACCACGTGACCCTCGTTGACCAGTTCCTGGAGTATGTTGTTCATCATGTTTTGAAAGGTCACCGGGGAGTTTGTGAGGTCAAAGAACATGACCAAAGTCTTGTACAGTCCGCGGTTTGTGCAGAACGCAGCCTTCCACTCGTCGCCCTCTTTGATCCATACGTTGTTGTATCCCCACCGGTGATAGGCTGGCTACCAGACGCGCTCTGCACCAGCTCTGTAAGGGCATATTTTTGCGCGTTTTACAGAGTTTACTCTCGAACCATTTGGTGTATCGTGTCGCGGTTGACAGTGTTGCGGTCAGTAGGACTTAAGGGTCTACTGCCCAGTTGACGACTGTGGATAGTGTTGACGATAGCAAGGCAGTCAGACCACTACTGTGGAACTGGTCATATGAGTCTACACCAGGCTCAGGGCTATTAGTGACGAATGCTTGGACTGCGACAATTCCCCAAAAAGGGATCTTTGTTGCGGCGACTTCTCAAAAGGGTCATTCTCTGCAGATGGGAACCTGGGCTGAAGGGCTGAGCAATGCGCGACGTTCTCAATAATAGAACTACTACTGGACAGGACTTGGCGTTACGAGACTTAAACCAATCTTGTCGCGGCAACTCCCGGTTTGGGGTTGGATGTTTCCTCAGATCATGCCACGGCGACGACTTGTCACATGTCAGGATCCATTCGATCACGGGACATTGTGGACGCGTCGCGGTGACACTTCTAAGTGTCACAGCGAGTCGCGCCCATACCCAAACACACTAAAATCGACACGGGCTAGATCCGTGAACCGAACCATGTGAGGCAACGGCTGGTGTGCCTAGGGCCATACAGCTTCTTGGGGCACCCACGTTGGACTCACCTGCCAAGACATACCAGTTGGCCAATCCAGCACATCATATTCCAAAAGTATGACGCGGTGAGTTGACTCACATCAAAAGTACCATATGGACTTTGGGGCGGGGTCCTGATCACTCAGGACCTGTCCGATCGTTCAACTTTTCATTACTGTCAGGGGAACCCCTGCTTTCGTCCGATCATCATGGGATCTTGCATGTGACCAAGCACGTGCCATCTGTCAAGCGTCACATGCTTCGGTCCGGACTCCCCTGCCAAGCGCATCCACATGACACTCCGGCCCGGACCCCCATTGTTCTGACGGTCCGGCTCCCACTGTTCCCCCCGATCCGGCCCCTCATTGTTCCCTGGCCCCATTGTCTGGCGCTTCCATTGTGCTTGGTCATCCATTGTTCTGTAGGCTATATATAGTGGGCCCTGACAAGGAGAGTCCCCAACTTGGTTTCTCTTTGGACTCTCCCTTGTCAGGTTTGCCAGTCTCCTGTACTAGTCAATCCCCTTATCTGACACTTTGGACTCTCCCTTGTCAGGACTCTGAGATCGGGCCTCGAGGTTGCCCTTACAGCAGAAACCGAGTTCTTAGGGATAACTGGACAAGCTTGTGAAGACCGCCGACAGCGTCATCCGCTTCTCACTTCCAACCTTGTCCCCTCCTCCCCCTCTACGATCATCATGTCCCAAATGGAAGAAGAGGACGACCCCTCCCACCCCCAACAGAGGCTTGCAAATCTAGAGGAAGCCATGCAACGGATGGAAGGCCTCCTCCACAATCTCATAATTACACAGCAACAGCCTGCCCCTGCCCCTGCCCCTGCTCCGTCTCCGGCAGTGGGTCCAGGTGTATCTATTGGCCAACAGGCCAGCACAAGACCCCTCATCCGCCCCAACCCCCCATTCGCGTTCGACAGGGATCGTACCCAGGGCAAGACGTTTCTCCATTCCGTCAAGCAATACTGGCGCCTCCTCCCTGAGGCCTTCCATGTGAACGGAGTAGTATCAGAAGAGCGGGTGATACGTTTCGCCCTCTCCTACAAGCCCAAGGACTCGGCGGCCTCCTGGTCAGAACGCATGTCAGAGCGCCTCGTCTTCCCATTCCCGACCTGGTCCTCCTTTGTGGCCGAGTTCAAGCTCCGGTTTGTTGAGGAGAACAAGCAAGACCACGCCCTGGCACGACTGGAGACCCATGCTTACTACATGGGATCCCGCAATGTGTTCAAATACACGGATGAGTTCGACGACCTTCTCGACTTGGCGGGGTACTCCGACAACTTGGTCAAGGTCACCAAGTACCGGGCGGGTCTGGACCCCAGAATCAATCAGGCGATCACGCCCTCTGGTAACCCGCCTAGCCTTATAAACTACTCGGAGTGGCGTACCCGTGCATTCCGCCAGTACAACGCCGAGGTGGCCGCCCGAGCTGCACGAGGACAGGTGTTCTCTCCACCCCGCGCTCCGCCTCCTGCGGCTCCCCGCCCTCGCCCCATGGCTCCTCCGGTGGTTGCCCCACCCCCTGCTCCCCGACCAGCCCCGGTAGTCCTCCCACCGGGCATTCCCATGGAGATTGACCAAACCCGAGCCCGCAGCAGTGTTCGTCGCACATGCTTCCGATGTGGCAGCCCAGGACATCTGGCCCGAGACTGCCCGACCCCCGCTGATGTCCGGCACACCGACGTCCTGGACGAAGTGATCAATCAGCTGGGAAGCGACCTGTTGGCGGAATTAGTAGCCCGGCTAGCAACTACGGCGGCCGTAGAAGAGCATGAAGCGGAGATTGCCAACGAGTTGGAGCAGGGTTTTCTCCCCCACGACAAGTGAATAGTACGCCCTCGATCGCCTCACGTAATCGTTTCGAATGTCTGTATGATGAATGCGACCTCATTTCCCCCACAAACGAAACGATAGACGTACCTCCTGCCCCCCGCTCAGCCCCGCTAGTCCGCAAGGAAAAGTGGGAACGAAAACTCCCTCAGTGCTATGTGGTTGCGGCCTCCCCTGGCGCCAACTCCCTGCACCTCCCCCTGGAGATCCAGTCCACCGACAACGCAGTCCAGCTCTCTCTCAACGGACTGGTCGACTGCGGCGCCACGTCGGACTTCATCGACTCCACCTACGCCTCCGAAAACCGACTTCCGGTCCGGCAGCTCTCCCAGCCTATCCCAGTCTACAATGTGGACGGCACGCCAAACGAAGCTGGCTCCATTCGACAAGTTGCCAATGTGGTCCTGCGTTACCAAGGACACAGTGAGCGGGTCCAGCTTGCTGTCACTTGGCTTGGCAAGCAGAAGCTGATCCTCGGCTACTCCTGGCTTCGGAAGCACAACCCGGAAATTAACTGGGACACTCAGGAAGTGAAGATGAGCCGCTGCCCGTCCGGCTGCTCCACCTGCACCGAGGAGTCTCTCCAAGAGAGACGGATAGCCCGAATTTCGGCCCAAGCACTCCGGTCAGCCCGACAAGGCCCCGCCCCCTCCATCTGCGTCGTTGACATGGAAGACCGCGAAGACGAGGCTATGCCGCTACTCCAGGAAGATGACGGAGAAGATTCCGATGAAGAAGAAGACTGTCTGGAAACCGGTGACTGTATCTTCTACACCCGTTTCAACCCTTCTGAAGACATCCGAGCCACTAGCACCGTCTCCCAGCGTCTCGCAGAGGCGTTTGCCAAGAACTCCGCCCCCTCTCAAGATTCCATACCCGAGTGGGCGCGCAAGTTCGAGGATGTTTTCAGCAAGGAATCCTTCGACAATCTTCCAGAACGTTGCCCTTGGGACCACGCCATCAAACTGGTGCCCAATGCAAAGCCAACAAACTGCAAGGTCTACCCTATCTCCCCCCTGGAGCAGAAGCAGCTCAACGCTTTCATCGAAGAAGGCATGGCCACCGGCCAAATCCGACCCTCGAAGTCCCCCATGGCCTCCCCCGTCTTCTTTGTCAAGAAGAAGGATGGCAGCCTACGGTTTGTCCAAGATTACCGGGCACTGAATGCAATGACAGTGAAGAATCGGTACCCCCTTCCCTTGATCAACGACCTGATCAACAAGCTCAAGGGAGCCCGCTTCTTCACCAAACTCGATGTTCGGTGGGGCTTCAACAACGTACGGATACGAGAAGGAGACAAGTGGAAGGCTGCATTCCGGACCAACCGTGGGCTCTTCGAGCCACTGGTGATGTATTTCGGCCTTACCAACTCCCCTGCAACGTTCCAGACCATGATGAATGACATCCTCCAGAACCTCATCCTCTCGGGCGACGTCATGGTATACCTGGACGACATCCTCATTGCGCACTCCAACCCTCACCTCCATCGTCGTATTGTGAATGAAGTCCTCCGGCGCCTCCGCAAAAACAAGTTGTATCTCCGAGCCGAGAAGTGCGAATTCGAGATGGAGTCCATCGAGTACCTCGGCGTGATCATCTCCCACAACCACGTCAAGATGGACCCTGTCAAAGTGGCGGGCGTAGCTGAATAGCCGGCCCCCTCTAACAAGAAGGAAGTGCAGCAGTTCCTTGGGTTCACTAACTTCTATCGGAGGTTTATCTGGGACTTCTCGCACGTTGCACGCCCGCTCTTCGACCTCACCAAGAAGGACGTACCGTGGTCTTGGGGCGACAACGAGTCCACTTCGTTCCAGGCCTTAAAGGATGCAGTTACCTCTACGCCGGTTCTTCTCCTCCCAGACTCCTCTTGTCCTTACCGCCTAGAAGCTGACAGCTCCGATTTTGCCACAGGAGCCGTCATCTCGCAGCAGTCCCCCTTGGACAACAAGTGGCACCCAGTCGCCTTCTTCTCCAAGAGCCTTAACGACGTCCAGCGCAACTACGAGATCCACGACAAAGAGATGCTTGCAATTGTGCGAGCGCTGGAGGAGTGGCGGCACTTCTTGGAGGGCGCCGAACACCCTGTGGAGATCTGGACCGATCACAAGAACCTGGAGTACTTCCGCAAGGCCCAGAACCTCAATTGCCGGCAAGCCCGATGGTCGCTCTACCTATCCCGCTTCGACTTCACGCTCCACCACCAACCCGGCCGGCTCATGGGACGACCAGACGCGCTCTCCCGGCGCCCGGACCACGGAGCCCCTTTGGACAACACGGACGTCACCCTGTTGAAACCGGAACTGTTCCATGTGCGAGCACTCGAAGGACTGTCCGTCTCTGGCCCAGAAGCCCCGCTTGTCCGTGACATTTGGGAATCGCTCTCCAGTGACCCTGACCTTGAGGAAGAACTTGCGCTTATAGTGCGACGGCTTCTGAAAGGGATGAAGGGGGCCCGCTCCGCTGTAGCAGCGGAATGGCGCATCCAGGACGGCCTCCTCTACTTCCGTGGGAAGCTAGTGGTTCCGCGTGACAGAGACCTACGGTGACACATCCTCGAGCAACACCACGACACCCGCGTTGCGGGGCATGCTGGCCGCTTCAAGACACTGGAGCTGGTCTCCCGGAACTACTGGTGGCCCCAGCTCTCACGACATGTTGGCCGGTACGTGGCCACCTGCGACCAGTGCTGTCGGACCAAGGCCCTCCGACGACTCCCCACCGGAGAGCTTCACCCCACGGAGATCCCCTCGGAACATTGGGAATCGGTGTCAGTGGACTTTATTGTGGAGCTGCCTGAGGCGCATGGCTACGATGCCATCATGGTGGTCGTCAATATGCTAGGGAAGCGTGCTCACTTCATCGAGTGCCACACTCGCCTCTCGGCCGAAGGGATGGCTCGATTGTTCTACAAGCATGTCTGGCGACACCACGGATTACCCATCAAATACGTCTCGGACCGTGGCCCTCAGTTTGTGGCAGACTTCACCCAAGAGCTATGGAAGCTGGTTGGCGTCTCCCCTGCCACGTCCACTGCTTACCACCCGCAGACTGATAGCCAGACCAAACGGGTCAACCAGGAGCTGGAACAGTACCTCCGGATCTTCACCAGCTACAAGCAGGACGACTGGGATGAGCTCTTGCCTGCAGCTGAGTTCGCTTACAACAACCACGTCCACTCCTCGACCCAGCAGGTTCCCTTCATGACGGACACGGGACGTTTACCACGCATGGGATTCGAGCCAACAGAGCAGCGCTCCACCCGAGCAGAGTCTGCCAACGAGTTTCTGGACCGAGTCGCATCGGGTGTAACCGAGGCTAAATCAGCACTGGTCAAAGCAAAGGACGAGTACAAGAGGTACTATGACCGACGAAGGACTACCGCTCCCGACATCAAGGTTGGCAGCCGAGTCTGGCTTGATGCCTCAGACATCACGATGACGCGACCCTCTTGCGGCCTCTCCCACCGACAACTGGGCCCCTTCAAAGTCACCCAAGTTGTGGGCCGGGGCGCATACAAACTCGCCCTCCCGACCAGCCTCTCTCGCCTCCACCCAGTCTTCCCTGTGGTCAAGCTCCAGTTGGCCAAAGACGACCCGTTCCCCACTCGCCCGCGTCACGAGGAACCACCCCCTGTCCTGGGACAAGGCGAAGGGGAGGAGTGGGAAGTGGAGGAGATCCTAGACGCAAAGATGCGCTACCGGAGTGTCTGGTTCCGAGTACGATGGAAGGGCTACGACCCGTCTCACGACCAGTGGGTCAAGCACTCAGACGTTTTTGCTGACGACGCAGTAGCAGCGTTCTACTGCAGATACCCGGGGAAGCCACGCGTTATTGCAGCAGCCGTATTCGACTCGCTACCCTTCAGGAACTCGTCGACCCCTAAGCGTACCTTGCGTCGAGGCGCCGCAATCAAGAGGGGGGGTGATGTCAGGGGAACCCCTGCTTTTGTCCGATCATCATGGGATCTTGCATGTGACCAAGCACGTGCCATCTGTCAAGCGTCACATGCTTCGGTCCGGACTCCCCTGCCAAGCGCATCCACATGACACTCCGGCCCGGACCCCCATTGTTCTGACGGTCCGGCTCCCACTGTTCCCCCCGATCCGGCCCCTCATTGTTCCCTGGCCCCATTGTCTGGCGCTTCCATTGTGCTTGGTCATCCATTGTTCTGTAGGCTATATATAGTGGGCCCTGACAAGGAGAGTCCCCAACTCGGTTTCTCTTTGGACTCTCCCTTGTCAGGTTTGCCAGTCTCCTGTACTATTCAATCCCCTTATCTGACACTTTGGACTCTCCCTTGTCAGGACTCTGAGATCGGGCCTCGAGGTTGCCCTTACAATTACTCTAAAAGGCAACCAATCTTAGATAGCGTAGCTACTATGCAGTTGTACAGGACTTTACTAAGCGTCGTTGTAGACAGTATAAGTAGTACGTTGTTTCTTTGTATTAAAAAAAGCTTTCCCCCAGACTGTGAATCACTCTCATATCAGATTGTTTTGTGCAATTTGCGTGCCGCGTGATTCCACTTTAAGAAGTTCTGCTACCCCTGCCCGGTCGCGACGAGTTGCTCCCTGAGCACTTGTAGCTACTGTGATTTGAGTTTGAGTTTTGAGATATCAGAAAGCTGGATTTGCCGCTTCTGGTTTAGTCGCGGCACTTAGTGTCATCGCCTTTGGGCTTTGTTGAGATCGTTTCCACACCTCTAGCTTGGCAGTGCGTCGACAAGTTGTGCTCGGGTTTTGGACATTGAATATTGGCTGTTAGTTGGCAGTGCGTCAACGCGGCATTTTGGTTTACTAGTTGGCAGTGCGTTGACTGAGTATATTGGTTGTATCGGTTGGCAGTGCGTTGACTTGATATTTGGGCTTTGCATCACCATCTGGACGCCGTTGCTACAAGGGATCTTAATACTTTGTATTAAGCTCTGACTTGTGATATTGTTGGTTGTGGTTGGATTAGCGTTGGTTTTGTTTGTATAGAAGATATTGGTTGAGACACCACTGTTTGCTATATATAAATTCTTGTTGTTGACTTCGTCTTCCGTGACTATTGGATCTGCGTCTATTGAGAGTTGTGATACTGGTGTTCTGTTCACCCCGAAGCCCTCACATCTTTCACACACTGAGAAGCTGATTACGAGGAGTGTGAACGTGTTTATATTTGGGTTTACTTTCATAGTAGATTCACCTGTGAGTGCGCCCTCAGCATTTCACCGGGAACTGATCAATGAGGGTCACGTGGTAGTCTATCTTGACAATATATTGATCTTCACAGAAACCTTGAACGAGCATCGGCGGATCACGAAGCGAGTACTCAAACTACTCCAAAAACACAAGTTGTACCGGAAACCTGAAAAGTGCGAGTTGGAATGCATGGAGATCGAATATCTGGGGGTAATTATTGGACACAATTCGATGCGAATGGACCCGGTCAAGATCAAGGGCGTGAGGGAATGGCCGGAACCAAAAAGCGTCAAACAGGTCCAAGCTTTCCTAGGGTTCACCAACTTCTATCGATGCTTTGTCCGGGGATACGCGGAGGTTGCCAAGCCGTTGACACAACTGACAGGGAAGGCAGGATGGTCAAGGGGTACAGATGAGCATGCAGTATTTGATGGATTGAAGAAGAGAATCGTGGAGGATGCGGTCTTAGCTGTCATAATTCGACTCTTTTTCATCTTATCCTCAACGATCTCATCTTATCTCGCCACGGATTATCTTATCACGGATCACGGCATCAGACGGTCCGGGCTAGGGGTTCCAGGGGTTATCCTTATCGATTCAAGGCTGCGCGACATATGCTCCGGAAGGTTCTACTACAACCCATGACCAGTGCTCCATGCGGTACATAGCCTTATGGCTCATTAGTTGTAGATATGACTCAGACTGGACTTGGGTATAAATACTGTAGCTACTTGGTTGTATTCTCCAGTCTTGGAATTCACTTCTCTTTTCAACTATTGTTTTTGGTTGATTGTCACATAATTCCAAGACTCCCCTCATACCCTCGTACCTCTTACCTCCTACCCTGCACCTCTCACCGCTACGCCCGCTACATCCTCTTCACCCTTTTACCGAATCATCTAGTTGTTCTCTGCGATTGCAGTGAAGGGTTCATCTCGAGCAAACAGCACCAGGCCACGGGTAACGTTGAGCCCAACCCAAGCCTTACGGTAGCTACAAGAAGTGCTGCAGAGACCTTTGGGAAAACGCACCTCGGGATCATCGGGCACGTGAAGAGCTAGGCCCGGGATCTTTTTGCTAGCAAAAGAACCCTCCCTCGAGTGCTTGTACAGCACACAAATTCACCATTTTGTACCGATTCCCATCGTCGTCTGGGAGTCCATCCCCTCCTCCCATTGTACCATCGTCGCCCGATCTGGCGCATCAAAACGAACCTGGGCCCTCCAACCCCTATCTTGCCCTCCCGCCGCCTGAAGACGAGATCCCCGACCTTGGCGAGTTACCCTCCGAACAACCACCCTCGCCCCCACCTACCGCACCTGCTCCTACCATGTCAGGACATCACCGCATCACCCTCGCTGCCAACCCCCCCTACTTCGATGGCGACAAGTCCAAATACCTGGGCTTTGTGGACGCGTGCACCACTTACATCGGTGCCTATTGATCGGAATTCTCGCTGGATGAGACAAAAATCCTCTTTGTTCTGTCCTACCTCCGTAATGAGACCGGCACAAGCTGCGCTGCCTCGAGATGGGCGATGAACTGGAAGCAGCACAATTTCGAGGGTTTCCAAGGAATGAAGGCGGGAGTCACCGCGACAACCTTCTTGGAGGAGCTCCAAAAAGCCTTTGGGGATTCTAACGCAGAACAAGTTGCCGCTGCCCGACTCATGGCCCTTCGCCAGGGGAGACGGTCCTTCGCGGACTACATCTCTGACTTCGAAATGCTGGCTGCGGACGCGGGATACAACGTGGTCACCTCAACCAATGACAAGGGCGAGTACAAGAAGGGGGATCAGGACAACATCCTCATCGAGTTCCTCGAGCGTGGACTCAGCAGCGAAATTGCAAGCCGCCTCTACAACACCGGTGTCCCCCTGCCCAAGGCATATGGTGCCTTCAAGAACTGGTGCGTCAACATCGAGGCCAATGCCTTGCGCGATCAGCTGCGTAAGGCATCCTATGCGCACTCAACTCCGCGGCCCCCACCCCAATTCCGCCCTCAGGCTGCACCATCAGCACCTGCACCCGCTCCGGCCCGACCAGCGGCCAACAAGCCGGTTCCAATGGAGATCGATTGCACCCACGCCTGTGGCCGCAATATCATCTGCTACAACTGTCAGCAGCCTGGGCACATTGCGCGGAACTGCCCTGAGCCCAAGAAGAAGCGCACGTTCTTCAATCGGGCCACAATGCTAGAAGAAATCGAGAACGGGGACAAGGACAACGAGTTCCTCAAGGAGATCGCCGAGAAGCTGCGCGAGAAGGGTTTTTGAAGCGCTCCACTCCTCTAGCCAAGGAGGTGGAGCGTCCGGACTATGGACGTTTTTCTGTACTTGTTTCGATTAAAGACATGAACGATTCTACACATACATATACAATCTCGGACTCATTACGTACCAATATTCATGATTTTCTCATTGCTGATATGGAAAAGGAACGCCAAAGAAAAATAGTTTTAAATAGAAAGTATTTACAAAGTAAGAAGGATCAGAAAGCTGCAGATAAATTAATTTTGGATTCATACGTATTTATGGCTCGTGGAGAAGGAACCACGTCAACAAAGACCGAGAAGGGGAGCATTGCTCCGAAGGCTCAATCCTTGGAAAAGGAGGAAGCGCCTAAGGAATCTGCCAAAATCAAGGTTCCAGAAGCACCCAAACGCACCAGGGTGCCAGATGCTGTCCAGAGGAAATTGGCGACCGAGAAACAGAAGGGCCCCCAGCCCAGCAGGTTGGCGCAGGAATTGCGCAGTTACCAGGCCGAAAGGAAGAGGCATTCGATGGACGTATATGTCCAGATCACGGGTCTGGACTCAGGGAAAACGCGCGGAGTCAAGGCGCTGCTCGACAGCGGCGGCAGTACCTGCTGCATCGATACCGACTACGCATGGGCGGAGAAGTTGGATATCCAAGAGCTTCCGCAACCCATTGTGGCTCGTAATGCCGACAACACCAAGAACATCAGCGGTCGGATCACGCACTACGTCGATCTGAGGATGAGAATCGGTCCTCATGTGGAGACACGCACGTTCCTTCTGACGTGCTTAGGGAAAGCCCGGATCTTCATCGGTCTTGATTGGCTGATGGAACACAACCCCGAGGTGGATTGGCAGGAGCAGACAATGAGATTCAGCCGATGCCCAGAGCGGTGTCACATGAGGGGTCACAAGGAACATCAAGCGATGATTGACATGGATGCAATCGACCTTGACACGGGCACAGCGGATCTGGAAGAGGGAGAATCGATCCTGTTGGTCGATTTCGGGAAGGAAGTGGACCTGCGGCTGAAGGAAACGCCGGCGCCGCAGAAATTCGCAGAAGAAGCAGAAAAGGAGAAGGAGAGAATGACCGAGGGAAAGATTCCGGATCAATATTGGAAATTTGTCAAGGTATTTGCCAAGGAATTGTTTGACTCGCTACCGGACCGACGGGCATGGGATCATGCAATTGAGCTCAAACCTGGTTCCAAAGCAGTGGACTGCAAGGTGTACCCGTTATCACGCAATGAACAAGTCAAACTCGACGAATTCTTACAAGAGAACCTGGCCAGTGGACGGATCAGGCCATCAAAATCACCCATGGCATCAGCATTCTTCTTTGTCAAGAAGAAGGATGGCTCTCTACGCCCCGTCCAAGATTATCGAAAGCTGAATGAGATGACAATCCGGAATCGATACCCGCTGCCGCTGATCTCCGAACTGGTCCATAATCTATGCGGCGCAAAGTTCTTCACCAAGCTCGACATCCGGTGGGGATACAACAACGTACGGATCAAAGAGGGCAACAAGTGGAAGGCTGCATTCCGCACAAACCGAGGGCTGTACAAGCCCTTAGTTATGTTCTTTGGTCTCACGAATTCCCCGGCAACGTTCCAGAACATGATGAACAACATACTCCGAGAGTTGATCAACGAGGGTCACGTGGTAGTCTATCTGGATGATATACTGATCTTCACAGAGAACTTGGATGAACATCGGCGGATCACGAAACGAGTGCTCGAATTGCTCCAAAAACACAAGCTATACTTGAAGCCCGAAAAGTGCGAGTTTGAACGCATGGAAATCAAGTATCTAGGTGTAACCATTGGACACAACTCGATGCGGATGGACCCTGTCAAGATCAAGGGCGTGATGAAATGGCCGGAACCAAAGAGCATCAAACAAGTCCAAGCGTTTCTAGGGTTCACAAACTTCTATCGGCGCTTTGTCCGGGGATACACGGAGGTCGCCAAGCCGTTGACATGGCTAACAGGGAAGGCAGGATGGTCATGGGGTACGGATGAGCGTGCAGCATTTGATGGGTTGAAGAAGAGAATCGCGGAGGATGCGGTCTTAGCACTGCCAAACAACACCGGCCAATATCGTCTGGAAGCCGATGCTTCGGAAGGGGCAACAGGATCAGTTTTGAGCCAAAACCAAGACAGCATTTGGCGCCCAATCGCATTTATTTCGCACGCATTGACCGAAACCGAGCAAAATTACGAGATCTACGACAAAGAAATGCTTGCAATCATGCTATCACTAGACGAATGGAGACAGCTACTACTGGGAGCCACGGAGACGTTTGAGATCTTCACTGATCATCAGAATCTTGAGTACTTCCGGAAGCCGCAGAAGCTCAATCGACGGCAAGCACAATGGATCACGGAGTTGGCAGAGTTTGATTTCACTTTACAACACCGACCCAGCGCACTCAACCGCAAGGCGGACCTCCTGTCTTGACGAGCGGATCACGATCAGGGCAAGAACAACAACAAGGACGTCACGCTACTGAAGCCCGAGTTCTTCCGATCACAAGAAGTCACATTCGAGGGACAGGATCAGCAGCTAATCAATGAAATCAAGGCCATTCGATCGATTGATGGAAGCGTCAAGGCGGCCTTAGAGAAGTCACTCGTCAGATGGAAGAAGGAAGAGGGGCTTATCACGTATCATGGGAAGCTCTACGTACCAAGGGACAAGGAACTGAGAGACAAGATCATTGGGCTACACCACGACACACCCTTGGTCGGACACGCTGGGATCAATCAAACGCAGGAAATGGTGGAAAGGAACTACTGGTGGCCAAGGATGGGGAACCAAATCCGGAAATACATCCAGACGTGCGAGGCGTGCCAGCGGACCAAGACCAGGAGAGCAAGGACAGGGACTCTGCACCCGCATGCAGTCCCAAATGCGCCGTGGGAAATCATCTCCATGGACCAAATCGGACCCCTACTGGTCAGTAATGGGTATGACGCAATTCATGTGTGGTGTGACACCTTCACCAAAATGATCCATGTCGAACCAATTAGTACTGACATCAGCAGTGAAGGAGTTGCACGATTAACCAGGGACCGAGTTTTCCGCTACCACGGGATTCCCCGCAAGATCATCACCAACAGGGATTCACGTTACATCAAAGGCTTCATGAGGGAGACCAATTGGATGTTGGGCGTGGAAATGAATCCGGGGACCGCATATCACCCAATCACAGATGGACGAATGGAACGTATGAATCAGGAGATCGAGCACTATCTCCGCATCTACGTCAATTACCATCAGACGGACTGGTCGGAGTGGCTGGGAATGGCGGAGTTCGCATACAATGACAAGATGAACACGTCTACCAAAATATCACCATTCTACGCCAATCACGGATATCACCCATGGAAGGGAGTGGAACAACGGATGGAATCGAGGAACGAGTCGGCGGAGGAGTTTGTAAAAAGAATCAAAGAAATACAAGACAAAGCAAAAGCAGCACTAGAAAAAGCAAAAGAAAAAATGAAAAAATACTACGATAAACAAAGAAAAGAAGTTCCGGAGTTGAAGGTTGGGATGAAGGTGTACATAGAAGGGGAAAATATCGAGACAGATAGACCATCAAAGAAGATGAGCGACAAGAGATTAGGACCATACAAGATCCTGGAGAAGGTTGGAGCGGCCGCATGGAAGCTGGACTTGCCGGACACGGACCGAAGACACCCGGTGTTCAACGAGTCACTATTGACACCATATCACAAACCACCCCCCCATTGCCAAGAGAAGAGACCCGTAGCCAAGATGATTGGAGGAGCAGAAGAGTGGGAAGTTGAAGAGATCGTGAAAGAGCGAAACGTCGGCCGAGGAAAACAGTACTTGGTCAAATGGACGGGCTGGCCGCATAGCGAAAATACTTGGGAACCATCACGACACCTTACCCACGCAAAGAAGGTCCTGAGAGATTGGCAGAGGAAACAATCCAACCCAGACACACGCATTCGCCTCCTGCCAACGCTCGAAGCCGGACACTGGGATTATCTCATCCATTGCTACAAACCCAAGGACGAGCGCCTTCCATACCCCCAGCGACAACTCTTCGATCCCTACGAGAACGTCTTCACGTCCATTGGCCTAGTCGATGAGGACATCGACCCTAGAGAGGGGGTAATGTCATAATTCGACTCTTTTTCATCTTATCCTCAACGATCTCATCTTATCTTGCCACGGATTATCTTATCATGGATCACGGCATCAGACGGTCCAGGCTAGGGGTTCCAGGGGTTATTCTTATCAATTTGAGGCTGCGCGACACATGCTCCAGAAGGTTCTACTACAACCCATGACCAGTGCTCTATGCGGTACATAGCCTTATGACTCATTAGTTGAAGATATGACTCAGACTGGACTTGGGTATAAATACTGTAGCTACTTGGTTGTATTCTCCAGTCTTGGAATTCACTTCTCTTTTCGAGTATTGTTTTTGGTTGATTGTCACATTAGCACTGCCAAATGACACTGGCCAATATCGTCTGGAAGCCGATGCTTTGGAAGGGGCAACAGGATCTGTTTTGAGCCAAAACCAAGATGGCATTTGGCGCCCAATCACATTTATTTCACACGCATTGACCAAAACTGAGCGAAATTACAAGATCTATGACAAGGAAATGCTCGCAATCATGCTATCTTTGGACGAATGGAGGCAACTACTGATGGGAGCCACAGAAACGTTTGAGATCTTCACCAATCATCAGAATCTTGAGTACTTCCAGAAGCCGCAGAAGCTCAATCGACGGCAAGCACGATGGATCACGGAGTTGGCAGAGTTTGATTTCACCTTACGACACTGGCCCGGCGCAAGGCGGATCTCTTATCCCGACGAGCGGATCACAATCAGGGCAAGAATCACAACAAGGACGTCACCCTGCTGAAGCCCGAGTTCTTCCAATCGCAAGAAGTCACATTCGAGGGACAGGATCAGCAGCTAATCGATGAAATCAAGGCCATTCGATCGATTGATGGAAGCGTCAAGGCGGCCTTGGAGAAGTCACTCGTCAGATGGAAAAAGGAAGATGGGCTCATCACATACCATGGGAAGCTCTACATACCAAGGGACAAGGAACTGCGGGACAGGATCATTGGGCTACACCACGACACACCTTTGGTCAGACATGCCGGGATCAACCAAACGCAGGAAATGGTGGAAAGAAACTACTGGTGGCCAAGGATGGGAAACCAAATTCGGAAATACATCCAGACGTGTGAGGCATGCCAACGGACCAAGACCAGGAGAGCAAGGACGGGGACTCTGCACCCGCATGCAGTCCCAAATGCACCATGGGAAATCATCTCCATGGATCAAATCGGACCCTTACCGGTCAGTAATGGGTATAACGCAATTCATGTGTGGTGTGACACCTTCACCAAAATGATCCATGTTGAACCAATTAGTACTGACATCAGCAGCAAAGGAGTAGCACGGTTAACCAGGGATGTAAGGGCAACCTCGAGACCCGATCTCAGAGTTCTGGCAAGGGAGAATCCAAAGTGTTAATAGTGGTAGCTAGGTACAAGACTGGCATACCTGGCAAGGGAGAATCCAAAGAGAAACCGTGTTGGGGATTCTCCTTGCCAGGCGCCACTATTTATATGATACAAGAACAATAGAGCGCGCAGCAACGAACAAAGAACAATGGGAACAATCAATACAATGGCCATGACAGAACAATAGGAACAATGGCACCACCTGCCATCAGAGAGAAGCGCTTGGCGCGGCAGTCCGGGCCGCGGCACGTGACAGCTGACAGGTCACCCGAGCGCGATCGCATGCCAAATCCCAGGCTGATTGGTCTGAAGCGGGGGTTCCCCTGACAGACACGGACTGAAGACACCTGGTGTTCAACAAGTCACTGTTGACACCCTATCACAAACCACCCCCCCATTGCCAAGAGAAGAGACCCGTAGCCAAGATGATTGGAGGAGCAGAAGAGTGGGAAGTTGAAGAAATGGTGAAGGAACAAAAAGTCAGCCAAGGAAAGCAATACTTGGTCAAATGGAAGGGATGGCTGCATGGTGAAAATACCTGGGAACCATCACGTCATCTTACCCACGCAAAAGAGGTCCTGAGAGATGTCATAATTCGACTCTTTTTCATCTTATCATCGACGATCTTATCTTATCTTGGCACAACTTATCTTATCACGGATCACGGCATCAGACGGTCCGGGCTAGGGGTTCCAGGGGTTATCTCTATCGATTCGAGGCTGCGCGACATATGCTCCGGAAGGTTCTACTACAACCCATGACCAGTGCTCCATGCGGTACATAGCCCTATGACTCATTAGTTGTAGATATGACTCAGACTGGATTTGGGTATAAATACTGTAGCTACTTGGTTGTATTCTCCAGTCTTCGAATTCACTTCTCTTTTCGACTTGTTTTTGGGTTGATTGTCACATAATTCGAAGACTCCCCTCATACCCTCGTACCTCTTACCTCCTACCCTGCTCCGTGCACCGCTACGCCCGCTACATCCTCTTCACCCTTTTACCGAATCATCTAGTTGTTCTCTGCGATTGCAGTGAAGGGTTCATATCGAGCAAACAGCACCAGGCCACGGGTAACGTTGAGCCCGACCCAAGCCTTACGGTAGCTACAAGGAGTGCTGCGGAGACCTTCGGGAAAACGCACCTCGGGATCATTGGGCACGTGAAGAGCTAGGCCCGGGATCTTTTTGCTAGCAAAAGAACCTTTCCTCGAGTGCTTGTACAGCACACGAATCCACCATTTCGTACCGATTCCCATCGTCATCTGGGAGCCCATCCCCTCCCCCCATCATACCATCGTCGCCCGATCTGGCGCATCAAAACGAACCCGGACCCTCCAACCCCTACCTCGCCCTCCCGCCGCCTGAAGACGAGATCCCCGACCTTGGCGAGTTACCCTCCGAACAACCACCCTCGCCCCCACCTACCGCACCTGCTCCTACCATGTCAGGACATCACCGCATCACCCTCGCTGCCAACCCCCCCTACTTCGATGGCGACAAGTCCAAATACCTGGGCTTTGTGGACGCGTGCACCACTTACATCGGTGCCTATTGATCGGAATTCTCGCTGGATGAGACAAAAATCCTCTTTGTTCTGTCCTACCTCCGTAATGAGACCGGCACAAGCTGCGCTGCCTCGAGATGGGCGATGAACTGGAAGCAGCACAATTTCGAGGGTTTCCAAGGAATGAAGGCGGGAGTCACCGCGACAACCTTCTTGGAGGAGCTCCAAAAAGCCTTTGGGGATTCTAACGCAGAACAAGTTGCCGCTGCCCGACTCATGGCCCTTCGCCAGGGGAGACGGTCCTTCGCGGACTACATCTCTGACTTCGAAATGCTGGCTGCGGACGCGGGATACAACGTGGTCACCTCAACCAATGACAAGGGCGAGTACAAGAAGGGGGATCAGGACAACATCCTCATCGAGTTCCTCGAGCGTGGACTCAGCAGCGAAATTGCAAGCCGCCTCTACAACACCGGTGTCCCCCTGCCCAAGGCATATGGTGCCTTCAAGAACTGGTGCGTCAACATCGAGGCCAATGCCTTGCGCGATCAGCTGCGTAAGGCATCCTATGCGCACTCAACTCCGCGGCCCCCACCCCAATTCCGCCCTCAGGCTGCACCATCAGCACCTGCACCCGCTCCGGCCCGACCAGCGGCCAACAAGCCGGTTCCAATGGAGATCGATTGCACCCACGCCTGTGGCCGCAATATCATCTGCTACAACTGTCAGCAGCCTGGGCACATTGCGCGGAACTGCCCTGAGCCCAAGAAGAAGCGCACGTTCTTCAATCGGGCCACAATGCTAGAAGAAATCGAGAACGGGGACAAGGACAACGAGTTCCTCAAGGAGATCGCCGAGAAGCTGCGCGAGAAGGGTTTTTGAAGCGCTCCACTCCTCTAGCCAAGGAGGTGGAGCGTCCGGACTATGGACGTTTTTCTGTACTTGTTTCGATTAAAGACATGAACGATTCTACACATACATATACAATCTCGGACTCATTACGTACCAATATTCATGATTTTCTCATTGCTGATATGGAAAAGGAACAACAAAGAAAAATAGTTTTAAATAGAGAGTATTTACAAAGTAAAAAGGATCAGAAAGCTGCGGATAAATTAATTTTGGACTCCTACGTATTTATGGCTCGTGGAGAAGGAACCACGTCAACAAAGACCGAGAAGGGGAGCATCGCTCCGGAGGCTCAATCCTTGAAAAAGGAGGAAGCGCCCAAGGAATCTGCCGAAATCAAGGTTCCAGAAGTACCCAAACGCACAAGGGTGCCAGATGCCGTTCAAAGGAAATTGGCGGCCGAGAAACAGAAGGGTCCCCAGCCCAGCAGATTGGCGCAGGAATTGTGCAACTACCAGGCCGAAAGGAAGAGACATTCAATGGACGTATATGTCCAGATCACAGGCCTGGACTCAGGAAAGACGCGCGGAGTTAAGGCGCTACTCGACAGTGGCTGTAGCACCTGCTGCATCGATACTGACTACGCGCGGGCAGAGAAGTTGGATATCCAAGAACTTCCCCAACCCATTGTGGCTCGTAACGCCGACAACACCGAAAACATCAGCAGCCGGATCACGCATTACGTTGACCTAAGGATGAGAATCGGTCCTCACGTGGAGACACGCACGTTTCTTCTGACGTGCTTGGGGAAGGCCCGGATCTTCATTGGTCTTGACTGGCTGACGGAACACAACCCGGAGGTGGATTGGCAGGAGCAAACGATGAGATTGAGCCGATGCCCAGAACGGTGTCACATGAGGGGTCACGAGGAACACCAAGCGATGATTGACATGGATGCAATCGACCTGAACACGAGCGCACCGGATCTGGAAGAGGGAGAATCGATCCTGCTGATCGACTTTGGAAAGGAGGTAGATCTACGGCTGAAGGAAACACCGGCGCAGAAATTCGCAGAAGAAGCGGAAAAAGAGAAGGAGAGGATGACCGAAGGGAAAATTCCGGATCAATACCGGGAATTCGTCAAAGTATTTGCCAAGGAATCATTCGACTCACTACCGGACCGACGAACCTGGGATCATGCGATTGAGCTCAAACCCGGTTCCAAAGCAGTGGACTGCAAGGTGTACCCGCTATCACGAAACGAGCAGGTCAAACTCGACGAGTTCCTACAAGAGAACCTGGCCAGCGGACGAATCAGGCCATCAAAATCACCCATGGCCTCAGCATTCTTCTTCGTCAAAAAGAAAGATGGTTCGCTACGTCCCGTCCAGGATTACCGGAAGCTGAACGAGATGACAATCCGAAATCGATACCCGCTGCCACTGATCTCCGAGCTGGTCCATAATCTATGCGGCGCCAAGTTCTTCACCAAGCTCGACATCCGATGGGGATACAATAACGTACGGATCAAAGAGGGTGACGAGTGAAAGGCTGCGTTCCGCACGAACCGTGGACTGTACGAGCCCTTGGTCATGTTCTTTGGTCTCACGAACTCCCCGGCTACCTTCCAAAACATGATGAACGACATACTCCGAGAACTGATCAACGAGGGACACGTGGTAGTCTATCTGGACGATATACTGATCTTCACAGAGAACTTGGACGAACATCGGCGGATCACGAAACGAGTGCTCGAATTACTCCAGAAACACAAGCTATACCTGAAGCCCGAAAAGTGCGAGTTTGAACGCACGGAAATCGAATATTTGGGTGTAATTATTGGACACAATTCGATGCGGATGGACCCAGTCAAGATCAAGGGCGTGATGGAATGGCCGGAACCAAAGAGCGTCAAACAAGTCCAAGCGTTTCTAGGGTTCACAAACTTCTATCGGCGCTTTGTCCGGGGATACGCGGAGGTTGCCAAGCCATTGACACGGCTGACAGGAAAGGCAGGATGGTCATGGGGTGCAGATGAGCATGCGGCATTTGATGGATTGAAGAAGAGAATCGCGGAGGATGCGGTCCTAGCACTGCCAAATGACACTGGCCAATATCGTCTGGAAGCCGATGCTTCGGAAGGGGCAACAGGATCAGTTTTGAGCCAAAACCAAGACGGCATTTGGCGCCCAATCACATTTATTTCGCACGCATTGACCGAAACCGAGCGAAATTACGAGATCTACGACAAGGAGATGCTCGCAATCATGCTATCTTTGGACGAATGGAGGCAACTACTGATGGGAGCCACAGAAACGTTTGAGATCTTCACCAATCATCAGAATCTTGAGTACTTCCGGAAGCCGCAGAAGCTCAATCGACGGCAAGCACGATGGATCACGGAGTTGGCAGAGTTTGATTTCACCTTACGACACTGGCCCGGCGCAAGGCGGATCTCTTATCCCGACGAGCGGATCACGACCAGGGCAAGAACAACAACAAGGATGTCACGCTACTGAAGCCCGAGTTCTTCCGATCACAAGAAGTCACATTCGAGGGACAGGATCAGCAGCTAATCGATGAAATCAAGGCCATTCGATCAATTGATGGAAGCGTCAAGGCGGCCTTAGAGAAGTCACTCGTCGGATGGAAGAAGAAAGAGGGGCTTATCACGTACCATGGGAAGCTCTACGTACCAAGGGACGAGGAGTTGCGGGACAAAATCATCGGACTACACCACGACACCCCTTGGGTCGGACACGCCGGGATCAACCGAACGCAGGAGATGGTGGAAAGGAACTACTGGTGGCCAAGGATGGGAAACCAAATTCGGAAATACATCCAGACGTGCGAAGCGTGCCAGCGGACCAAGACCAGAAGAGCCAGGACAGGGAGTTTGCACCCGCATGCAGTTCCAAACGCGCCGTGGGAAATCATCTCCATGGATCAAATTGGACCCTTGCCGGTCAGTAACGGGTATGACGCAATTCATGTGTGGTGTGACACCTTCACCAAAATGATCCATGTCGAACCAATTAGTACTGACATCAGCAGCGAAGGAGTGGCACGACTAACCAGGGACCGAGTCTTCCGCTACCACGGGATCCCTCGCAAGATCATCACCGACAGGGATTCGCGTTACATCAAGGGCTTCATGAGGGAGACGAATCGGATGTTGGGCGTGGAAATGAATCCGGGGACCGCATATCACCCGATCACGGATGGACAGACAGAACGCATGAATCAGGAGATCGAGCATTATCTCCGCATCTACGTCAACTACCATCAGACGGACTGGTCGGAGTGGCTAGGGATGGCAGAATTTGCATATAACAATAAAATGAACACATCTACCAAAATATCGCCATTCTATGCGAATCACGGATATCACCCATGGAAGGGAGTGGAGCAACGGATGGAGTCGAGAAACAAGTCGGCGGAGGAATTTGTAAAAAGAATAAAAGAAATACAAGACGAAGCAAAAACAGCACTAGAAAAAGCAAAAGAAAAAATGAAAAAATACTACGATAAACAAAGAAAAGAAGCTCCGGAGTTGAAGGTTGGGATGAAGGTGTACATAGAAGGGGAAAATATCGAGACGGATAGACCATCAAAGAAGATGAGCGACAAGAGACTAGGGCCATACGAGATTTTGGAGAAGGTTGGAGCGGCCGCATGGAAGCTGGATTTACCGGACACGGACCAAAGACATCCGGTGTTCAACGAGTCACTGTTGACACCCTATCACGAACCACCCCCCCATCGCCGAGAGAAGAGGCCTGTAGCCAAGATGATTGGAGGAGCAGAAGAGTGGGAAGTCGAAGAGATCGTGAAAGAGCGAAACGTCGGCCGAGGAAAACAGTACTTGGTCAAATGGAAGGGATGGCCGCATAGCGAGAACACCTGGGAACCATCACGTCACCTTACCCACGCGAAGAAGGTCCTGAGAGATTGGCAGAGGAAACAATCCAACCCAGACACACGCATTCGCCTCCTGCCAACGCTTGAAGCCGGACACTGGGATTATCTCATCCATTGCTACAAACCCAAAGACAAGCACCTTCCATATCCCCAGCAACAACTCTTTGACCCTTACGAGAACGTCTTCACGCCCATTGGCCTAGTCGATGAGGACATCGACCCTAGAGAGGGGGTAATGTCATAATTCAGCCCTTTTTCATCCTATCATTGACCACCTTATCTTATCTTGGCATGGATTATCTTATCATGGATCACGGCATCAGACAGTCCGGGCTAGGGGTTCCAGGGATTATCTTTATCGATTTGAGGCTGCGCGACATATGCTCCGGAAGGTTCTACTACAACCCATGACCAGTGCTCCATGCAGTACATAGCCTTATGACTCATTAGTTGTAGATATGACTCAGACTGGATTTGGGTATAAATACTGTAGCTTATGGTTGCGGGTATTAGGCTGATCAAATTTACATGTGCTAATTAGTGTAGGTAAATTACCGTAAATTACCTATATCTGGCCCAGGGTCCAAAATTGGCATGCAAATTAGCCGTCCCTGGTAAAATAGGTTTGGTGGTTGACTCGGGCAGATATTGAGATAAATGGCAATTGCAGTGTACAGAATATTTTGGTAGGACTTCTGTGTGATGGTTCAGGCATAAAAAGCCATGAATGTGCAGCCCCAGGAAGCTTGATAAGAGCCCAATGCCAGCTGGACCTAATTCGGACTAGACCCAATTCGGACAGGTCATCCAAGCACCCAGACAGAACTGTTGGGGCGTGCTCCCTTGGCTTCAAAATGTCTCGTCAAAGTTTCACATAAAGGCTGAGAAATATTTTGGAGTGTCTGGCCAACTTTGATATATATATGAAATACACTGGAACTCTTCAAATGGTGTGTAAACAATTTTAAATTTCATTTCAAGTGCATGTTTTATCAGCAGTTCGCGTAGAGATGTTGGATGGCCCTCTGCTTCAAATTCTGGGGAAGATTATTATGTGAATAGTACAATCAATAATGTCTATGCGCTTGTCGGAAGAGCTCTGCTCCGCCCTGGACCCTGCGCTAATTAGCATGGTAAATTACGGTCAAATAGACCCCCGGTGACGTGCCTGCGGACGGAATAGGCGTGAGCTAACACAAAATGGGGGTCAGCTACGACCTAAAACAGTGCAGGAATAAATGTGATGTGCGAGGAGGTCCACAAGATTCAGTGCCGTGGCAGGCAGTAAGAAATGATGATTTTAGACGTGGGACGAAGTCGAGGGCGGCGTGGGACGGATGCGACGAAGCAGAGGGTCGAAATACCCAAGTAGAAACGAGCTGAAGACGAGAACTGAACTCAAGACTATGAGGAGAATAAATCTATTTTTCTTTTGTCCAACTACAAGCTTTTGTATGTGAGACAATGAAATAATCATCAGAGTGGGTGAAATATCGACAGGATGGAGCAAGGGACGGTGAACAGAGGAACCAGGGAAGTGAGAGGGGAAAAACAGGTACAAGTGGATGGTGAAGTAAGAAAGGCAGGGGTGTAGAGATAAATGTGCAGACAGCAGTCCAGGGATGTGAATATCAAAAATATATGCAGGGCTGGATGAACCAGTGAATAGCCAGGGCTGAGGAATATTGAGGAGACCCTCAGTTGTGTGCAAAGCGTGCGCCCACTGATTGCTGATTGACATGCACTGCCACACGTCAGGACTTGTCGGATAGATAGGCCAGTCCGTCATCTCCTCCTGACTGAAAAAATGACCGTCCTCGGTCATAGAATAGCGGACAAGTGTCTTGAGGAATAGAAATGTGAAGATAAAGGCTCAGTAGATCATCATAGCCTTAGCTCCTCGGAGCTGCGCAAGACAATGATGAATCAAAGGATGCGACTTGGGGGGAAAGGAATGGGCAGCAAAGTCGAAAGGAGAGGGTGCTCAGCTGTGCAGGTGCATCCTCCTGACTGAAACGCGTTCTCTAACTCTTCTACAACTCTTCACAGCTCTCCTCCTCTTCCTGATCTGTTTCTGGGTCCACCAATGTTGACTGCTCGAGCTCGCGCAGTTTCTCGGTTGAGATATCGAGGAAATTGTCCAGGGGAGGGAGGGGGATTGTTGTGCGTGCAAAATAAGGTATAACACGAAAAGCGGCGATGGGACGATGGAAAACTGAGCCGTCTAGCTCACACAGGATGTAGGCGCCTCCCTTGTTGCGCGAAATGATGACTAATGGGCCCAAATAGCGTTTGCGCATCTTCATATTGAGGGACTTCTCGATGGCCGTGTTCCTCATCAAAACCAGGTCGCCCTGCTTGAAGTTGAAGTCGCAGATCGTGGCGGCGTGCTCGATCTCGAAGCGTGCAGCGTCACGCAGTCGTGCTTGATAAACTCGAGAGTGTAGGGCTTCTAGATCGCTTCGGCGTTTCTGGAGCGCAATGGCGCGTCGTGCAATGAGATCCGTGGTCGAAAGGACGGTTTCGGGCGGCGGGAGCAGGTATGTGGCTTCTGATAAATCGAGGGGAATTAATGGATGCGTTCCAGTGACCGCAAAATAGGGTGAGCAGCCCATGCGACGACGGACAGTGACACGGTCCGCCCAGAAGACCGAATAAGCAGCAGAACTCCAGTTCTTCTGCTCCCCATCTACAGCCTTGAAGAGCGCCTCGCGGATGTCGAAATGTGGATTTTCAATCAGCCCATTTGCGCGTGAGTTGTATCCCGAAATGCGCACATGACGGACGTGATACTTAGCTTCCAGGTACGCCAATGCCTTCACAAACGGTGCGCCGTTGTCTGACACGATTTCTGTGAGCGTCCCCCATCTGCAGATCAAGTCCTGGAAGATCCATTCGCCCAGGGTGGTCGCTGTCTCACGGCGCAGCATGCGGAACTCAGGAAAAAGCGAAATCGAGCATCGTCCTTGCACAATGTAGCGGAATCCAGCGCTTGGCGGCATGTGCATAGTGTCCATATGAATTTTCGAAAACAGTGGGGCCGGGACCGCGACGGTAGGGGGGATAAGGAGCTTCTTTGTCTGTCGAATCTGACATAGGTGGCAGGTGCGTAGGTACCAGGTGACGTCGTGTGCAAGGAATGGCCACCAGAATTGTTCCGTGAGTAAAGCCTTCGTTGCGTGGAATCCCTTGTGACCAACGTCGTCGTGGGCAGATCGCAGGATGAATATTCGACGGTGGGAGGGAACAACTAGCTTGTGGCGTCCGTGTGCGTCCTTGCGCCAAAGCTTTCGATTTTCGAGGTAGAATTCCATGCTAAACCGAATAAATGCCTGATATTGCTGTTCAGACATGTCCCGTGGGCGTCGTAGCGTCTCAAGCCATCCCTGAACCAGATCTACACGATGATCGGCGAGTCGAGCTGCTTCTGAGCGAGGTACCTGATCGTAGCTCAGTGTAGGCGGTGTTGTGGACTCGGTGGGTGCAATTTCGGCGGAAAATGAGTGGATCGTGGATTGGCGTCGTGAAACGAAGGGTAAGTCATTGATTATGTGCATAAAACCGTGCACCTCGTCGATCCAGTCATCAAAACCGTCGTCCTCATGCTCTAACTCGTCTCCAGGCTGTGCGGGTCGTCTGGACAATCCATCCGGGCCGTATTTGACGCCAGGGACATGTACTAGCTCGAAATGGAAGGTTAAGATTGCCAGGATCCAGCGGTTGATACTGGCTGAGGGCGAAAGATCGGGGTTCCGTAGCATACCCTTGATGTACCTAGCATCGACTTCAACCACTAGATTTCGTAGACCGATCAGGTGGAGCTTCCATGAACGAAGGGCGCGGAATAATCCATACAGCTCTATCTTCTTCAGTTGAGCCTTTGCTGGCCAGACATTCCATCAAATAAAATACCGTGTTGCACAACAGTAGTGTGATTGGGTGTGGGAGCTGAGCCCAGGGCGCAAAGCCGGCGGGGTGCGGATGACCCCGCAGACTCTGCTCTACTGCTGTACAGCAAGAAAAATCAAACAGGCTGTGGGTGGGTGGGTGAGCGCAGAAATGGGAATTTGTCAAGGATGAGATCGCCGGCAGGTGGGTGGAAGGAGAGAGTGAGCTCACAGCCACCCCCTGCTCTTCGGCTCTCTCCCTCACAAGATGATGCATTGATCTCCCTCTCTCACTCAATGCATCCATCTTCTTCAGTTGAGCCTTTGCTGGCCAGACATTCCATCAAATAAAATACCGTGTTGCACAACAGTAGTGTGATTGGGTGTGGGAGCTGAGCCCAGGGCGCAAAGCCGGCGGGGTGCGGATGACCCCAAAATGTGCTGCCCAGCCAGAACAACGCCGGCTCACCCAAAAGAAAGCAGCACAGCTTGTGTGTCAGTAAAGTATGCACGATATGCACGCCGGAAAATGTGCAGGCTATGCACAGTACACAATATGCACATGTGCAGGCTATGCACCGTCAAAAATGCACGATAGGCAGTCGAGTTATCCATGATATGCACGCCGGCAAATGTGCAGGTTATGCACCGTCAAAATATGCATGATATGCAGTCGAGATATGCACGATATGCACCCAGGAAACAACGCAGGATATGCGCAGCGCATGATATGCGCAATTCTTGGCTAATGAACGTCAAAGTATGTACAATATGCACGCCGGAAAATGTGCAGGATATGCACAGTGCACAAGATGCACAGATGCAGGCTATGCATTGTCAAAAATGCATGATATACACCGCAGGAAAACGCAGGATATGCGCAATTCTAGGCTAATCAAAGTCGAAATAGGCGAAATATGCAAGCCGGAAAATGTGCAGGCTACGCCCAGTGCATGAAATGAGCATGTGCAGGCAATGCACGGTCAAATATGGATGATATGCAGCCGAAATATGGACGATATGCATGCCGGAAAATGTGTAGGCTATGCACGGCGCACAATATGCGTGGGTGCAGGCTATGCACGCCAGAAAATGCGCAGGATGTGCACAGTGCACAATATGCGTGGGTGCAGGCAACGAATAGGCGTAGGTGCATGCTATCCACGCCGAAAAAGCACGATATGCACAGTAGAAAATACACAGGATATGCGCAAGTGCAGGCTATTGAAAAGCAGGATATGCACGGCAGGAAATATGCAGGATATGCGCAGGTGTAGGCTATGCACCATCGAAATGCACAATATGCGTGCCAGAAATATGCAGGATATGCGCAGCGCAAGGTATGCGCAGGTGCAGCCTATGCACCAGCAAGAATGCACGATATGCATCCCAGAGAATACGCAGAATGTGCGCAAGTGCAGGCTATGCGCAGGTGTAGGCTATGCACCATTAAAAATGCACGATATGCCCAATGAAAATACACAAGATATTGCCCAGTAGAAAATACTCAGAATATGCGCAAGTGCAGGCTATGCACAGTCGAAAATGCAAGATAGGAACCACAGGAAAGGCGCAGGATATGCGCAGGGCAGGATGCGCAATGCAGGCTATGCACGGTCAAAAAATGCATGATATGCATGACATGTACGATATGCACGCCCAAAAATATGCAGAATATGCGCAGTGCACAATACACAATATGCACGCCAGAAAGGACGCAGAATATGCGCAGCACACGATATGCACATGTGCAGCCTATGTACACTCAAAATGCACGATATGCACACCCAAAATACGCAGACTATGCGCAGCGCACAATATGCAACATCAAAAATGCATGACATGCGCGACATGCACAATGTGCATGCCCAAGAATACGCAGACTCTGCGCAGCACAAGATATGCGCAAGTGCAGGCCATGCACAGTCGAAAATGCATGATATGCATGCCAGAAAATACGCAGGATAGGCGCAGGTGCAGGCTATGCACGGTCAAAAAGTGCACGATATGCACTACAGGAAATCTGCAGAATATGCGCAGCGCACAATATGCGCCAGTGCAGGCTATGCACACTCAAAATGCACGATATGCACACCCAAAATACGCAGACTATGCGCAGCACACGATATGCACCATCAAAATGCGCGATATGCACAGTAAAACACACGCAGAATATGCGCAGCGCACGATAGGCGCAGGTGCAGGGGATTCACCATCAAAATGCACAATATGTCCAGTGGAAAATACGCAGAATATACGCAGTGCACAATATGCACAGTCAAAAATGCACGATATGCACCGCAGGAAAGGTGCAGGATATGCGCAGCACACGATATGCGCAGTATAGGCTATGCACAGTCGAAAATGCACAACATGCACTAAGGAAAGGCGCAGGATATGCCCAGCGCACGATAGGCGCAAGTGCAAGCTATGCACGGTCGAAAAATGCACGATATGCACCACAGGAAGGGCACAGAATATGCGCAAGTGCAGGCTATGCACGGTCGAAAATTGCACGACATGCACGACATGCACGATATGCACGCCCAAAGATATGCAGAATATGCGCAGCATACGATATGTGCAAGTGCAAGTGATGCACACTGGAAACATGCACGATATGCATACCCAGAAATACGCAGAATATGCGCAGCGCACAATATGTGCAGTGCAGGCTATGCACAGTCGAGAAAGAGCATAATATGCCCAGTAGAAAATATGCAGAATATGCGCAAGTGCAGGCTATGCACACTCAAAACATGCACGATATGCACACCCAGAAATACGCAGAATATGCGCAGCGCACAATATGCGCAAGTGCAGGTGATGCACACTGGAAACGTGCACGATATGCATACCCAGAAATACGCAGAATATGCGCAGCGCACAAAAGGCGCATGTGCAAGCTATGCACCATCAAAAATGCATGATATGCACGCCAGAAAATATGCAGAATATGCGCAGCGCACGATATGCGCATGTGCAGTCTATGCACACTCAAAATGCACGATATTCATGCCAGAACATACGCAGAATATGCGCAAGTGCAGGCTATGCACGGTCGAAAATGTACGATATGAACACCCAAAATACGCAGAATATGCGCAGCGCACGGTATGCCCAAGTGCAGGCTATGCACAGTCGAAAGATGCATGATATGCACGACAGGGAGGGCGCAGAATATGCGCAGCGCACGATAGGGGCAAGTGCAGGCTATGCATGGTCGCAAAATGCACGATATGCACGACAGGGAGGGCGCAGAATATGCGCAGCGCACGATAGGCGCAAGTGCAGGCTATGCACAGTCGAAAAATGCACGATATGCATGCTGGAAAATGTGCAGGCTATGCACCGTCGAAAATGCACGATATGCAGTCGAAATGTGCACGATATGCACGCCGGAAAAACGCAGGATATGCGCAGCGCACGATATGCGCAAGTGCAGGCTATGCACGCTCGAAAAATGCACGATATGCATGCTGGAAAATGTGCAGGATATGCACCGTCGAAAATGCACGATATGCAGTTTAAATATGCACGATATGCACGCCGGAAAAACGCAGGATATGCGCAGCGCAGGCTATGCACCGTCTAAAAATGCACAGAGTGCAGGGCAGCAACATGCATGATATGCACAGAAGCAAAGACACTGGAGATGCGCAGCAGAGATCATGCAAAATATGCACAAGAGTGACAACTCACTAAATTCGAAGTAATTATTGACGCTATGTGGCCCAGGCCAGCGGCTGGGTCAAGACCAACGGTCCAGAATCAGGTGAGACCATAGAATGTCCCTGCAGCGTTGTTAGACAACGCCAGGAACCCAAAAGAACGAAAATATGCGATAATATCGCACCAAGTGCGATTAAATCGCAAGATTTGAACGCCCAATAAGAATGGGAGGGAAACCCGAATAAGAGCGGAATTGAAGCGAAGAGGTGTCTCCAGCATGCAGGGCTTGGAAGACAGACTGCTGGAGCGGATGCGCAGGGATAAATCGAAGGAATCAAGTGGGAATATCACTGAGAGGATCCCAGGGTTGAGAGCTTGGGTGGGAAGGAAAGGAGAGGGTGATGAGGGGTGGGGGATGTAGAGGGCGTCGTCCTGATGTCAGAATTGGGTCAGAAAACGTCGCTCTTGTTGAGCTCTAATTATAAAAGGAGGTCGAAGTACTCATCTCCATGGATGGGATGGGGCTATAGCCCTAACAAAGCTCTCAAATCGTCCAAAATTTCGAAATTGAGATGGAATCCATTGTGCAGAGATTAATGCAGACATTGAGGACTTCTGGGCGTTTCACAGTCGAGGAAAACGATGAAAGGGTGTGTAGAAAGAGCACAGAAATGGGAATTTGTCAAGGATGAGATCGCCGGCAGGTGGGTGGAAGGAGAGAGTGAGCTCACAGCCACCCCCTGCTCTTCGGCTCTCTCCCTCACAAGATGATGCATTGATCTCCCTCTCTCACTCAATGCATCCAGCTTGGGCTGTGAAAATCGAGCTTCTCGATCGTTAAGCGTGATTGAGCCAAACCGGGCATAGAAACGTCGACTGGGAGTGTTTGGATCGCACTGGGCAAGCAGGAAACCAACGGCGATCTGAGAGGTGTCCACGGATAAGATAACTGGGTCCCCAGATGAATAGTCGATTGGCCGGAGCGCAGGGCAGCTCAATAATGCGTGCTTCAGGTCGTCTTGGGCAGCGATCTGTGCAGTACCGAAGTGGAATGGCATATCCTTTCGTGTTAGAAGTGTCAGGGCGTGGGCACGATGCGCAAAATTCGAAATAAATGCACGGCAGACTCCTATGGTGCCCAGAAATGCACGGACTTCTGAGAGCGTCTTGCAGGGTCCCCAATTTGCGATTTTGTCGACTCTCTTCTCATCAGGGATTCGTCCAGCCGGTGTGCAGACATGTCCAACAACTGTGATGGTTTCGGCGCAGAGTGTGAGCTTGAGGCCAGAGAATGTCCCTCCGCAGTACTTCATCCTCTGAACGATTCGATTCAGATTTCCAAAATGTTCCCAAACGAACCGGCAAATCCCTGGATTCTCAGGGATCGTCTCAAATGATCCATCTTCTAGCTGATATCTCGATTTGGGGCCACGGCCCGGGACGTCGTCGATGTATGGCCAAGTAAATTCCGGGATTTCGGGCTGGAGGATGTAGGTGACGTCGTCGTGGAAGATGGGGACTGAATTCGTCCATCCCATGGGCAGGGTAACAAGTCTGAGAGCTCCATAGGGCGTCTGGAACGTTGTATAGTCGCGGGAGGCTGGCGCAAGCAACCGTTCGTCATATCCAACATATAAATCCAGCATGGCACCACAGGCTCGTCCTGCAAAATGCTCAGCCAGCTGCTCAGTGAACGGCGTGACGCCTGAGTGCTGAATTGTGACGGCGTTGAGTAGCTCCAGGGAATGAACCAAACGAAGGCTGGTGCCATCTTTCTTCACCACACAGAACCAACGGGATTGATAGGATGAATTGGACGGTTCGTACACTCCAGCAGCGATTTTCGAGCGTATGAGGTCGCAGACTTGATCGTAGATCCCAGGGGGAATGGGGATATTGCGCTGGACCCACGGTGTGTGCGGCATGACTGGGATATTGACAGGGGGAAAGAAATCGGTTCGAAAACGTCCTCGTTCTGATTCTTGCCATGCAAAGGCTCCTTGGTGAAGGCACATGAACTGGTGCATTAAATCTCTCTCAGCAGGCCACAGGAAGTCACCGCGGTGTGCGTCGTCAAGAGCAGCCTTGCGTTCGGCGGTGTAGCGTCCAGTCGGCACAAAAGGAGGCGGAATAGGATCCAGATATGGTAGATCTGCGAGTGGGTCGCCCAGGATCTGGCGCTCGATGCGGAATTCATCTGGGACAGATCCAAGAACAGGCCGAATTTTCCTGGCCACTGGCTTGTACTTTTTGTTAGCAAATTGTGACGTGGACGGGTAGAATTGAGATGAAGGAGACGTAGCAGTAGGATAGGTACGAGACGAGTTCAAAGAAAATATGGGAACGAATTTTGAACCAGGAGTTGAATCCTGGGTCGCTGAGGAAAACGCCGGTTGAACGACTGTATGTGCAAGAGAAATAGTCGAACTGTGTGCGGATAAATTGCTACAGGCAGAGAGATAAGTATGTTGTATGTGCGCAAGAGAGTCTGTGAGAGAAATGGGGGCATAGGACGAAAATACGTAGCGTTCTGGTTGATCTGGGCTGGCCTCGATCACAAAGGCGTACTCTCCTTGATCAGGAATCAAATCCTCGAGCTGCGAAAACCCTCTGAACGGGCACGGGGAGATCCGCGGGGCACAGTAGGCACAGTAGCCGTCTTTCCAGTGTTGGGATCGGTGATTGTGAGTGTTTGATCCGTGTTGGAAAAGTTTCGAATGACGCTTTCTGTCAGAACGTCAAATGGTCGTCCCAGGAGCACGTCGTAGGCAGCGTCACGCAGAATGTGCATCTGTAGGTACAATGTGATGTCCCCAATGCGAACCGGGACGTTTCGGGCTAGTCCAAGCGACGGTGTGATTGTTCCATTGGCAGATTGCATTTGTAGAACGATTCGAGGGTCATACGCAAGTCCCAACTCGTGACAGGTTGCCTGGGACATCGAAATAATCTGAGAACCACTGTCGACGATGCATTCCACTTGTTGCTGGTTGTCAATCACTGGGAGGATCGAGCGGATGGCCAGGGACTCGGCAGCCACAACTAGATTGTCTGGCAACCTTCCAGTCTGATTGTAGTAGACGGCGAATTTATCTGGGACCACCCAAGCGTCTGGGGGCAACGTCTGGCTGTAGGCGACTGGAAAATGCTCCGCAGCCAAAGCAAGGCGTGCATCTTCGTTTCGTTGCTGCTGAAGCACTTTTTCGACCAAATCTGAGTCGTCCTGAGCATATGGAAGGTCGTAGGGCATGCTATCAGTGACAGGATGCAGGAATTGAGGCACTGCCTCGCCAGTCTTGGCAGGGGGACGACGGAAACTAGTGGCTTCGCGGAATTGAGCACGGACTTCTGGGGCAATCGACAGGGTCTGGCGAAGCGTCTGGGTGACAGGGATGTCCAAAATGGCGTCGAAAACAGCTGCAGCATCTTTGGGGTTGTAGATCGGAGCCGAAGAGCGTGGGGGTTGTGATTTCTGCGCTGGAATCCCAACATTTCGTTCTTTGGGCGGTGCGTAAGCGCCATCACGAGCTGCGGCGTACGGATGGATTGGGGGTTGAGGCGGGGCAACTGGAGCAGCAGGGGCGGTCGCAGGAGGGACGGTTTCGATTGGAACAGGTGGAACGACTGGATTTCGCGCTACCGCCGGTGGAATAGTGCGTTCAGGGACTTCTGGTTGATTAGCAACTTCCATAGCGCGTTTAGCTTGGGCCCGTGTGCGTAGTTGATTAATTTCAGCCGTCAGAACTGCCATTTGTTCTTCGTCCGTGAGTTTGAACGTTTGAACGAGCCCAGGCGCCGCAGAAGACAGCAAATTCTGGTGAGAAACTTCCAAAATCATCTGCGGAGCTGCTGCCTGACCTGGGTTTGCTTCATGCCACTTCTGAATGCGCTCTCGAAGATCCTTTCCTTGGACAATATTTGGCACATATGCGCCTGAGGGGAGGACGACTTTCCCATCCACATTGCGGCGGCATTTTCCGTCTCGAATATCCGTCGAAACGTGGGGACATTGGCTGATAAAATGCTCGAGATCACTGCAATAACTGCAGCCATCAGGACGGCGACGGCGGGGCAGGGCGTTGGCGGACTGTGATTGTGCTGGGGCACCAGGATTGGCGTGTTGAGCAGCGATTATTCGAACTAGATCTGAGACGGATGAAACTAGTGCAGTAATTCCAGGGTCTGATTTGATTGTGAGCTCGGTTCCGGGCTGAGACGTGGGCATTCCAGGAAGTAAGGTCGATGATCCTGAAAGGACGAATTTAGCAGCGTCGTACAGATCTGACAAATCATATGGATCCTCAGGGTGAACGTCTGGCTTCTTGATCTGAAGTCTCTGGCGAACTGAGACGGACAACGAGGCTGGATTCATAGCTCGAAGGAAAAATCGGCTCTGTTCTGCCACAGAGAGTCGTTGTTTGCTAATCAGGAATGTTGTGATGTGTAGGAATCGTCGATAAAATTGTGTGAGGTCGTCCTTTGTGTGGATTCCCATGCGAGATGTCTGCCCAACGAGCATGTCCAAATCGTCGAGGCTGAAACGACGATCTGTGTCGTTCCCTGCGTAGAGGCTGAGGGCGTCCAATTTGAAGTCGTGGTACGATTTGTTGGCGTCTGAGAATGACGGTAGACCTTCCCAAATCTCCTGATCTTTGACGGAAAGGAATCTGACCGCATGCCCCTTCATTTGGGCAGCGTCAGTGACGGCAGATCGAGCTAGAAGGAACTCCAGATCGAGGAAATAACGGCGCAACTCGTGGGGCTTGGACGAATCAAAGACTGGGGCGTTTCGATCGCCTCTGGCTGGCATGGGAGTGGGAGTAGCCATATTTTGAGAAGGAATATTCGTGTTGTGAAGGGGGGATGGTGAACGCGTTGTTGGAGGCGAATCAAAGAGCCAGGATAGCGTTGGAGAGCTCGGGGAATGCGGTGAGAGGTTGTTGTGTTGTGCAAGGGCGCTGGGGACAATGTCAAAAAGGTGTTCGTCGTCGAAAGAGAGAGTTGTGGGGTCGTTGAGAGCAACAGCTAGCTCTTCACGGAGCGTGCGACGTAGCTCAGAATGATTGTTGTGTCGCAGACTGCGAGAGGCACCAGAATCTATGTTGAAATCCCCTCGCGGTGGGCTCCAAAATGACGTGCCTGCGGACGGAATAGGCGCGAGCTAACACAAAATGGGGGTCAGCTACGACCTAAAACAGTGCAGGAATAAATGTGATGTGCGAGGAGGTCCACAAGATTCAGTGCCGTGGCAGGCAGTAAGAAATGATGATTTTAGACGTGGGACGAAGTCGAGGGCGGCGTGGGACGGATGCGACGAAGCAGAGGGTCGAAATACCCAAGTAGAAACGAGCTGAAGACGAGAACTGAACTCAAGACTATGAGGAGAATAAATCTATTTTTCTTTTGTCCAACTACAAGCTTTTGTATGTGAGACAATGAAATAATCATCAGAGTGGGTGAAATATCGACAGGATGGAGCAAGGGACGGTGAACAGAGGAACCAGGGAAGTGAGAGGGGAAAAACAGGTACAAGTGGATGGTGAAGTAAGAAAGGCAGGGGTGTAGAGATAAATGTGCAGACAGCAGTCCAGGGATGTGAATATCAAAAATATATGCAGGGCTGGACGAACCAGTGAATAGCCAGGGCTGAGGAATATTGAGGAGACCCTCAGTTGTGTGCGAAGCGTGCGCCCACTGATTGCTGATTGACATGCACTGCCACACGTCAGGACTTGTCGGATAGATAGGCCAGTCCGTCACCGGCCAAAGGCTGTGTATTTTACAAGCGTCAATTAGAGCCAAGACCTATTACCCGCAACCATACTGTAGCTACTTGGTTGTATTCTCCAGTCTTCGAATTCACTTCTCTTTTCGACATTATTTCTTGTTGATTGTCATACAAAGGCGGCGCTCTAGTTAACAACATCACCAAATTTGATTACAACACACCACTAAAAGCAGTGCACCCGATCGGGGCCTTGGACACCTGTTTGCTGACTTCAATGTCACGGTTCTCAGGACACGCTCACCACGACTTTCTCCCTGATCCTGGCGCTTATTCACCGCACCTGGGATGCTATAGACAGCCCTTCGCCTGTCTTTGTCGTCGTCTATGTCCTTCACGAGGTGGACCGTCCCAGGCCCGCTCTGCAGGGCATCCGGGCATTGGGTCATGCACAGTCTCAAAGCGTTATGCACCTTCAATCTGACTCATAATCGTGCGAGGAACTTGCCCTGAGGGTGATTGCCGGCATCTTTGTTGCTAACCGTGGGCTGGCTCCGCAATGGTGGGGGGCTTGTTTTGGGGCTACGATCTCTGTATTCCCCTTCATATTTGCGCTCGCACGATGGACCGAGGTGGTGCGCATATATTCGGTATGGAGATCTAATGGTCTCTCCAGATAGGATCAGGTCATGCATTCCAGCCAATTTCAATATGCTCGCGATTCGAAAACTACTCGAGGATGTGTGCACATCACGTCTAAGCGACCCATCCAGCAACGAAGTCATCGATCTGCCCATGCCGCTTCACGGCGTCCTCCCAAGTCGGGTATTGCCCTTCGGTGGCAAAACGGTCATACAACAGTCCCACAATTTTTGACGGCAGTGGAGCAGTTGCGTCCCCCGGCCAGGACTCTTGTAGGTCAAATTCGACCTTCTCCACCTTGTCCGTCTCGAAATCATGCACCTCGACAACAATGCCGGCGGACACCATATGCAGCATGGAAGACGCCTGGTTCGTCACGCGTATCTCGCCCTTCTCGCCTGCGATGCTCCACACAAGCGCGGGCTCGCCCGGGAACGGGGGACTGCGGCGGAAGCGAAACAGCAGGGATGCGTCGCGCACGACGGTCGGCGACTCCGTCAGGCGTGCGGTGACGATAAATAGGTCCGGTACGTCGGACTTGATGGTGTCGGTGACGGTGTCGGTCGCGGGGTCGCGTACGGTGTTGATCGGACGTTGCAGCTGCGGCTGCGACTTGATCTCGGTGGCCTCGCCCAGAACTGCCTGTATCAGATCGAAACCTGCGAGAGATCGGGACCTAAGCATCTAAAGCTATTGTGGCGGCACATCACGCACCGTGGCCTCCAAAGATGGTGATGACATTCCCACCAACCGAGCGCTGGAGGAAATATTCGGCCCCTTTGGGCACTGAATCGCGTCCTTTGGTCGCGCCTGCGCCATGGAACTCCGTGCTCAGAACCTTCCCGATCCGCCCATCCTCGATCAGCTTCTTGAGCCGCAGCGTCAAGGGGCTAACACGGCCTTGCAGACCGACCATTGTCCGCCCACCACCATTTCGGGCGGCGTCAGCCAGTTCCTTTGCGTGCTTGGTATCTTGCGCTAGCGGCCACTCGACGTACACGTCTTTCCCAGCCTGGGCAGACGCGAGGACGGTCTCGTAGTGCCTGTCGACACGCGTGCTGCACACGACAAGCCGAATGTCCTTATCCGCCGCCAGTTCCGCGGGCGAACCGTACGCGCGCGTCTCGGCGGGGAGGTTGAAGTGCTTGATAGCAGCGAGAGAAGATTCTTTGGACGAGTTGAGAACGGCGACGATGGTGTAGCGAGATCGTCCGTGTGCGGAGAGCAGGTAGGGCAGGTGCGCAGAGACGGCCCACGACGAGGTCGAGTTCGCCGACAATCCGATGAGTGCAGTGGGGATGGGAGCCATGTTGATAGTAACGAACGTCCCCACTGACCTGCATTATAAGCAGGAGTCTCTGAGAGAGATTTATCAGCCGATTCGATATGAAGCTTTCTGCTTACTGAGCTGTGCCATATCGACGCGATTCCAATATGACTGCCGGAGTGAGCGGGAAACGATGGTCCTCGTACGTAGAGGTGCCGTGCGAATTAGTCACCACTACTTCACAATATTTGGCTGATTGGCCCAAGGGCTGTGCTTCGTTGTCTTAAATTGTACAGCGGTTTCTTGACCGGCAGCCGGATTTTACGCAGCACAAATCGATTTATCAAGGCGTGGTCAAAAAGGCTCCGGAAGGGCATCCGTGTATTTCTCTATCAAATTCCATCGCGAACAAAATTTCCGTTAGACGAGCAAAAAAATTAACATCTTCATCAATTATTCATGTAAATAATAGAATGTTGATCACGCAATTGGGAGATCCTTGAAATGAACTTGTCCTGAACCGTAAACGGTCCGTCACAGGTCAATCACATCTAATCACACCCAATGTCACACTCAACAAGACCTTCCATTACCTCTCATCGACCTCATCTTACATCTGTGGTGTCCTTCAGAAATCCGCCGTATCCTCCGAGCCACTTCGAAACTATCCTGTCTTGCAGGCGATCTCTCAACCCATAGCCTCGCCCCTCTTGCTGCACACCGACTACTGATGCACAACTTGAAAGATCACTCTGAACATCGAACCACTCGTTGATGAACCTAAATTTCTCCTGCCTTCTTTGCTGCTATGATTGGCCGTCAAAGCTGTAAATAACAGGGAAGTAGAGAATGTCAGTCCCCGACTATTGAGGGGCTGTGTATCGAGATTGGTCCTGCACGGAAGACGCCTAGACAACAGCGAGCCGAGGTGGCTGGTACCCTGGAAGACTTGCGCCCTAGGCGGGGTGCACGCTCCTGCCGCCCAGACCTTATACCGGTCACTTGTCCCTTGGGCCCACCCCTCACACCAGTTGATACCGTCGATAACGATATCACCATCTATGCTCACTAGAATGCTCGTTCACATTCACACCCGACCGCATACTTTGCGGCCCATACACAAGGCTTCGGAGACAGCGATCCAGACTTGCGTGTTCGTGTCTTCCTGAAAGGCGTCTCGATCGCTTGCACAATCTCCTCCGGAAAACTGTACTGAGCTGGAGATCCATCCACTTCTGCCCCAGGCGCTCAGATCAGAGGGTCACCGATCTATCCTCTAGGTCGATCTTTCGCTACCGATGTCCTGGTCATGCGTCCCCTGATACCTTTGTTCGGATAACTGGCCGCGGAATCCTTTCCGTCGACGAAGTCCGTCACCCTCCGTGTGTAGTACGAGGCTGGTCCAATGAACTCTGTGCCTGTCACCGTTCCTCGTGCTTGTGTGCTCGCCATTGATGGGGCTGGGAGATCGAGAGAGACGGGGCCCGGCGCGTCACTGCGGATATCGGACCGCTTCCGCGGCTCTTCGATGTTCAGCAGTGTGTCCTACGCGCAGGACACTTTCACCTGCTGCTGAAGCCGCATCCTCGCCACATCTGATATCGACTCGTAGCATTCAACATTCCTCACATTCACCAACGCTGCCATCGACGACGTTTACATCATACTTGTATCCTCGTTTGAACGCCTTTGCATGTATCTCATTAGCCATTACCTCGCACTGTCCCCCTGTTTTATTCTATCAATTCGTCTGCTCTGCACAGTGATCCCGCATGATGACTGCTCTACTGATGAACATAGCGAGCCGGTCTCATGCGAATTCGATAACCCAAGCTCAATTGTTCGTCGAGCTGCGATTGGATGTCCCCTTGGAACAGACTCGGGAAGCGGGGAGGTGTGGGACAAACAAGAACAAGCATCATTCAACCGCGATTTGCACCGTGACTTTGCTACCCAGACTATCGGTTTCTTACGCTATCCCCCTTGGGCCATCCTGAAAGCCGCCTAGGTGCATGGCACCACGCGCGCAAACCACGCCGACTCCGACTCAGGTGTTCCTCCCCAAAGCCGAGTTCCGCAGAATCGAAGACGATGTCTCGACTCAGCCCAGTGGCGTGCACGACAAGCAGGCGCAGAGTTTCGGATGTGCGTCTCCTGTGGACGATGTCTTTCGGTCGGGATACTAAAAAGACGCGTAGATAATGACTTTTCAGAGTTCGAGCGACCGGATTTGTATATCCGGCACATTGGTCAGTTTGCGCGCGAGTTTGCGGTGGTGCTTTAGCTGAAATGTCTACTCGCGGATTAGAACCTCTCGAGGAGGATCTTGAGCGGCAGGTTGAATATGACATGGATGAGCAAGGTGGGCCGGGTTGGTGCATTCGAGAATTGGAGAGTCATCGCGCGACAGACGAGGAATGGCTGAACGCTGTGAACGCGGAACGCAGGAGCGAGCAGATGGATCGAATTACGTGCGAGGTGTTTGAGGTCGTGATGGATCGACTGGAGAAGGAATGGTTCAACCTGGTGCGCATACCTCCGTTCCCGCTCCCTTTACTCGACCGACCTCGAACCCTGCAGTCTAAACACGTTAAGAAACCGGATTTCGGGCTCCCGTCCGAAGACTCTACTTGTGCGATCTGCGATGACTCGGAGGGAGAGAATAGCAATGCGATCGTGTTCTGTGACGGGTGTAATCTTGCCGTACATCAAGGTACGCTATGCGCTCTAGGTGCTGCCGTTGATTTTACACGACATGGAAGACTGCTATGGCATACCCTACATTCCCGAGGGCCAATGGCTGTGTCGAAAGTGTACCGTGTCACCCGAGAATCCTGTTGTCAGTGAGAGTCTTATGCGTCTTCTCCATCCATCTTATGTCTTGCAGTCTTGCATTCTATGCCCGAATGAAGGCGGAGCGTTCAAACAGACCGTGGACGGGGAATGGATTCATCTGCTGTGCGCAATCTGGGTGCCCGAGACTGCAGTTGCCAACGATGTGTTCATGGAACCTATCGTGGGGGTAGAGAAGATTCAGAAGCAGCGGTGGAAACTGGTGCGTTCTCATCATAGTGCGGAGATCAGGTCCCCAACGGCACGTTGATTACAGAAATGTCAAGAATGTGGTGTTCGAGAGGGTGCCTGCATCCAATGTGCCAAAACGCAATGCTTCGCCTCGTTCCATCCGACCTGTGCCCGAACGGCACGGTTTCTGATGCCCATGAAGAGCAGTGTCTCAGGTGTGGAGCCGACTGCGTTGACCTGCTTTTGCGACAAACACCTCCCCGTTCGTGCCCCTCGTATACTATCTCGATCACTACTCAATGAGCTGCAGAAAGGGCAGCAGGAGGTGCGCCGGGTCGCGTTGGAAGCGGCGGAGCAGGAGCAAGAGGACTTTGACAGCGCTAAATTGTCCAAGTCTGCTCGAGCGTATGCCAAGACGTACAAACCCGGTGCACCACTAGTGCCAGCGATCATCGTCGACCGTATCCTGCAGTACATCGCCAAAACGTCCGTCCGAAAGAAACCTGACTTTGTGACGTTGGTGGCCAGATACTGGAGTCTGAAACGGGAGGCCAGACGAGGGGCTCCGTTGTTGAAGCGGTTGCATTTGGAGCCGTGGACGGCGAGTAATGGAGTAGATATGTCCGGGGAAGAAGAGAAAGCCATCAAGTTGGAGGTGAGTGTGGTGGATTTCATCACTGATTCGGGGTCCTATGAAATGAGCAGTACCTCAAACGGATCCGGGACGACCTGGAACAGCTCAGGAATCTCACCGAGCTTGCACGCAAACGCGAGAGTCGCAAGTTGAAGCAAGCGGAGGTCATCCGAGATACACTAGGGACGGCCTTCTGGCCTCACGTGCCGCTCTTGAAGGCGCTGCTCACTCGTATCGCCAAGTGAGCGATGTGCGACCATTTTCATTACAGCTGAACCAACCCGTGGCAGGATGGATTCTGCCAGCTATTTCTCAAGTCCCGTTGACAGGACCGAAGTCCCGGACTACTTTGATGTCGTCAAGAACCCGATGTGCTGGAGCGAGATTGAGAGCAAGATCCTGAGTGCTACGTACTGGGATCTGCAAGCTTTTATCGTGTGTATGCTGCACTTGTTGTGGCCAGAAGCTCATAGCGTCGACAGACTGACGTTTACCTGGTCCTGGACAACGCGGTCTTGTACAACGCAGTCACCAGCAACATCCACAGAGCCGCACTGCGCATTCGAACTTCATTGGGACCCATCTTCACTGACGCTGCCAAGCTTTGTACTTCCCCTAACGTCGCTGCCATGGAAGAAACATGGGAACGACCCCTGACTGGAGACCTGGAACCCCCACTCGAGGTCCTCGATCTGCTTTCGTCGTCCGAAGTTATCCGGGATGAGACGGAGCTGATCCTTTCATCTGATCCGATCATTTCTCTTTTGAACTTTGAGCTGGAGAAGCGGAAACCTCCGCCGCCTCCGCCACCGACGAAAGCCGAGCTTGAGGAGGAGAGGAGAATTCAGAGGAATGCAAAGGAAAGGGAGCGGCGACGGCTGGAAAAGGAACGCAAGGACCAAGTTGCGGCTGCCCGACTGGAGAAGAAAGCTCAGCGGGAAGCCGAGGAGAGCTCGGCACCGCCACGAACCAAGGCACCACAACTGCCACTCGAATCTCAGCCACAACCGGTCGAGTCGGTCTCTGCTCCGGTCCGGTTGAGACGACAGAGCGCCACGGAGGGCGATATCCCGCTGATTGAAGAGGTTGACAACCAGAAGTCGTTCGATATGTTCAACGAAGGCTGGATCCTGACGGGACAGCGGCGAAATGCCAGGCAACTTCCTACTCCTAGTGCCCCGCCGCCCCCGTCCAAGAAGCGGAAACGCGTCGGTTCGTTGCTCCCCCTGCAGCTGACGTTCGTGCACGTGACCGAATATGACAGACAGCAAGACACCCGGGCTATCGACAAGCTTGAGCACTCCTGTGTCTGAATCGTTCCCGGAAGAGCCGCCGATCGCGAGTAGCTCAAGGCCACGTGCGTCGCGGCAGCAGCCGGAGCAGATCGAGATTCCGCCGCCGAATGTCATCCGCATGGAAGACGGGCAGGTCATCGTCGAGCACATCGACACGCCGCTCATCCGCAAAGCCAAGAGCAAGAAGGCCAAAGAGGCACGTGCGCTGTTGAAGGCGAGCGCTTCCCAGCCCGCGGCGGCAGATGAGCCCGCGTCGCTGGGGCCGTCTGTTCCCTTGTCGACCCCGGCCACGGACGATGTCGATGCCGAGGGCTCGTCGGACCTGAGTCCCCTCAGCGATGCGGTCACGCCGGGTGTTCCGGCCATGGGCCCCGCGGATTTCGACGTGGCCGAGTCGATGCAGAACGATCCGTCGGAGCTGTCCCAGGCCGATCCGCAAGCTCTCCTCGCTGCTGGACCCGAATCTCTCTCTGCTGCTCCGGAGCCGAAAACGCGCCGCCAGCAGGGTCACTTTACTTTGGCGCCGGGAAAGTCGATTGAACCGATGACGCTTGGTGCGTAGACTTGTTTCTTGTTTGATTGTTTTCTGCATCTCTAATGATGTATGCAGTGTGGGCCCAATACTGTGCGTACTCTCTCTGTCTGGATCGGGTCGCGCGGTGCGCTGACGGCTGATTAGCGACGTTTCCGTTCTTCCCGGGGATCATCATTCACGAAGACGACGACAGGATACCCCTCAGCATCCACTCGCTCGCGCAGAAGGTCAACAAGGACAAGGCCAAGAAGGAGAACTACCACTTCGTCCAGTTCTTGGACAACACGCGGTCATGGTGAGCGTGTTTCTGGACTTGCATGTGCCTTCTCGCCGACCTGGAATGTTTTTGTAGGCAGTATGTCCCGATGGAACGTCTCCGTATGCTAGGGGAGCTCCCAGGTAGGACTGACTTCTCTTCTAGATCGTGCATATCGTGCCTGAGGCCTGATTTTCCGTTCCCCAGAATTGGACAAGGAGATGTTGACCGGCAAGCGGCCCGACCGCAGCAAAAAAAAGTCGTCTGCGAAGGAAGTCCAGGATCTGAAAAAAGCGTACCAGTAAGTAGGCAATCCACCCGTTGCCGATTCTTTTCTTGAGATCGAGTCGACTGATTACTATTATCTTTCATCTGCAGAGCGGCGATGGAGGAGATGGCGGAGGAGGACCGAGCCAAGTTTGACAATCTGACGGCGTCGTGATGTTATCTATCATTCGTGTTGTATTTCTAGTTGTAGCGTAGCCTGTTTTTCTTCTCTTTTCTTTGCTTCCGTAGTGTGTATATCTCGTTGCTTTCGACGCTATTTGTTTCTACTGCCGACCCATGTGGCTCGAAACTTGCCACTTTTGAACCGCCTATCGCGGAGATCCGCGGCGGCCTAAACCGTGCCTCGATAAAAAAAAAACTTGTGGGGATCCTCGATGGTCGCCTCTGAACACGCTTCTGGGGCGGGTTCAGCGGGTTTTGTGTATCACAGCCGGTGCTCTGATGCCTGCTTCGAGTGCAGATTAGATTTTCGTTGAACAGGTTCTTTAATTTGGGCGTGCGATTCTCGGAGCGAGGGCATCGCTACTCCCGGACCGCGTCGAGATCGCGGCTGGCCCGTCCCCGCGCATCAGAGGCACTCGATAAGCAGATATGATTTGTGACACCGGTGTTTTCGACACACCGCTTGCTTCGCTGAATTCCATGCGATAATCCAGTGATGATGTTGCATGGATGATGGCTATGCTATGTACGACCGGCCGCCTACTGGCCATCCGGGCACGCGGAGCGCCCAAACTCGATGTTATCGAAGTACGGGCCCTTGTGGTTGGTCACATTCGACGACAGCAACGAGTTGCCCTCGGCGCAGTTCTTGTTGTCCTGCCCGGGACACGTGACGAAGCTCTGCTGCGTCGCGTCGGTGATGTGCACCTCGCCGCTCGAGTGCTGGAAGCCGAGGAACCGCGGCGGCACGGTCGGCACGGGGTCGTGCTGGTTCGTCATGAAGCTCACCCCGACCTGCCCGTCCAGGAAGTCCGCCCACGCCTGGTTCCCGCCCCGCGGCAGCCCGAAGCCCGTCACGGACACCTGCACGGAGGGGTCCACCGCGCTCTTGAGGAACGCGCCCGTCATCGTCGCGAGCGCGGCGCCTGGATGGAAACACGCGGTGAGATGGCGCGCGCGTGGGGGGGCGCACGGTTTATGCGCTATGCGAGAGACGTACCGAGACTGTGGCCTGTCACGGCGACCTTCTTGGACCCGGTCGACGCCAGCGCCTTCTGCACACCGGCGAGCAGGCCGTCGGCCGTCCGCTCGAACGTCTGCTGGAACCCGCTGTGCACTTTGATGCCCTCTGCATGCGGTTTCAGTGCCAGTCAGATCTGGCGTACGGCGATGATCCACTCACTGCCGGCTTGCGCGGGGAATCGCGTCGCGTTGAGGTCGACGAGGCCGAACTGGACATCGTTGAGGATGGACAGACTGCAGATGTCATTCGAGGCGTGAAAGGCAGCGAAACTAGGACGACGCGTACATGCTCTTCGAGTCCGTTCCCTCGTGGGCCACAACGAGGCTGTTGTCCGACGCGTCATGGGCGATGAAATCTGTGCGCCCGGTCACGGTGAGTGTCGGCCCGGCACTCCGGCCCACACGACTCACAAAGAGGGATGCGGCCTTGGTCTGCGCAGACATGGATGAGGCCCAGACACAGCAACACTATAACAAGAGTGCTGCTCACCTCCACCGGCTTGCAGGAAGGTCACGTTCTGCAGCGCCTGGCACGGCGCGCCGCACGTCCAGTTGCTGATCGACGCGCTCGAGCAGTACGCGACGCGGGCGAACTGCGCGGGGCGCAGGAGCGTGGACTCGACGTTCGCGAGGGTCAAGGCCGTCGTGCTGCCCGTCGCGGGGCTCGCGGTGCCGCCGCCCAGGCCGAACAGCGGGGCGCCGAGGGCGGGGTGCGCCAGGGCGGAAAGGAGAGGAAGCAGAGCAGCGAGCATGGTGAAGAGAACGAGTAAAAGTACGGGATGGCGCTGCCACCGAGAAGGAACAGAAAAACAAAAACAGACGGGAGGGAGGGAAGAGAAAGAGATGCTCGAGACGATGTGCTCGGATTGCCGGAGATTTAATATGTGGGTTTCAGATAGTGATGCGAAGCCTCAGTGACAGCAACCGACACAACGTGCCAGCGTTGGGCTGGCGACCGGACTGGCATAGAAGATGGTCGAGGGTCTCGGGCGCTTGCGTGTCAGAGGTCGTTGGATCACAATCAGGCTCAGCCGGCGCAAGCGATCTGGGCGCAAGGAACGTTTCGGACTCGGAAGGAGGTGGAGTTTGTCGGACCCTGGTCACCGTGGAACTCCGATCGCTTCCGACCATCTTATCGATAAGATGAGAAGAGTAATTGATCTGCAAGGTGTAATCGGGGAAGTTTTCCTCGTGATTCTCATGTGCGCGGCTTCTCCGCCTTCGCGTACGAAATAAGCTCGTCCTGTCCGAAAATACGTAGTGTACCTTTCTCCAGAACTCCTTTCGTGCATTCTGGGTCACTTCTAGCCCATTGATCGCCTGTGATCGCCTCTCCCCGGATCCGGAATGAAGCGATTTGATCTGTCACAATATATAAGTACGGCGGGTCGAGTCGCGTGCCGGCCCTGCTTTAGATTTGCCCCATGCTATTCTTCCGGTCCAAAAACGCGCACCACGACGAAGGGAGCCATTCGAATGACCAGCAGCTGGAGGTCCTGCTCGATCACGAGTATCTGTTCCTGAGCGGCACAGGCCTGGATGTCGAACCCGCGCATCTCTCCGGCCGCGTTGTGCTGAACCTGTCCGAGCCGACGACCATCCGCTCGGTGTCCCTCCAGTTCCGGGGGAAAACGTACCTCTCTGTGCCCCCGCAAGACTCGCAATCGACGAACAATCCCCCCTCGACGTATGTCCTGTGCAAGCACCACTGGTCTTTTCTCGAAGGGCGGCACAAACACAGCTACACCCTCCAGGCCGGGCGCCACATCTTCCCCTTCCAGCTTCTTCTCGGCGGATCGCTGCCCTCGAGCATCGTGACGGACGCGTTCGGGGGCGCGTTCGTTTCGTACAAGCTCAAAGCCACTGTGGAGCGCGCCGGATTCAGCCTCAACCACAACATCACCGCGACCGCGCCGGTGTACATCATCCGCTCCCTCAGTGCCTCCGCGCTCGAGTACCAGCAGACGCTCGAGATCGAGCACCCGTGGGCGGACAAGCTGCTGTTCTCGATCGCGATCCCGCACAAGGCCTGGGCGGCGGGCGACGACCTGGTGGCGCTGCTGAAGGTCTCGCCGCTCGTCAAGGGGGTGGGGGTGTTGAGCATCACGACGTCGGTCAAGGAGACGACGAAGTTGTACTCCCGGGCAGAGTCGGTCACCCGCACGGTGGCGAGTGTGACACATGAGATTGTTGGAGGGAAGGCCGTGGTAGCGAAAGAGCCGGTGGATCGGAAGGGCAAGATGCCCCACTTTTCTCTGCATCGGCTGGGCAGGTCGACCCCGGAACCGGACGAGGGCGCGGGTCCTAGTAATAGTAGGACAAGTCCTCGTTCCGAAGTCGCTCGGGATCCTGCTCAGAGCGAAGATGACATTGTGCGTTCACGTTCCCCGATGCCATTTCCGCTTATTGATATCCTTCCAGGTCACTGCCCTGCACCTGCAACTTGCGCCCCATCTTACGCCAAGCCACGCCTTCAGTCCAATCACAGTTTCGCATGTCATCCACTGGAGCCTTCTTGTCACGAACGCCGATGGGCACCTGTCTGAGCTGTACTGCACATTGCCCATCATGCTGATGGACGCGCAACTTCTGCATCAAGTCCAAAAACACACGCGCTTCGCACGTCGACTGCTCTTCGTCGGGCCAGACGATAAGCCACAGCAGTCCGAAGAAAACGGGGAGCTCCCCAGCTACATCGCGCACGTGCGCGACCGAGTGGCGAACATGTTCATCACCGACGGCAACTCGCTGCGGGTGACGAATCCCTGGATCCACGCGGGAGTCAGCCCGACGCTCGTCGACGGCGAGGACCCCAAATCCTCGGGGACGGTCACGCCCCTGCAGCTAGTGTCCGACACGAACGACGCGTACGTGCCCGACCCGGACCACCCGGTCTTCCTCGACTGGGTCAGCGCGGAGCTGCTCATCTCGCACGGCGTCTCGAAGATGCACACGGACTCGGAGCCGCCCAGCGGCACCCACACGCCGCGCGACCGAGAGCCGGCCGTGCCGCCGCTGCCGCCAACACCCTCGGCAGCGGCGGCGGCGGCGGCGGCCCCGCTCGCGGCGGACGGGGCGCGGATATACACGCACGACAGCCCCGCCAGCCACGAGCGCTCCGGGATATTCACGGCCAGCATGGAGCCGACGAGCGCGCTCTCCCATCCGTACTGGCTGCTCTCGCACAGACCGGATCCTCACGCGGCCCGTGTCTCGAGCAACGACCTCCAAAAGCGCGTCCGCGAGATCTGTGTGCCCGCGCCGCAAGTTGGCTCGTCGTTGCTGCATCGGGCGTTTACGGAGGTGCCGGATTACGACGTCGCGTTGAAGGGCTTCCTAGGTGGGGTCCCGCCGCTGACCAGCTCGATAGGCCTGCCTTCTTATGAGGAGGCGGAGCGGGCTGGGTCGCCAGTACGGACCGGATCTCCGGCATAGTCAGAGTGTATATGTACTTAGCCTTATTTTCCTTGGGGTCTGGGTGTTATCCATGACAGCAAGATTGAATATCTTGCCGGCCAGTAAGATTCATCGGCCGACTAGCTCAGCTGGTTAGAGCGTCGTGCTAATAACGCGAAGGTCTTGGGTTCGATCCCCACGTTGGCCATTGTTTTTGCTCTCTATCTTGCTCTCACACACACACACATAGAGCCTGCCTGCAGAGTGGCCCTAGGATCCTCCGCCTTGTCAAGGACACAGTCAATGACTAAGATTGGTGAAGGGTCTCTGTAAAAGCCTAGGTACAGTGAAAAAGTGCCAGGACTGGGGAAAGTTCAGACTCATATGAAGCATTTAAGTTCCCGTCAACTATATGACGAAGTCCCGTGGCAACGCACGGGTTACTGCTAGTCCAACTACAAATAGCATCGATGATACTGATCAATTCCTACATCAATTACTATATTGGGAAGTAAAGTTATTCTACCAAACAGTAGTGCTCTCACAGCAGTTCCCCTTGTGCTATTCTCCTACAGAATGTTAAGATTTGGGGAGCCCTATTGGCAGACAGATAAACTAGACCAATATGGGTCATATCAGGTCCGGCTTGTTTTGGGTTGCATTATCTCTGATATTCCAGCCACCTATTTTCAGCTCTCTTTACGTGAAATTAGGTTCAATGAGAGAGAGCACAATAATGTACCTGTTGATTTACTTATTGAATATTGCAGATAAGACAAAGTGCTGTGATATCAACGTCGACGGATGCCCTTTCGGAGCCTTTCGACCGCGCCTTGATAAATCGATTTGCATCGAGTGAAATCCGGCTGCCGGTCAAAAAAACCGCTGAACAATTTACGACAACTAAGCACGGCCTTTGGGCCAATCAGGCCGATGTTGCAAAGTAGTGGTGACTAATTCGCACGCCACCCCTACATACGAGCACTGCGACTTCACGCTCATTCAGACAATCATATTAGAATCACGTCAATAGGACACAGCTCAGTAAGCAGAACACTTCATATCGAATTGGCTTATGAATCTCTCAGAGACTCCCTGCTTATAATGCTGGCCAGTGGGGACGTTTGTTACCATCAACATGGCTCCCATCCCCACCGCACTCATTGGATTGTCGGCGAACTCCACCTGGAAATGGTCGGGCTCTGCGCACCTGCCCTACTTGCTCTCCGCACACGGACGATCTCGCTACACCATCGTCGCCGTTCTCAACTCGTCCAAAGAATCTTCCCTCGCTGCTATCAAGCACTTCAACCTCCCCGCCGAGACGCGCGCGTACGGTTCGCCCGCGGAACTGGCGGCGGATAAGGACATTCGGCTTGTCGTGTGCAGCACGCGTGTCGACAGGCACTACGAGACCGTCCTCGCGTCTGCCCAGGCTGGGAAAGACGTGTACGTCGAGTGGCCGCTGGCGCAGGACACCAAACATGCAAAGGAACTGGCTGACGCCGCCCGAAATGGTGGTGGGCGGACAATGATTGGTCTGCAAGGCCGTGTTAGCCCTTTGACGCTGCAGCTCAAGAAGCTGATCGAGGATGGGCGGATCGGGAAGGTCCTGAGCACGGAGTTCCATGGCGCAGGCGCGACCAATGGACGCGATTCAGTGCTCAGAGGGACCGAATATTTCCTCCAGCACTCGGTTGGTGGGAATATTGTCACCATCTATGGAGGCCACGGTGCGTGATATGTCGCCATAAGAGTTCTGGGATGCTTAGGTCCCAATCTCCCGCAGCGTTCGATTTGATTCAGACAGTTCTGGGCGAGGCCACCGAGATCAAGTCACAGCCACAGCTGCAACGTCCGATCAGCACTGTACGCGACCCCGCGACCGACACCGTCACCGACAACATCAAATCCGACGTACCGGACCTATTTATCGTCACCGCACGCCTGAAGGAGTCGCCGACCGTCGTGCGCGACGCATCCCTGCTGTTCCGCTTCCGCCGCAGTCCCCCGTTCCCGGGTGAGCTTGCGCTTGTGTGGAGCATCGCAGGCGAGAAGGGCGAGATACGCGTGACGAATCAGGCGTTTTCCATGCTGCACATGGTGTCCGCCGGTATTGTTGTCGAGGTGCATGATTTCGAGACGGACAAGGTCGAGAAGGTCGAATTTGACCTAGAGGAGTCTTGGGCGGGGGACGCAACTGCTCCGCCGCCGTCAAAAATCGTGGGACTGTTGTATGACCGTTTTGCCACCGAAGGGCAATACCCGACTTGGGAGGACGCCGTGAAGCGGCATGAGCAGATCGATGACTTCGCTGCTGGATGGGTCGCTTAGACGTGATGTACATGCAACATGTGCAACATGTCGACAAACAAACATATTGAAATTGGCTGAAATGCTTGACCTGATCACATCTGGAGCAGACTTATTACATGGGCGCGGCAAACGGGCATGTCCCGCCAAGCGGAGTTTGAATTTCGCTTGGCGGGCTTTTGATGGCGGGCATGGGCATGGGCATGGCTTGTGCTCAACTTTTTGAGTCTGAGGACGTTGTTTGGTGTCGGACGAATGCTGCGGACATCGCGCTGTCACTGCGTTAGTCGCTCTGCGATCAGTCGAGTCCAGATCGTCACTGGTGGTGATGTAAGGCTTCCCACACTAATTAATCTTCCTCGTCGCCGTCAGTGGCTTCAGAATAAGATCGATAGACTAATATAGCCATTCTACGCGTCAATGAACAAAATAACGAATTAGTTCCTTTTGGTACCACGCCCCGCCCTCCCTTTTTTCTTCGTCACTGTTGTCACAGTTGTCGTCACCTGGCGCATTCTCTTCGCCCTTTTTGCTGGCCGCGCTTGTTCTGCGCCAGCGCCCAAGTCGGTCTCGTTGTCCTGCGCGCGTGCAGCCGCATTCCGAGCTCTGGGCTTCGGTCTTGGCCTCGGTTTCTGTTCCCCGACCTGTTCTTCGTCCGTCGCGTCTCCGGGAGGCAGCACCACAGGAATTGGATGGACAGGATTCTCGGCTTCCAAATTAGCAGAACCCGCCACACGATAATAGAACGGATCGATCATGTCAGCACTGTAGATGGAGTGTGACCGCCTGAACGCTGCGATGTCAGCGCCATAGGCGCGATCTGCTCTGCTCTTCCTAATGCCAAACAGGACAACCTGCACTTCATCAACTTCGCCCCATCTTGACTGGATCATATCCGCGCTGAAGTCAGCAAACGTAGATCCTCCAAGATCCAACGGCTCGCCCAATTCTCTCTGCATGTGAAGCAGATGGAGCAGGACGAATCCCACACTGTTGATCCGGTCACGACGCAGAGTATAGACAACATCTCTGAGAGTCGGGTGACGCATAAGTGCCGCCAGCGCATCGCCAACCAGTTGGTCCAACTCCGCTGTAAATCTGAGTCGCAGCGTGTCCCGGATCCATAAGTGGGAATCGGCCTTCTTCTTTTTCTTGCGTGCGACATCCTTGACTTCCTGCCAGGCTTTCACCACTGGATGAACATCCATGTCCCATTCATGGATCACCTCCGCGATACCGTCTAGAGCTCCAGAAAAGATGCGGGACAATTCAGAACCTTCGTGGACTTCGGATGCGGGATTATGGTAGAAAGGAATGCGGATTTGTCCGATCTGGAGAAAAAATCAATTCAAACTATCCCCGACACGAAAGAAACTGACCTTGTTTTCAGGAATATGGAAGCTACCAAGCAACCTCTGGTAATAAATAACCGATTGACGCGGCAAGTAGAAGGTCTGGCTTGCATCGGGTGCACCGGGGATCCCATCGACGTAGCGAGACCAGTAAAATTCGTATTCTTCCCGCTGGCCCCGCCGATCAATGTGCCGTTGGATTAGAACTGCGGGGAAATATCTGTTCGCCACGTCAAGAGGCTCGTTGATCGAAGGAAATGCAACCGCGAGAATCGAGCCGGGACGGGGAACATCACATTCCTTGCACAAGAAACGAACTTGATCAGCTGTCCAGTCAATGGAACTATTGAGGCACTCGACATGAGACCACGTCCGGCAAGATCCTCCGCACTGAACGATGTCGGTTCCCTCTGCTTTCGCCGAGTCGTCTGCATCCTCTAGCTCCTCACCGCAGCCGTCGCATCGGAGGTGATTCAGGCTATCGCTCCCTTGAGAGCTTGGGACTTCGGGACGAGGCCCAGCATCAAGATCGTCAGAATCCCAGTCCGAGTCGCCCTTCAGAGCGGAGTCGTGCGTCTCCAATGTGGTAATTGTGGGAAGGCGAGGAGGAACTGGTCGTCGAGGACTCGGAGCAGGAAATGGAAGTGCTTGGCCCCTTCCATCCGCAGGTGAGGATTCCAGCGTGTCTAGAATCATCCTCTCGATATCTCCGCTCGACTCTGCTAGCGGCTCCGAGCTCTGACGGTGAACCAACGCATCAACTTCGAGTTGATCTATGACCGATTCCTCGTCCTCGTCCATAGGTTCGAATACGTGAGGGGTGATCGAGGTTTGGAGTTGTGGAGGATCAGTGTTGGTGCGTGCAATGTGAATATCCGCTCGTTTGGTCGCAGGAGATGGACTATCCCGAATATAATCTGGGATCTCGGACGGAATGCGAGAAAAGTCAAGTGCAATATCCTCCAAGCTCCGTGTAAATCGCTGAACATTATATTGAGAGACGATGGGATGAATTGAATTGAATTATTGACTCACGAATTCATCAGTCGTGCGGACATAGAGCGCGTAGACCGTGTTGGAATCGATCTGCTCTATGTCAGGAGGTCTGCCGAATTCGCGGAGGATTCCGCCATCGGCAGTGTCGTCATAATTGTACACCGCTTCGTTCATGACCACCAAAGTTGTAAAGTGGCCGACTTCCCTTGAAAGTCGATGGTATTTCACCATTGCGGCCATTTTATAGGCAACAGCCCCAATCTGGAACTCGTGCAAAAATCGAGGTGCAACACATTCCACACCTTTCCATGTCCACCGGCCATTTTTGTCCATCATCTGATCGAGTTGAGTGGCGCCAATACGGAGGAGTGTCGGAAATTCGATGGTAATTGAGGTAACCATAGCAGTGCATTCGGTTTCCTCTCCACACGGCACAGCGGTCATCTTATGCAGGGGAGGATGCGTGGAGCCCCTGCTCAGATCGCGAGGGATGAAATGCGCAAGATAGTTCGAAATCGTTGGGGCACCGTATTCTGGGTCAACGAAAGATTGTGCAATCACCATATCATCGAAATTGAGACCGAATTCCGAGATCGGGTGCACAAACTGAGAGATATCATGTTGCGGCCCAGATGCGCAGGTCAGATTCACTCGGAACGATAATCCAAAGTGACTTTGGACGGTTAAAGACGTCTCCATCTGCGCAAACCGTGAGATGTATGAAGTTACTTAATGAATCAAGGCCCTGGCTTACCCGAATCATCTGGTTCAGCCAAGTCCGAGCACACCCTTGTTGACCTTCCACTAGATTCCCTCCGTCCCACCGTCGATGGAGAAGCAACTTTGCTCGTGATTGTCCAAAGAGTCCAATTTTCCGATCCATGTATACAGGATGGGGACCCAGCGCAGGAGAACCACAGAGAAAACCAGCGAGGTAATGAGAACACCCCGCTTGAAAAAATCGTGGCTTCCGTCAGTCGGAATGCCGTGTCGCCCCGTTTCAATCTCCAGAGTTTCTTCAGTCCAGGAATAGATCTGATCACGCAGCAAGACGTCCCGCATGAAAGGTGTCTGCATGACGACATATTGTCTGTTGATGAACTCGGATTTGATGATGAACGAAGTCGGAAACATCTCTTCGAACTGAGAGACAGTGTCCAGTAGATCAAAGCCAATCTGTCTGGCTTTCCCGGGTACCACAAGTCCATTACGAACCCTGCTCTTCTCGACCTCGAAACGAGCTTTACGAGGATCTCAAAGGACAGCGGTGATATCTCCAATTGATGTCTGGTTGGGCTCTGCCGCGACGCGAAGTTGCTGTGCTGTTTGAGAAGGATTGTGGCGAACAAGAGTATCGAGCTGGCGTTCATCAGCCGCAGTGAGTTTTGTGGTGGGAGGCCTCGGATGTTCGTGATCCCCATAGTGTTGTCCCACAACGTGCTCAACATGGTCATCATCTTCGTAATAATAGGTGATCCAGGTGGCGTCGCACTCCATGAGACTGAGATTGGCCTTGCAGTGCCTGCATCGCTCATTTTGCTGGGCGGCTCGAGACGCGTTGTCTTTCTTCGGGCGAATAGGGCGAGAGGGCTTTCCGTTCCCATCACGACACACACAGATTAGGACACCGAGACAACTCCGTTTATTGCACTGGTACGCATAGTGTGGCACTTCGTTTTTTCTGCTCCCCGACGACCTCCAAGCCCATCCCTGATCGCTCCACTCCTCTGGCATCTCTCTAACCGGGAAATCGACCTTGAAGTTGCCATTTGGAAAGCGCACGGAGGGGATCGCAGCGTTGTCAGGGAGGGTCTCGATTCGCGAGCTTGTAGTGGCGGCAACACCCGTTTGAGCGGAGGCTTGAGTAAGAGCTGGTGCCATCGGAAATGGAGACATGCCCGGATACGGGAACGCAGGATACGGCGGCAGGAACGGATGTGGAGGATATGGCGGCAGGAACGGATGGGGAGGGTAGCTGAATGGAGGGGGTGGATACATCGGCCAAGGGGGAGCATGATCTTCGTAATTCAGTATGCAAAACAGAAATAGATAACTAAAGTCACTCACATTGAGCCGGATATCCAGTACTGAATCCTCCCCCAACGCCGATGGATTGTTCCGCAGTGGTGGATCCATCAGCTCCACCATGCACTATTTGAGGGGCAATACCCGGCTGACCAGCTGAGGTCCCAAACGCGAAGACAGCCGGTGCCGAAGAGGGAGGCAGCATATATTGATTTTGGGGACCAGGAAGACTCCCAGGAGTCGACGGATGCGCAGGATATGGCATTTGCCCTGAGTACCAAGTCAGAAGCCGTGCGACACAAAACTGTATTGACGCACCGTAGAAGGAGCCCCACGGATGGAATCCGGGAGCGAATGGTGGCTGAAAGGTATTGGTTTGAGGTTGTGCTGGAACGGGCTCCGGAGCTGAGCTCCACCCGAAGAAACGCCTCAATCGATCGAAGATCATGGATGGAAGCAAGAAGAAGCACAGCCATCGAACGATTGACCTCGGCGATCTACAATGCTGTGTCGTTCATACTTCCGGTGGGCGCCACTTGACAACTCGTTGATAGCAGAGGCGGGCCGACACTAATTACAACGTCTGTAACTGTAGAAATGCCCGCAAAAGCCTATTCTCTCAATGACACGCCCGTTTGCGCCTGCACAAGCCCGCTTGTCTGATCACATCAAACGATCAGGCATGCCATCACGCAAACGGGCATGCGCTCGATTCCGTGCACTGCACGGGCTCATTGGCCAGTCCGGGAGTCATAGTGACTACATGCAGTGTCTTAGGAACTCAAATCACGGTGGCGCGGCAACATATAAGCTCGGAATTTTAGCAATCGAGATGCGGACGCATGCCCGTTTGTCGGATGGGATCAATTTGGACTTCGGGCCCAACAAGTACACAATGTAGCCGTGTGCATTGAGCGATGGAGGTGTAGGGGTGATGTGTAGTCCTAAGCCATGGATCTGAGACCTTTTGGTGCCTTCGAGATGCTTCCTTTTTCCCGAGAGTCAGTCATCATTGACTGTGTAGAGGAAAGCTCAGCGGGGAGGTCAATCACATCTCCTCAGAGCCCCGTAGAACAATCACGACGTGAAAAGCCCTCATAATTCCGTGTCTGAATCGAGCTACAACACTCCTACGCGGTCCGATTTGCTGAAAGCCAGCGCGAAGCAGCATCAGTAACGTAGCGCGTGGCAGATCTCGTGAGACATCATTGCTAAGGGCATTGGTACGCCTGAGATGCTTAAATACAGCCTATAGGGAAGCCTACAACGATTGAATACAATTTATTTATGGCCTGAGGCATGCCAAAATGTTGGCTTGGCATGCCCGCAAACGGGCATGCATGCCTGATTGCATCAATTTCAAGCCAAACCTGTCAAATGCCCATCAAATGCCCGTTTGCGCGGGGGAATGCCCGTTTGGCATGCCCAAAACGTCGGTCTCCATCTGGAGAGACCAGTGGATCTCCATACAGAATAAATGCGCATCGCCTCGGTCCATCGTGTGAGTGCAAACATGAAGGGGAACCCGGAGATCATAGCACCTCAAAACATGCCCTTCCTCCATTGCGGACCCAGCCCACGGTTAGCAACAAAAATGTCGGCAATCACCCTCAGAGAAGGCTACCCTCTGGGACCGCGCACGACCCTCTCTGAGCTCTCTCTGAGCTCTCTCTCTCCATCTCTCTCTTCAGACATCGCCCTTCTCTGCCCTTCTCTGACGAGTCATGACCCCATTTACAGAAGACCGATATGATATAACAGCAGATGATACAATACAATAAACTATGTACAACCCCCTCAGTGCTACCTTTCCGTCCTCTCGCTCGTCCGCTCGACAATGGACGTCCCATCCCGGAACCTCGTCCGGAAGAGAACGTTGGCATTCGTGAACAGGCCCTCCTTCAGCGAGACGACGATGAACTGAGAGCCCTTGAAGCGCGTGCGGAAGAGCTGCCCGATGTGCTGGGTGTGCGACAGATCGAGCGCCGCGTCGATCTCGTCCAGGATGTACATCGGGGCCGGCTTGAACTGCAGCAGCGACATTATCAGGGACAGCGCGATGAGCGAGCTGGTAATGTGCGCGTGTGCGTGTGTGAATCAACGTGGACATCATAGAATTCAGCGCGAGCACGCACCGTTGCCCTCCACTCAGCTCCGTAAGACTCTGCTTCCACACTTTGCCCAACTGCACCTTAACCTCGAGTCCATCCATCAGATCTTGGCCGTCTGGCGGCTGCAGCTTGGCAAAGTTTCCGGGCAAAAGCTCAGCGAAGATCCCGCCAAAATCGCTGCAAGGTATTAACCAACTGGCCAGGTAGACGACATGGTAGTTTGACGCACCCGTCGACTTTCTTCCAGGTCGTCTCCAGCGCCTCTCGCTTGAACCGGTCCAGTTCCGCGATGGTGTACTCGATCTTTTCCTTGTCTTTGACCACTGTGCTCAGCATCTTCTTCAAACTGGACTCCCGCTTCTCCACACTGTGAAATGTCAGCTATCCAGGACACTTTACTGCGGTAAGAACATACGTATCGATCATCGCAAGGACCTTCGGATTGATCGTTTTCTTCATGCCCTTGCTCTTTTGCATCAACTGCTCCACTTGAGTCTTGAGCTCGACAGGATTCGTCCCGGCAAAGTCAAAAAGCCCTCCCGGCTTCCCGAATTGGCTGCCCAAGTTCAAACCAGACACACTACAGACGGCGGCGGACGCACTCTTTCTCGACCTGGATCCAGTCATGCTCCTTCTCCAGCTGCGCGATGTAGTTCGAAGACGCTGTGATGTCCTTCTTGAAGCCCGTTATCTGAATACCGATCTTCTGGATGACGAGATCGATATCGTGCATGGCCGTTTTCCTCGCTTTGATGACTTTGTCGAGCTCCTGTAGCTCCTTATCGAAGCGCTTGAGGGTCGCGCGTTCTTCATTTAGCTTTCGGGACGCTTCGTCGTAATCCCTCTGCCTCAGTTCAGAGCGCACGTCCCCGACACTATTTAAAGCCACGGACCTGTTTCTTGGCAAGCTGTTTCTCAAGCTGCTCTAGCTCTTTCTTCAACGTGTCCACGCTATCCATTGCTTCTTGCACCGATTCCTTCGTGCTCTCAATGTCAGCGTCCATTTGCTCTGGCGGCTAGACTCAGCCAAATTCACAAGCATAGCAAGAGTTGTACTCACCGAGCTCGAGCCTGGCAGTTTGATCCTCCTTCTGCTGGAGCTTGAGCCCGACGGAATGCTTCTGCAGGGCCGACTTCTGCTTCGAGATCTCGGCTTTAAGCTCGTCGATCTTGCCCTCTTTGTTGTTCTTGAACTCGTCCATGTCGCGTTGGAGCTTGACACACTCGGCCTCGGCCTGCTTCTGTCGGTCCTGCGCAGATTTAGTCCCTTCCTCGAGCTCTTGGATCGTCTTCTTCAGGGTCGCGATCTGGGCTTCGAGCTGCGAGGTCGTTATGTCGTATGCACAGCACATCTTGGAGATGGGAGACGCACTTGTGCCGCGTTGCTTCCTTGCAACTGCTCCTCCATCAATCTGAGCTCGTGTTCCTTCATGTCCAGTTCCTTGACGCGGACCTTCCACTCTTCCCGAACCTTCTCCGACTTGCCCAGCTCCCTCTCGAGATCCTGCAGTTGCTGACGAGCAGCATCTAGTTCCTCCTCCGCAGCGATGTACTCCTGCACCTTGATCAATAGGCCCGTGGCGTTCGGGGCTGAGCCACCCGACAAAGTGCCCGAGGGATCGTAGACGTCGCCGGCGAGCGTGACCGATCGGAGTCGCACGTTGTCTGCAAAGGTGACCTGCTTCGCGACGTCGGGCGTGTCACAGATGAGCGTGTCGCTGAACACGAATTCCATCGCTTTGGAGACGTTGCTGGGGTATTGCACAAGTGACAGTGCCGTCTTGACTTGCGAGCCGCCGATCTGTTGTGCTGCGCTCCATTTCTGTCCCTAGTCAGACTATATAGAATATCGGAGAGCCAGGAAACCGTACCCCGGGTGCTATCGTCCGCGCTTGAATCTTGGTGAGCGGGATGACGTTGATTCGTTTCTGCAGTCGACTGCCGACCAGAGCTTTGCCGACATGCTCGTCGTCGACGATGATGCTGTACAGTTTATTCCCCGAGGCCACTTCTAAGGCCTGCGCAGCGGGATAGTTTTCCTCGATGAGCTTCAGCAGGAGAGCCACACGACCTTTGACTTTTCGTCGGTCAAACTGTGGCCCGAGATCGTACTGGAAGTCGAGGCTAGCTAACCCCTGTTGGATACGTTCTTTGTTCTGTTTCAAACATGTAAGTAGGCCGTTAAATGAGAAGAACCCGATAACGCACAGATTCTAGGGTTCGCACTTGTCCCCTGATCTCCTTCAGTCTAGTTTCGCTCTCGCTCTCTTTCTCTGCGTCCCAAGCGCACTGAGCTATCTTCTGCCGACAGCTTTGTACCGTCGACCGCATAGCTTCAAGCCGGCGCTGAGCATCACCTGCCTCCCGCTCCAAAGCTTTGTATCGCGTTTCCAGCCCCTTCAGCTCGGTGAGGCTCATGTCTAGCTTCACGCGATTCTGCTTTTGCTCTGCTTCGGCCTGCGTCACCTGCTGCCGGGCGGCAGCGAGCTGGCCCATGTACCCGCCACCGCCAACTGCCTTGTCCTTGTTCGAGAGCCCTGTCAACAGACTTTGGAGTAGCTCTTCCGAGTTGGTGAGTTTGCCCTCCATCTCGTCGTGCGTAGCTTTGACCTTGGCGTACTTGGCGCTCACGGCTGCAGCTTCAGCCTTCTTGGCTTCAACGGCATTTCCGAGCTGAAATGAAGTCAAAATGTGCTGTGTGAGGGTAGACGGGATGGACGGGCCTCTACGAGCTCATCCTCAAGAGTCTTCACGCGTTTTCCTTCCTCTTGAATCGATGACTTCTTGATTTCCACCTGCGTCCCAAACTTGACGAGTTCTTTGTCCAAGGCAGCGGCAGATTCTTCCAGCTTGCCTAACTTGCCTCCCTTCTTCTGTTCTTTGTTTCGCTGCTCTTCGACTGCTGCCTTCTGTTTCTCCGCATCGTCGCACTCCTCCTGCAGCCCATCCTTCTTTCCCTCCTGCACCTTCGAGTCTCCCTCGTGTTTCGAGATGTCCTTCTGTCGCTGCTTCACTTGCTTCCGGGCGTCCTGCCATTCCCAGGCCCTCAGCTGCCGCTCCTTGTTCTGCAGCTCCGACTCGGCCTTTTGGAACTCGAGTAGCTTCTTCTTCTCTTTCCGGAGTTTGTCGAGCTTGGGCGTGATCTCCTCCTGGAGCAGGGTCTCGATCTCCTGCACTTTCTTCTCCTTCTTCGCCATCGTCTTGATCGCCTTGTCTTTGCGGTCCTCGAACATACGCGTGCCGGCCGCTTCTTCGACCATCCCCAGGATCTCTTGGGGCCGCATATTCAGAACCTGTAACCGTGCGCGTCCGTTAGTCTCTGCCGCTAGAAATACGGGGATGAGCAACCTTGGTGATCTTGCCCTGCATAATGACGAAGTTCGGGTTGTTGATATTGAGTTGCACGGACTGGAAGAGCGATTGAACCGCCTGTTGGGTGACTTTGTGTCCGTTCAGCAGGTACTTCGACGTGTTCGGGAGCGACAGCTGGAGTGGCGTCGATGGGCAGTCAATACCAAGCCACAGCGGTACGTGCGAGGACACGCACCTGACGCGTCACTGTGATCTGCTTGTACGACTCATACCCCGAGGGACTCTTGCTAACGTCCTTGTTGTCGAAAACGATGGTGACGCTGGCTTTAGTGACGCCAGCCTGCCCGCGCTTGTAGATGAGCTCGGCCTGGTTTGACGCGCGCATCTAGAGCCCGTTGAAGATCCCACGCCCTTTATCTCAGCAATAAAACGCACCGTAGCCATATTCGTGAGCCCCAAGACGAAACTAATCGCGTCGAGGATGTTGGACTTCCCCGTTCCGTTGAGGCCAGTAATCGCGTTGAACGATTCGTCCCATCCCGTGATTTGCGTTCGGACGGGATATGACTTGAACCCTGGGACGCATGAAATCGGCATCCAGGCTCGGAAGGCGCGCACCCACCTTCGAGGACGAGCTCTTCGATCCTCATGATGTCGTTTGGGAAAAGTCACGACGACGCGTCGGGTCACGCGATATTGACATGCCGATGGTGCCGGCAGTGGCTCCCGTGACTTTCGAACACGGTCACATGCTTTGCATGTTCGTTCCGCCTCGTCGGAACCCGTTCTCGTCTTCCCTGGCCGTTCCCCGGCGCATTCTCGACGATGGCGACTCTGACATCACAGATGGCCTCGCTTAAGCTCGAAGCCTCTCACACGATACCCGCGCCACCGCTTGCGAAACACAAGAGCGCTAGCCAGCTAGCGTCTCTGAAGCCGGCGAAACCGATACAGGCCTCAGACACGAAACAGCCTACGAAGTCACCCATTCAAGATGCACTCGATATCGGGCAGTATGACGGGGGACTGGAGCTAGAGAACGAGAAGCGTGGGGAGCTGGTGACTGGAGCTGCCGCAGTCGAACTCGCACTGGATTCGAGCCTTTCCAAGTGGGTCTCACAGTCCTCGCATCCCTGGATACACTAACCGTCTCCTGAAGTATATCTCCCACGCGGGAGTGGTCGCTGCACTCATTCGACATGGGTCGCCCGCTCGGCAAAGGTGCGTCACGCGCACGCACAACCCCGTGCCCATCGCCCCCAGCTGAGACTCCGCCAAGGAAAATTCGGGCGCGTCTACATGGTCCGCACCAAACAACAACCGCACTACATCCTCGCGCTCAAAACGCTGTACAAATCCGAGCTCGTCGCGCACCACGTCGAGAAGCAGACGCGGCGGGAGATCGAAATCCAGCAGAACCTGCGCCATCCGAACGTCCTGCGCCTCTACGGCTACTTCCACGACGACAAGCGCATATTCCTCATGCTCGAGTTCGCCGCGAAGGGCGAGTTGTATAAGCAGCTCGTCAAGTACGGGAAGTTCTCTGAGAGACGGAGCTCGCGGTACATCGCGCAGATGGCCGATGCGTTGATCTATCTACATGGCAAGCACGTTATCCACCGAGACATCAAGCCAGAGAATCTGCTGCTGGGGATCAACGGCGAGCTGAAGATTGGTGACTTCGGATGGTGCGTGAGCCGAATGGAAAACCCTCCAAGCAGACACTGACCGCATGCTCAGGTCTGTCCATGCACCGGGCCTGCGACGCACGACGCTTTGCGGGACAACAGACTATTTGCCCCCGGAGATGCTTGAAAAGAAGCCGCACAGCGAGAAGGTCGATCACTGGGCGTTAGGGGTGCTGGCGTACGAATTTTTGACGGGGGCTCCTCCGTTCGAGGACAGGAAGAGTGTGGACAGTGCGTGCTTGTCCACTTTCTGTTTCGTGTAGGACTTGAACTCTGACGTTGTGCCAGACACGTACCGGCGCATCGTGAAAGTCGATCTCAAGTTCCCAGCGAACATGCCTCCCGACGCGCAGGATCTGATCTCCCAAGTGAGTCCTGCTCTGCGGACTGTTCATCCTGACTCAAGAGCATGAATCTGGCAGCTGTTGCGCCACGACCCCCAGGATCGACTGCCGTTGAGTGATGTGCTGAAGCACCCGTGGATCGTCAAATGGCAGCCTCGAAAGGCTTGACAGACGGAGGGTTATCTATATCTGTTGTAGTATATATGTATATGTACTTATGTAGCCTGTAACAGGTAATCGAGAGACGGAGATGTAAAAGAGAGTTATGTATGTATGATATGATACAAGGAGCGTGCGGGTATGTGCGTATTAGTGCTATAATATAACGCGGCTGTTGGTCTGATCTTTTCAAGGCGACCGCTTGCGCTTGCCCAGCTTCGTGCTGCTGGACCCACAAGCATTGCTGTTCCCGGAGCTAGTGCTCGCAGTCGACCCGTCGCCAGAGCCGTTCTTGGGCGCCTTGGGTGTGCTCTTGCCGCCGGTCGAGGTGCTGCCATCGGCAGCCGGCGCAGGCTTGTTGACCGCAGCGTCGTTGGCTTTCAGCTTGCCTAGAGTTTTCGCGGACCGCGCTGTGTTGGCGTCGGCAGCCGCCTTGTACGTCGATCTCTTCGTCCCATCCGCATTGGGCGCATCTGAGACCTAGTGAGGACAAATTGCAGAGGTCTGGGACTCCACTGACAGATCTTTTTGAACGCAGCTTTCTGCGAGTCGCTGCCCGAAGCCTCCACGGTCGCACGCCAAGTGTGCAGAAGCGTATCAATGTTGTCACCCGTGGTTGCTCGCTCGGTCTTGAACCGTTGAATGTGGTCGTCTGCAGTGGCCGTCAACGGAAAGTAGCCGTTTTGGGGTGATAGCTCAACGTACCAGCAACACTGTACATGAGCTTGCGTCCCGCGTCAGTGTACTTTTTCTGCCAGCAATGTCAGACACCGAACATCAAACAATCCAATTCGAGGACGGCACTCACGTAAGCAGACTTCAGCGCTTTCTCGTCACCAAACGACTGCAGCAACGCGGACTTGACCGAGTTCGGGTTAAAGTTGGCGCCCTTGTCAACATCTCCCCAGAGACCACAGAAGTCTTTGAAACGGTCAGACAGAGGAAGACACGACATAACAACACACGCACTGGACTTGTCGTTGAGGACCTTGGTGATTGCGCTCGTACTAGTGTCGAAGATACTCAGCTTGCAGAGATCCGCCTTTTCGGCCTTTGACAAGGCGCCAAGCGTCTTGGTGAACTCATTGGCTGCCGGTCAAAGTCAGCAGACGATAGCAGACAGCGATGTGCCCCCACTCACGTTCAAACAAGTGATCGCATTGGCTGTTTCGGCTGTGAGTAAGTCAGGAAAACGCGGGGCAGGTGTGCACACACCATTTGCCTTCATCGGCCTTCCCGGCATTCGACACACAGGTGTTCCAATCCACAGTCGTCGTCGATGTCGGACTGAGGAATGAGTTCGGGTACTCCATATTCAGATTCCCCGCTTTGCACAGCGCACGGTAAGTCGTCGAGCTGATCTTCAGGTCGCTGGCGGCCTGAGAAGGGAGATCAGCGATGTAGATGAGACTGATTTGAAACCTTACTTTGACCTGCCACACACAAGCAGCACCCGCACGGCGATCCAGCTGCTCCCAGTACCTGGCTTCTAGTTCCTGAACATAAGAGTCGTTGGATGCGAACCGAGGAGTCGTATCCGCCAACGAGCGGTTCGCCCAAACAGAACCACTGGAAGTCGAGTTCAAACTGCGCGGCTCATCGAACGCGCGCCGCGCGACAGGCAGCGACGCGAGACTCGTGCCGAAATCGGCCGTGTTGAGCAGGAACGAACCGAGGTTGGACTCGGCACACTGCAGCAAGTTGCCTTGGACCCGCTCCGCGGACTGCCCGAACCGGAACCGCCCGAGCAGCGACGAGCTGTCCAGCGCATTCTCGACCTTGGCTACCGCGCCTGCGACATCGGCGTCAGACCCGAGTCGGCCGATCCAGGCCAGCGCGTCGAGCCCCTCCAGGTTCTTCGTGAGCGACGCGATGTCCGCGACGCCCGAGATGGCCGTCGCGAGGTCGAAGCCGCCGGTGACTAGGTCGACGATCTCTCCGACACCGGGGATGAACGCCAGCACGACCATGGCGATCGTCTCGATGAGGCTTTGGATAGAGTGTCGCGTTGCAGCTTCGTAGGCAGCTGACAGGGGCCGACGCGATCAGCCACAGGGAGAGTCAGCCAGCATGGGACGCACCTTGTTCCTGTTCATCCAGCCGCGTCTGGTTGATGTACGAAAGGGTGTTGCTGATCGTCTGGTTTCCGACAGAGATAGCCGTCAGTGTCATTTGGAGCAGAGACATCAATTGGATGGGCTCCGTCATTGGCTCAAGTGCATAGTTGCTCAACGTGTTGACCGAGTCGGCTGGAGCCACAGTCAGTGCGTTGTCCCAGCAATGTTCTGACACGACTTGCCTGTGCTCGCGATGTACCCATTGATCGAGTCCTTGGGGTTGGAGAAAAAGGTGTTCGGATCGATGAGATACAGGCCTTGCCAAGTCGTGTGGCACGCCGGCAGATTCAGCGGGTCGTAGCCAGCCCGTTTCGAGAGCTGGTTGTAGTGGGACCCCGTCGAATTGGAGATAGTCGCGTTGTACAACTCGCCTTCTTCTCTGGTACAACTCGGATGACAGACCGGATTGCCGCCACCGCCGCACGAAGCCTCTGTACAGCGGATGAGAAACCTACATCAAAACCGCAAGACGGGGTACGAACGATCTCGAGAAACATCAAAGGAGCCACCGGAGACAAGATTATCGAGATTGAGCCCCAGCGAGTTGCTCAGGTACGTCTTGAAGCCGTTGGGATCTTTGAGAGTCCAGACAACGGTGGAAAGGGTGGTGATGTGCGGTGACGGGTTGGCCGGTGTCTCGTTCAAGTCGATGAACCCAGGACAGCGAATGCTCACGCCCAGTCCAGACCTATGCAAACATGCATATGAGCTTGGGAGCGATGGAGGCCAGTCGTTCGTTTACTCACGCGCACGACCAATATTGGTTCCCACCACCAGTAGCCGATGCAATCTACTCAATGATGAGGACTGCAAGGCATTCAGCCATTCAACGCTCGTACCTCAAAGTTGATCGCCTTGCCAGTCCATTTCTTGTATATGGCAAAGTTGTCCGTCGACAACTCCGGCGCCGAGAGATAGGAAGCAAGGTGGTTGCTGATCTGTGTCTGGAGAGCCAAAGCGCCGAGAAGGAGGGTACGGTAGCTGTCAGCAGCAGTCAGGAAGGGATACTGAGAGACCAAGTTCGATGCAAAGGTATCCTATCGCAGCAATCAGCAATTCTGCCATGCCATGCTGAAGGATTGAGAGATCGCACGTAAGCACCGGAGCTCAAGTATCCATTACCGTCGATGGAATTCGGAACGCCGATCGCTGTAGATTGTGAGCCACGAGCCTTTTGAAGCGGATAATACGTACAGGAAACGACCACATCTGCTGTAGGCAGATATCCTCCAAGCGCAAATATACCGTTGGCCAGATCCGAGTCGATGCTGTCCTGATCAATACTGAAGGCTAAGCGCGTACAGTATCTGAGCAAGCGCAACGGAAGGGACGCGTGGAAGCGTACCAGAGACACCCCCCATGCAGAGACCATTTGCTTGCGACGCTCGGGTAGCCACCGAGTAGGTCGTCTCGCCAAACATGAAAGAGCCATCGCTGAGATAGAGTGACTGGAGGTAGACGTCGGGGCTCGTCGCGTGAACAGACCAACTAAGGCAACGAGATTAGTGTTTGCCGAAGCATGACAAAACCAAGATCGCACGCGTTGGAATCGTAGACATAGTCATTGACCAGAGCATCAAAGGCATAGTACGGATAGGTCCCCTGCCCAAGATCGTTGGATGATAGGCAAGAACTCTGCAGGAGCGATGAAGTCGTGGGTCTGTCAATTTAGGGTCAGTTGATGTGACGCTTGGACAAGATGAGAACTGACCGTGAGAAGAAGGGGATCCCAAAGAGGAACAAGCTGGACGGGATCTTCGAGTTGGCCGCCATTGCTGTCTTCATGTTCTGCGGGATGGTATTCATGTCGTTGGGGTCATTGTTGTTGTTAGCAGCGTAGGTCGTGATCAGCGAGATGAAGTCCACTAGAGCGATGTGAAGAAAGGTGTACCAAGCAGCAAACTGCACAAACCGTGAGAAGCGATCGAGCCCAGGGAGGGTCCCAGTCCGCTCAAAGCGAAGAAACCGTTGGGCAAGTGCACCGAGACTATCAAGTTTCCAACAGCAGCCTTGGTAAACGCGACCAAGTTCGCAAATTGGTCGGCAGAGACACAAAGGCCGTTACACATCGGCCACTCAATATCGACTCCGTCCGCAGAGATTCTACTCTATGATCAGCACACAGATGGCGATTGGTTCGAAGTGGGACTGACGACTTGGCAAGCGCAGCAACGTTGCTCGCGAATATCTGCTGCGTACCCGAGTTCTGAGCCATCGAGAGGAACCCAGACGGGTCGGCGCCGAATCCGAATCCACCGACTGCACGAGACATCAGCGATGCGAAAGTAGACTGGAGCGACAGTGCGTACTTCCGATCATGATCTTGATATTTGGTTCCAGCTTCTTCATGTTCCGCGCGGTGCTGAAACCCGCCGTCTGGTCTGCAGTACTGGTCACCGACCCATCCGGTCCGACAGCGAAGAAACCGTAGATGATATGCTGGAAAGTACAGTTAAGCAAGAAAACGAGCACACCCAGATAGATCAGTACCGTGAAAGTCGACGAGTCGCTGGCATCAGGAGCCCAAGGCAAGCACCCGCGCTTGGCAGCACTTTGCACGTAAATGAGCTGCGGATGAGATCGGAGCACGCAGGACATACGTTCCGATGTAATACCCAACAATCTTGCGAGGCGACGTGCAGTCTTGGGCGGGAATAGTCCCTGTCGGTGCCGAAGGTGCGGATCCATGGTTACAGGCACCAGAAGGACTGCGCCCAATTCAGCCGGCGCGGGCCGTCATCTGAGAAGAGCAGACGCACCAATACCCGTAAGGACATGACCAAGAACAAAGTCCTCCATCTGTGACGCCCGGCGCAGCCATGCCAACCGCAGATGCTGTGTAGGCCGGAAGCACAGGCTGAGTGCCCGTGCTATCGCAGTTGCATACATGCATCGGACACATGCCAAACGCGCAGGCGAAGCTGCACAGACCGCCGAGATTGGGATCCGATTTCGCACTGCCCTTGGTGCACACATTCGGATTGAAAGGCGAAGAAGTCGGCGTCGTCAACGGGTGTTGTGCAGTGTCACATGCCGGACTGGGGCAGTAACTGCAACAGCACAGTCAGAAGAAAGGCTGCGCGAACAAAACTACACGCACCCGTAAGTGCAGTCATTGGCGCAAAGACCTGCATAGCTAGCATCCTTTCCGGGGCCCGGATAGCCCAAGGTGGGCGAGGGCTTCGGTTTCGGAGGCGGAATGCCCATTTCGACACAGATACAGGACCCGATTGGGCAGTAACCTGTACATCTGAAATCAGTCGGTGGTCGAAACGAGCATGAAACAACCCACCATAATTGCATCCAAAGCTGCAGAGACCAGCAAAGTCGCCGACCTAGACTTGTCCGTCAGAATTGAGCACGAACATGATGTCCCCGACATACGCTGGTCCCGGCTGTGCAGTTCACATTGTTGTCGTAGATTCCCCAGCTGGGAGCCACATTGACAGTCGGGCCGGTGGCACTCCCGACCCAGGCATTGAAATTGGACACGCCGTTGCGACAGACAGTGGTGATCGACTGAGATCCGACGTACATCCCGTTGACGGTCACCTCCACAGTCCCGAGGTAGCTGCCGTATGCGGCACTGCCGCGGTAGATGCCGACTCCGCCTTGGGGCTTTCTGTCCCACTGCGCTTGGAGAACGTTGCCGCCGACGGAAACCTTCGGTGCTACCTCGGCAGAGAGGAGCGCAGCAAAGTAGATGCGGTCCTGGACGATCTGAGAAGGTGGGTACTCGATTTGGAGTTGGTTCGCGACATTCCCGGTTGTGCCTCCGTCGCCGCAAGCAGCGGCCGGCGTCAATCGGAACCAAACGCTTAGCAGCTCCTGTTGGATTGTGGCTTTCCCAGTTTTGTAGGTTTGGATCAAATACCTGCCGGGCATTGAGTATATGTATCGTTTCTGGAAGCATCAGAGAAATCACGGGAGGAAGATAGTCCAGCCAGTGTGTGGCATTCCGTCGGCATAGTTGTACGAAGCTTTTCCGATGGTGAATGCGTCAAAAGATTCAGAGTGCAGCGGGCCTGATCAAAGTGGTCAGCCGTATCACAGGAAGAAAGAAACGACTCACCGATATAGTGAGACTCGCCATAATCATTCCATGAAATGATCTCCACAAAGTCCGGCCGAGTGTAGAAGACTTGTTCCCAGCGATCGAACCACAGGGTGTCGCCATTCCAAAGCCAGTTCTTGTTGTATCCGGGCAGATTGGTGTAGAACCAAGGCGACACTACGCATTCTGTCAGTATTAGTGTCAGCGTACAAGATATTGACATACCAGGCATCATGTAGTTCTTTGCAACAGGCCGATTACCCATGTCCGCGCCCATGAACTGACAATGGACGATGAGTCGAGAACACGTGGAACCTATCAAGAGCTCACCAAGAGGTACGACGCGTCCGGGAAAGTGTCCATCGATCTGGGTCCGACTGGCCATGCAGCCCAACTGAAGAGACCGTCTGCCTGATTCCCGCACTCAGTTTTGTTGGGGACGCGTCGAAAAGAAGCAGCAAACCTGTCCGTACGACCAAGCCTCCTTCGCGCTGACAGACGACCAATCAGGGATCTACAACGCGATCAGCAGGGAGGGAACAAGACAGAAAAACGCGCATACAAAGTAACATCCCGTGACTGCCTTGATATGCACCCAGTCGGCGTGGTTAGCGGCGCCCGCGAAGGTGGATACGAATGCCGTTGAGCTTGTAATAAGCCACGTTTCCCATCCAGGGAGTCAGCGTATCGAGCACAGTCTGCTGCGGCCACGGCCCATTGCCGCCATAGTCGAAGGAGAAAAAGATCTTGAAGCCAGTGATCGCACCCGCAGCCAACGCATTCCCGATCTGGCTGTTGGCGGGGTCGCCGACGGCCATATTGATAGCAAACGCGTCGATCGACATTGCCTGGGCGGCGCGCATGTCGCTAGCCCAGTCGGGAACACCCCATGACGCCGTGTTGGTGATCTAGAAGTCATTGAGCCCGGGAGCCAGACGGCAGAATGTGGTAGCTAAACGGACCATGAAGTGAGCGAATACAGCGTATGCATCGACTGCTTTCAGCGGCGCGAGCAGCATCGCTGCTGCAAGCGCAAGGAACCGCATCTTCCTTCGAGGAGCCCGGGGCGTTCTGTTGTTGCGTCCTCTCGCATCGGCCTCTCCTTATATCCAGTATTTGCCGCAGGTCAGGACCTCGAGTCCATGTGACTCGAGGCGACGCAAAACGCGAGATAAAGCCAAGACGGAATGCCAAGGTAGCATAAATGCAGCCGTGGGAGCGTGCCTGGTCTACTAGGCACGAAGAATTGGGCGCGGAGACGAGATGCGTCGGGAAAGAGATGATCAATTAGGTAATCTCCATCATTTGATGCGCCTGATCCATCTATTGCCAATGGCTCGTGAGTAACAGCCTTTGCCTGCCTTTGTAGAGTCTATCTATCACACACCGATTAAAAAACCGCTTGGATGCCTGCAATATCAAAAATGGGGACGAGGTACGTATACTACAGAGCAGTAGTGATTTGTATTCCAATCCCAATCCCACGGACAAAACCACTATTTTCAAATCTGCGTCCGGTCGCGACTCGCCGGCCGTAGCAAATTCAGCTCATGATAAGTTCGAGCGCATGGGCTCTGAAACCAATCAAATGGTTGCGTTGCTGCTAAACGATGTCGCTTCGAGGATCTGCGAAGGCCCCGGGATCGGCAGCTCGGACTGCTGAGTTCAATCCGCACTTCTCGAATACCGCAGCACTGGTCCTTGCCGCGCGTCTGGATGTGTGTCGTGGAGCAGCTTGATCGACATCCAAGTAATCCCTGCTGTGGATAATCGTTTTGGCTTACCACCTTGCAGCGAACAGTAGGTAAATGCGGGGTAAGAATGAAACGGGCCGCTTAGCGGCCCACATGGGACCGACCATTTACGGCCACGATCGACCGGAGGAGAAAATCGTCCCTGATGGCCAGTTCTCGGTCTAAGCGCAGTCTCGTCCCCAGGCCCGTGTTTCACGGAGTCTTTGCTCAGCTCAGGAGCAAAGTTGTACACCGAATGCAAGCGAGGACTGCCGTCTACGAGACGGATCTGGGCTCTGGGTATGTATGTGAAGAGGCTGAGCTCATCATCGATATTCAAAATACGGGATCTGATACATACAGCAACGGTGGTTGCAAAATCAAGGAAGGGCGGCATGCCAGTCGTGACTGGACGGCTCGTGCCGTCGTATCGGATGCCGCAGAACATCGTCCGCCCCCAACCCATGATGCGAATCAACGGAGCTCCCCAGCAGGTCATCTCGGGAAGCGCTGCTTGGGTCCTGTAGCAATCGTCTGGTCGAGGCGCTTCGCGCCGGTGCATTCTGAAGCTGCTGGCGCATCGTCGCCGTGGAGCTCGAAGTTTGAGTCATAGAAGGGGGGCCCGAGCCCCAGCGCGTCGCAAGTTGCAGTTGCTAAGTACACAGATAGGAAAACTTGATAAAGATGGCAGATAAGATAACGGACCTTGAAGAACGGCCGCCCTGGATTTCGGGGCGTTGAGCCCGCATCTGCGACCAGGGTGGAAGCGGTTGCAGTCGAGTTCACGGTGTCCCGGCGGACGGGCGGAGACTCGAAGGACTCGTCGTCGTCCACCGGCACGTACGTTGCTCGCTTCGCCGCGCGTCGAGGTCCCAACGACATTCTCCACGGGGCCACCGATGCATCGAACGGAGAGTGCACGCCTCGTTCCAGAATAACCCAGAGATTCTTGTTCCTCCGGAGAAGGAACTGTGATAGGTTTGTGAGTGGTCAGCTCGATCTTGCCCATGGAATATGCCGCTCACAAAGACAGCTGCAACAAGAAGCACAAAGAGAGCTGCTGCTACTACGATGACGGCAACTGCCGATGCACTAAACATGTTGAGTGCCGCGAAAAATGAAAGGCCGATCCACTTACTCCAACTTTTGTTGGGGTGGAGGGGGGTTCGTGGGAATGATTGGCATTCCCGTCTGACTCGGTTGCGGTAATGAACTTGACGAGCTGGAATAACCGGTCAGCTTGAGCATGGATGCACCACAGTCAGCTACAAACACTTGAAGCGGCGAGAGCAGCGACGAGGAGCTATGGACAGTGGCGTAATCCATCTCGAACATGCCCGGTTCATCAGTCACTAGTGTCACCGTGTGATTTCCCTCGCCAAACCCACTCCCGAAATACAACAGGACCTGCGCAGAGTACAGGTCTTTCGTGGCAGAATAACTTAGTGTTGGCCTGTTTTCTCTCAGGACGGAGTATCGGGCATGGTTGGGTCCAGTGGTGCCGTAGATGGACACTGCATCACCTGTCAAGATGTTGGCGTCATGCCACTTTCCGAGCATAACATCGTTTCATCACCCTGAGAAGCCGGTTTCATATAGGCAGCACAAATGGAAAATGATCGCGCACTGAGAACGTAAAATTGACGGAGGCATTGGCCAGGTTTATCGAACTGCATCCCCCACAAGTCAAATGGAAGCCAAAGACATGCAAGACTGACGCACTGTCCCGTGGCATACTTGAAGCTCGGCAGATTAGGTGAAGAGACATCCCAGGCACCGTGCGGTAGGTACGTGAACGCAGAACTGGTGTCATCGACCGTCGTAGTGGACAATTCCGAAGTCTCGTCGCCGTGATGTTTGATACTGCATGAATAGGTGATCTGAGATGCGTCAGGTAAAGGACCGCGACGCAGAGACCCCAACGTACGGAGTCGATGTCCAACGTGTCCCAACTGTCGTTGATGATCTCTAAAGTATGCTGCCCCGGAACCAGGACCCCCGAGTCGTAGATCGTGGTAGAAAACGACTGGAAGCCGGATGTTGTCTGCGCAGAGAGCAAGTCGGGCTTCCCGTCCAAGTTCACGGTGAAATTGGACCCAAACGTGCTCCGCGAGCCATTGACTAGCACTTTCGTCCCCTCGAAGGTGAGCTGCACCGAGTCATTCTGCCAGGTGGTCATCGTATAGCTCGCACCATATGCACTGCAAGGACCTTGCTGGTGAGCTACGGACGATGAAGATAGCAGGACATCACCCACTCGCTGGACTGGTTCTGTGACCAGTGACCCCCATTGTACGTGAGAAGAGGACTTGTGTCGTCGATCACAACGTCGTAGGACTGGGCTCGTGGTGAATGCCCAGTTGGCTGTGCGCTCATATCGGAAACGAAAGGAATGTCGGTTGCTGAACGAAAACGAATGGTTCACAGGCGAGAGTGGACCCCCAGGGCCAGAGAGAAAGTCGAATGGACGGGACGGACGAGGGAAGGAAAGAAGGACGGTCAGAGCAGGGTGGAGATACAGATGCTCATCAGTCAAGTCAATGAAGCCACAGCCCAAAGATGCTTCCTTGATCGGTTAGATCACCCTTCGTGTCTGACAGGTTTCACAGTCCAGTGTGGTGCATCAGCCGTGGGATGAGAAGCAGTCCGAGCCAAGATCAAAATGATAGAGATGCGAAAGGAATGGAGACCAAGAGACATCGTTCGTAGGGTAACAGACACACAAATGCATGCAGATCGGAGTTGTCAGGACGAGGCGCGAGAGCGTTATGTACGAAGCAGGGTGAGCCACTAAGTGGCTGTCATAAGGAGCGCACGATCTGATCGTACAATGCCACAATGCGCCAGAACATCCGCTACCAGCTCTCTTTGTTAGGAGATGCAGGTGGATTCGTCCACGTCAGAATCTGATCAACCATGCGGAGAGAGTGAGTACTTGAGCATAGGCTCTGGGGTCGCGGGCTGGTATCAACAAACGAGAACAGTTGCTGACTCAGCAGCTTCCAGCATAGCCACTTCGGAAGGCGAAAGTGCTTGGATCAGAGTGAAAAGATATATCATTCGTGGTCTGACGGTAAGTATCCAGTCAAGACGGGCATCGAGAGTCGAGGTGACTGTAGCAAACGGGTCGTTACTTTTGCTCAAACTCTTCCTCCGCTTTTCTCACTTCGCGTATGCAGATTACGTGTGCGGTTGATTTTTTCGGCAGCGCTTCATGAATCACAGAGCTCCAGGAACATCGACTGATTCATCTCGGCAATTCCTATGTTGGACAATCTGCACCACTCAGCCACTTTTTTCGCCACAGGAAACGGCAAAAGTGTCTCGTAGGAGAATTGCTTTATCTGATGCGCTCCCAGGTGACTCTCCAATTTTTTTTGTACGGTTAGTTCTGAGTAACTTCTGCGGCGCTGACCGCTGCTGACCGTCGCTGCCGTGAAATCCGAGGCAAACTTCCTAATTCAGTAGCGAGGCGTTGTTTACCGATGTCATGCGCATCATCTGACCCCGCTTCACCCCACACCTTCCTGGCCAATCCATGTTGTTCTCGCGTGGTCCAAGACCAAGTCTAGAGAGCGTCTAGAGAAATTGACCACTTTCCCGCGAAGAACGTTGCTAGTGTACGTACACTCTCTGTCACGATTCCACCTGCCATCGAATTGATCTATCCAATTCAAGCTCAGCCCACTCTTTTCTTCCACCTTTTCCACCATGACCACGATGACTTCCCGTAGGCTCTCTGCACGTCGAGGATCGACCTCAGCGTCTGATCCGCACGCGAAATACGCTCATCTACTGCGAGAATCGTCCAGCATCCTGACGATCGTGCGCGTCACTTCCCCGCCGGCCATCCCACCTCCTTCGGCGTCTGCAGGTCCCACAGATCCCCCACCGTCCCCCCGGCGCGCTCACAGGCGTCTCGGAAGCAACCCCAATCCCTCCCCTGCTATCTCAGGGTCGCCCGACGCCCCAGGCCGTTTGAGCTTTGCGTTTTCCTCATTCGGTGCACCCCATCAGCAAGCCAACTCCGGAGGCGGTGGGGGCGGGTCACCTCGTCTGCGTCCCTCTTCGCCTCACCGGTCGTCCCCCTCCGCTTCGTTTTCCAACCTTACACGTCTATCGCCCGAACAGCTGCTCGACGTCGCGAAACAGGCTACGAATCCTCGCCTCCCATCATCGCCGTCATCAACGTCGTCATTGGTGTCGCACTCCCCCATTCTCCACGCGCGCCCGCAATCTCCGCAGGCGCTCCCCCCTGCCTCCGTAGCTCCAACGACGTTCACTCAGCTGCCGCCCGGAGTGTATCTCCCGTTCCTGGATCGCCCCACCGAGGTCTCTGCGCTATTGGCGTCCCCGCCCTCCGCCAAATTGTTCGTCCTCCTCGCTCAGACCTTCACCAAGTCTCCCAAACAGACTCGCAAGAACGATCAGCTTCCCGTCGATACCGCCGATTGGTCGTTCGATGATCTGGCGTATTGGTTGACGAAGACGACCCGTGAGGAAGCCTCCGACGCGTTTTGGGTCCAGTCGGCCCGGAGATGCATTTTGCAGCACTCAGAGCTCATATGGGAGCGACTGAAAGGCGCGTTGGGCGTCCCACCCGAGCTCGATGTCGAGTTCTCTCAGACGCAGTACGAAGAAGATGTATTCGAAGATGATGATTCAGAGGAGGCGGATTTGACCTCTGGAGAGTCTGCCAAAAGGTCTGTGACCGTTGCAACTAGGATCATCTAGTCTCACATTTCCGCAGCTCTGCTGGCTCGTCTCCCATCACATTCCGGATCCCAACCAAGTCATCCGTCGTGCCGCAAATGTCGGAGATCGAAGATATGGGATATTTTGCGCTTTCTCCCATCCATAACGAGGACGCGAATGGCATCTTTATCGAACCAGTATTTGCCTGTCCCGATATTTCCACCTCCCATCCTCCTCCGATGTCGCTTCCGGCCTCTCTCTCCAGCGAAGCGAATGGATTGGGAGACATTGGCGAAGAGGACGAAGAACAAGACTCGATGGCAACTCCGAGCAACCTCACCCCCGAGGTCATTGAGGCACCTCCGATCCAGGGCCTGCGGATTTCTACATCCGACGCCACGATTACTCAATCATCGCCACTGATCCAGTCAAGCACGACAGGACTGCCCCTGCGGTCGCCCTCTTTTTCGGCTCGCCGAAGCCACTCGCCTACGCTCTGGCGTTCTGGATCCATGGGGGGCGGTACTGGAGGGATCAAGCGGTCCGGGTCTTTCGGAAGCGTGCACTCCATCTCCTCGGACCGTCCGTACGACCCGGTCGCGGATCGCGTGCCTGGTAATCCTATCTTCCCCACGAACTTTGCCTCTCTTGCTGTAGGACCGACGTTGGCTGCAAAGTGAGTGATAGAAGCTATCAAGTACACCCTGTGGTTCTCATCGCTTCTTCACAGTAACCCGGCTCTGAGATCCCCACCTATGCCACCGCAGTCCAAGTTCAGCGTTGGGATGCTGCGCCGATCTTCCACCAAGTCCATGGATCGAGGTAACAGATTCCGTCGCAGCTGGGGCAACGCGGATGATTATGCGGTGACTGTTGCCAGTGGCAGCAGTGCCGGTGGCAGCGTCAGAGATGACGCTTGAAATATGGTTAGTCTGATTTTGGGTTGTATCAGCTGTTGGTCAGGGTGTTGTAGAAGTTGTGTTTGTAGCTCTCCTTGTAGACACACTCAGGGTTCTGTTACTTGGCTGTAGTACATCTGAGTCGGAAGGTTTGCACGTGAACTCGTGTAGCGTGCACGTGATCGCGTAGTCGACGTGCATGCAGTATCATACTATTGATCACACATTCATGGTCAAAGCCTTGAAATGTCCCATATGTCCGTCCACGTCCAGATTCTTGACGCTTCAAGAGTAGGCCTCAGTAGCAGCCGCGCTCATTTCCTCTAACACAGCCTGGGTATTCGCCAATGTCTCCGCTGCAATGGCGTGGAACATCAACTAAATCATCGATGAGCTTCTGTCCCACTGATGAATCGACTGGCTTACCTGTGCTTTCGCGAGTTCGTTCAGTTGCTTGATGGGCTCAGGCTCATCTAAAGTCAACGCAAGTAATGTCGGATTCGGGTAGCTACGCACATTTTGCAGCACTTTCTGCATCAGTTGGATCGCAACCTCGGTCTTCTGGACGAGATCATCTTCAGCATTCTCGACTTCCAAGCGAGCCTGTTCTTGTCTCGACGGGTTCGCGTTCTTAAGGCTGGAGACGCATACAATGAGCATTGCTGTCGGCTTGAAACACTGCAGGACGCTCACGTCTGCTTGGCGCCATCGAGCTCCAATCGACTGGTTCGGACAGCCTGCCGGGCTTTCAGCGCCACCGCAATCGAGGTCGTCAGGCTTTGCTGCCAAGGGTGCAGGTAGTTTAACCGAATAGCTTGGTCCTATTGAAGACGTCATGGACGATGGGGGGACACGACACGATGCGGGACCTGCCTGATCAACGCGGGCCGCAGCGACTTTATCCATCCCATCCGCATATGTTTCGAGCGCAGATGACAGCGCGGTGTCCTGCTGACCAGGGCTGGCCGTTAACACGATACCCGCAGCGGACCGACTGGCCCGCGTCAGCGCGTGTGGAAGCGTTTTGTGCATCGGGGCCGGGGGTGGTGCGTGCGGAACGAGCGCCGGCTGTTCTGGGGTAGATGCCGGTGTAGCTGGTTTGCCGCGCAGAGCGGAGATGCCCTGTCCGAAGGAGGTCGAAAGCTCGGCAAGGGATTCCTGAATTTGGGACGGGTAGTCGTAACTTTCGGATTCGTATATCTTCGTTATCCTGATTACATGAGATATTGAAGAGCACACAACGGGGGCGGGACGCACTTGAGGAATGCCATGTGCGCAGCTTTGAGAGCATCGACTTGGGCCTCCAGGTCCTTGTACTCTTGTGGTAGTTCCGTGATTTCATCCGGGGCAACCCGTCCAAGACGTTCTTTGGTCGCTTGAACGCTGGTTTGGAAGCCCTTGTTCAGGTTGTTCGAAAGACTACGCCAATCCATGGAAGTGAGTGAAGAAAAGCGTACGTGCCATGTTCGAGGCGTGCCGCATCACTGATCGGCGTACTCGGCCGTGTCCAGGAGTCACACTTGCTCTCTTCAACCACCACTATTGAGAATGAAGTCCTACGATTTCTGCGTCCATGCCGTCTCGTTGGAGGGAAAATCACAGTCTCTTGATTCTTTCAGGCCATCTGCCATCGGCTAGGACCTGTCCAGGGCAGGGACAATCAATACCTGGTATGAATCTGTCAATTTACACGCAGCATAACTCGCGTACTTATAAGACGAAGCACTTGAATGGACTGAAAAACCTCCACTTTTTCTTCTCCTCGTCCCCTGCCTATCATGGCTATGCTCTTAGCGCCTTACAACGACGCGATGCGCCTTGGAATGGGGTTCGTTTCCTCCTGTGCACGCTCTTATACTTGAGCGGGCGCTGAGTTGCCCCGCAGGTTCAACTCGTTCACCCAGCAGCTCTGCATCAACGATGCGGTTAGACTGGAGGGTGGTGGGCGCACACCCGCGGTGAGTAACGCGTCCTGTTCTCTAACGCTTTCCGTTTTCACACCGTGGCCAGACCGAGCGGAATCTGCGTCCCCAATACAAGTTTGGGCAGATGACCGGAGTCGACGGAGGGAATGTGGATATCAGCCAAGACGTTACTTGGACTGCCAAATTTGTGGATAGGATTAGCGAGATCACGGACAGTTTGAACGTCAGCGGTGCGTATGGTTTCTACTGAGCCATATCGACACTGACTTCAACATCAACAGGCTCCCTTCAGATCAAGTGTGATGCAGTCGGAGGTGGTGGAAAGGCATCAGCCTCGTTCATCGACACGAACAAATTCAAAGAGAGCGACATCAATTACTTTATTCAAGTTCGAGTGACAAACCAACGGCTTACCGCGCCCGACCTTACCGACTTTGACCCTATACAATACCTTCCTGCGTCCGAGTTCAACCGAGTGTATGGAGACTCCTTCATCTCGGGTGCGCCATCTGTTCCATTCTGACCATCCGTTCTCATACTCGCGGACAAGGCTTCACTGAAGGCGGCGAGTTCAATGCGCTCATTTCCATCAAGCTCAAAGATCGCTCTAAAGCGAAGGAGATCAAAGGTGACCTTGAGGTTAACATGAACTTTACGGCCGTCTCGGTGTCCGGGAAAGGTGCCCTGGCCAAGACGGACGCGAGCAAGGAGATGCAGGGCGAAACCACGATCGCTGTGTCCTGGAAAGGTGGAGGAGATATCAAGGATGCCACAGTGATGGACTGGACGCTAGAATCACTGAAGAGCGTGGCGATGGAGTTTCCAGAACACGTCATGGCCTGTCCGATGAGAACAAAGTGTGTACGGTTTGTTTGCTTTGCCAGATTTATGAACTTGGGAATAGCGCCATCCTCACCAAGTACACAAGCCTGAAGAGCTTCTATCAGAAGAGCATCAAAGGCTCGCCGTTGGGTCAGTCTTTCTCACCGAGACACCAGGTGGCTGGCTGATAAATTCGTAGACTATGAGAATGCTGGTGTCTACTCTTCTGCTCTGCTCGATGCTTACATGGACTACAAAGTCATGTGGCGGAATATACAACAAGGTAACTGATGATTCTCACACACATCTGCGCGTAGCCTAATTCCTCGCGCAGCTGCGTGGGAGGTTGAGCAAGGCCAATCTACATTGGTTGCCAAGGAGCACGTCGAAGAGTTCAATGAGCTCAAAGGCGAGGCCAAGGCCAACTTCGACGCTCAAATGGTTGTCTACAAGAAGAAAGTAGCCGAGTTTGAGCTGAAACGGGGCTCAAACCTGCTCACCGGGAACCCAGCATGCGTTTCTCCTCCCCCGATTGTTCCACCTGCTGTGCCTGTCGCTACCCCACCAGCTGTCGACAGCACGGGCGCTGTCGCTGTATCTTCGGTCAGTCAACCAGTGCCCCCAGCAGCCCAGCCTTTGTCGCCTCCAGTGGTTCAGCCAACGGCTCCAGTTGCTCAGCCAGCGGCTCCAGTTGTTCCGTATTCGCCCCCGGCCCTGGCAGAACTGGAGGCTGCGGAGCCTCTGCCACCCAACGACCTCACTCCATACAGGGGCAGCCTGTTCGGCTTGGACAAGGCTCGGAGAGACTGCCGCTTCGAGATGATCAAGATCGTGCGAGAAGTAGATGCCGTCGCTGACGATCCAAAAGTCGCTTGTGACCCAATGCGATCTTGGCAGTATCTCAGTCCAGCGGTGTTCAGGATGTTGCTTCCGGTACGTACACTATCACATATGCTTCTGAGGTCTCACCGTGACAAACCCAGACTGTTCGGAACTTTGACCGAGAGCGAGCTGCGGAACAGGCCTCTGAAGCTGCAAAGAAGGCGAAAGCCGAGAAAGAGGCTCATCAGCTGGCCATGGCCACCAACTTGACGGCATCCAAGGACAAAGTCACTTTGCTTGAGGGTCAGAGCAAAGAGCTACAGAGCACCAAGGAAGAACTCGAAAAACAGCTCGAAGAGCTACAAAAAGCGCACGAAACTCTGAAGAAGACCTATGATGCCTTGAAGCAGGGACTCAAGTGAGTCGAGTATTGCTGCAAAGATAACGGGTCATCTGACTTCGGCCAGCCCTTGGGATGGCTGGGCCCCAGTGACAGTCCGAACATACGTCAGGATACGCAGTATGTGGACCAAGAAGTGTTTGGACTACTTTTATTCGGACGGCAATGGGTCCTTGGAGCTCTTCCAGCACGAAGCCAATACGGGACATAACCAGCGGGTATGGACTGCGGTTGTCTTTCTTCCCATCATTAATTGATACCCTACAGTTCCAAATAAATGCCGTCGGACCTCGTGCCTTCTCGATAAAACACGTCACTTCTGGGCATTTTGTGACGACGGGAAAGAAGGTGTCCTATGGGGTCTATTTCACCATGGGCGAATGTCCGTCGTTCTTCACCTTCGAGGCCATGAATGACAAGGACGGCAAGTGGACTGGAGCATGCATGTGAGCGACCTCGCTATGGCATCCACCGCGTTCTCACTCATTTCCAGGGTGCATATCGCCGAGATGCCGGACCATACATTCAATGTAGAGGGTGGCGCGTCCCACGACGGTGCAAAGATCATCGGCTGGAACGGCAGTCCCAAGTCGGACAATGACAAGTGGTACATCAAAGACTTTGATGACCTGAGCATTTGAGCGCTGGGCTCGCGCTACTATAAATTGTAATTCTCTGGTTCAGGGTCAGTAGAGTACATACTTAATTCCTTTGGTTGATCGAAATTGGAATTCTGAACGACGGGAGTGCATCAGGTGGCTGTGTCGTGTCGTGTACTGTACTGGACTCGACACGTCCTCATCTTTCCCCTCATTTCATTTCCTCCTTCATGGATTTCCTTCATTCACAGCTATCCAAGGTTGAGCACCAGCTCCTATTCGTCAAAACGGACCCCATTGACTGGAAGCTCTACGTCCAAACGATTTCGTGGGCTGTGACGTTATTCGAATCGTATCTCCTGTGCGTTCGTGTCCATCACAATCCCCTTCTTCGTCTCACGCGACACCTCACGTAGAATCCGCCAATACCCGCTGTACTCTAAGACAGAACCCCCGGCCGCACTCGCGAAACATATCAGCGCCTCCGATTTCGAAAAGTCGCAGAAGTATGGCAAGGACAAAGCCAAATTCGCTCTCGTCTCGGGACTGTATAAGCAGGTCCTCGACTCGTTGATGATACAGCTTGGATTCTATGCATGGTGCTGGAGCTCCGCGGGCTCGTTAATGTCGCGGTTCGGGTACGGTTCTGAATATGAGGTAAGTTTTGCCCATTTACTTCCGTCGGAGACTGATCTGCTGCCGCAGATCACTCAGTCCATTGGCTTCGTGTTTCTCCTGCTGCTTGTATCGTCGCTCCCTACTATTCCCTTGTCGGTCTACAGCACCTTCGTGGGTCCCAGGTTCTCCATCAAGTGCTGCTGTCTTTCTCATGCACACGACAGGTTTTGGAGGAAAAGTACGGCTTCAACAAGACTACCCCCGCTCTCTTTGTCACGGACTTGCTCAAGGGATGGGCCATCGGCGGAGTGCTGGCTGCGCCGTTCCTCTGGGCGTTCTTGCGCATCTTCAACTGGGCTGGAGACCGGTTCGTGCCATGGCTCATGGCATTCATGTGAGCCCCATTTTCGCTTCACGACTATGCAGATGGTTGACGTTATGCAAGGCTCTCCTTCCAGATGGTGATGGTCATCGTCTACCCGATGGTGATCCAACCGCTGTTCAACAAACTGTCCCCCCTCGCAGATGGGGAGTTGCGCACTCGCATCGAAGGTTTGGCCAGCAAACTCAAGTTCCCTCTCACCCACTTGTATGAGATCGACGGTTCGAAGCGTAGCTCGCACAGTAACGCGTATTTCTTCGGTCTGCCCTGGGTGCGTCACGTTTTTACTCAAGTTCTTCGTCGCTACAAACGGGGCTAATCCTTCTGATAGAGCAAACACATCGTCATCTTCGACACGCTCATCCAACAAAGTCAGCCTGAGGAAGTGGAGGCCGTGCTTGCACACGAGCTGGGCCACTGGTACTACGTCCACCCTACCAAGATGCTCGCCATCTCGCAGCTGCACATTTTCACCATCTTCGCGCTGTTCCCGGCGTTCCTGCACGCTCCGCCTCTTCTGACATCGTTCGACTTTCCCAAAGGCGTGGCTGCGCAGCCGCCGACCATCGTCGCGTTCCTGCTTTTCCAGGCACGGGCTTCCTCTCCGTCCGTCCTTCCTGATCCCGATTCTGATGGCGCTCACAGATGATCCTGACTCCCCTAGAGGCGTTCGTGTCGATGGGCATGCACGCAGTGAGCCGCCACTTCGAGTACGAAGCCGACCGTTTCGCGTGCGAGCTCAAGCACAAACTCGACGACGAGAAGATGGGCGACATGGGCGACCGTCTCGGCCGCGCTCTCATTGCCATCCACATCAAAAACCTGTCGACGGTCTGGGTAGATTGGCTGTGCGTACACTGTTTCTGTTTCTCGACCATGCAGGAAATTGAGTTGCCTGACAGTTACTCGGCATACCACCACTCACACCCGACGCTCACTGAGCGCCTGCGGGCTCTGGAATCATTCCAGAGCGGCCCCGAGAAGAAGAAAAACTAATGGCCGAGTCCAAGTGTAGCTACAACCAGTTTGTACTGTACATGGAGTCTTGGAGAAAAGCATTCTCGCTATCTCAGTCTGCGCGTTTGTCGTCGTACAGCCCAGCAGTGCTTCCCACGTCGTGCACGCTCCAGAAGCCGAACAGCTGTCCCACCTTGGCGTAGATATCGGATGCAGTGGCGGTGAGCGAGAGCGCCGTGCGGATGACGGGCGAGAAAGGTGGCACGAGCAAAGCCATGAAATCCTGCAGCCGTCGGATACGAAGATAAGCACACCCGAGTCCGAGCAGACAGACAGACAGACAAGATCACGCACGTCGGGATGGTAGAAATCCTCCTGGAACGCGATGTACCACAGCCCATCGATCTCGCGTAGCGTCAGCCGTACCAGCAGGCGCGACGGGGCGGGCTTGAATGGTGAGAGCCGGACGTGGAAGTACTGCGTCGCGTCGAGCACGAGCACGTTGGTGTCCGCGTTGTGCGCTGGCGGGGACGCATTGCGTTGGGTCAAATCCACACACACGAGTCCCGCTGTGCGCACTCACTGATATCGGACACGGAAATCTCGATCGTGGGTGACAGAATGCGGTACCACCTGGGCGCGCGGCGACGCGTCAGTCAGCGGTCCCGCCCGTGAATGAGAGGCACCCGCCGCTCACTGGTAGATGCCCAGGACCCTCTCCCGCGAGCGCGGCCCAGGCGTGACATTACAGAGCGGATGCCGGAATCCCGCGTCGGGCGTCATATAGCGCTTGATGGCAGTGGCTTGGATCTCGGGCGACGCAGCAGCGGTGAAGAGGGAGACGACGTTTTTAATCTCGGCGAGGGGGTCTTCCATGGTGGGTGTTCAAACGTGCACGTCGTGGTATTGGTGTTCACTGACTCCGGTCAGTGCTAAAGAAGACGCACAGCGGGGTAATGACATCATGGGCGATGTGCTTACATCATCATTAGTCGTGAACTGATACATTATTGGAGTCTAAATGGCTGTACTAGTACAAGGGACGCGTATTGGATGCTGGATAACGAACGATATGGAGTATTCATGGTGGGTACAGAGTGAGTGATGGCAGTTGGGGTTTAGCGTGCGACGAAAGCAATTTCGAAAGATCCGATCCTGGACGAGATCAGACTGTGGGTGGCGCTGGCACCGCCGCTCTTGGAGGAATGGGATCGATTGTGACACCCTGAAACTGGATCAGAACACAAAATATTTGACCTGATTTGCCTGCGCACCTTTCCTCTGCAAGCTGGACAGTTGTTCTTGCCAGTCTCCAACCACCGATCCACACAACCTTGGTGGAATGCATGTCGACACGAGAGTACCCGGATGTCATCCATTTCCTCATAATCGTCCAGGCAGATTAGGCACTTGAGATGATAGATGAGCTACGAAGAGAAGATGCAGAGATAAGTGTATGCACCTTTTCTATGCAATTATCGATAACGTTCGCGCTCTTCAATCCATCTCTGTGCATCACCGGCAAGCCAGCACGTTCGATGTCTGTCTTCGTTGCCGTGGTCGGTCGCATATGCCCAAGTAGATCGCCCAGTTCTCGGCTACTCACGTTCAGTGCTTGAAAGCCAGGAGAAAGACGCGACAAACATTAATGCCTCGAAAGACTGCACACCGTCTGCCAGAAGACCATGGTCTGGCGGATAATACCCTGCAAACGATGAGTTCCAGAATGGCTGTGTACTGTCGGCAGACTTGCCTCCTATGACGTAGATCAAGAACGTCTGTGATGAGTCGTTCGCGGTCATCGGCGACCGACCCCCCGTTTCAGCCTCGGGCACTGCTTCAGCTGCTGATCCTGCCTGGGGCTCGGACGCCACTTCCGACTCTTGCACCACTTCTGGACCTGGAGCCGCAACAGGCTCAGGCCCAGGCAGGGCCTCGGCCTCCAAGTCAAAATCTCCGGTATCTGTCGTCGGTGTCGACGGCGGTGGCGTAGACAAACGGCCGGTGGAAACAGACTCCCGAGCCCGACGCCACCAGCTGCGTCGCCGTGCCGCCCTTTCCCTGATCGGTCCAAACGGATCAGTAGTCGCTGGTAGCTCCGGCGCCGGCTGCTGTTCTTCTAATTCTGGCACTGGAGGGGGAGCTTGCACGGCCCCGGGAGCACCCCAAACACCAGCCGCAGCAGAACCCAATTGCACGCTCTGCAATCCAATCAGGATGACCGGAATCATGGTTCGCCCATCCCGAGTTGATGCCGACGTCGCCGCCTCTGCTGCTGTGCCATCCTGGATAGCCGCGGTTACTTGATTGGTAACAACTGTCTCTTGCTCCTGCTGTGCGACCGGTTGTGGAAGGTGTTCCTGCTCTGGCATGGAGTTGGAGCCAGCCAAGGCCAGTGCTGAATATGCAGTCGAAGAATTAATGGCAGGGAATCGATGTAGGCGCCACCAGTTGAGCCCGATACCCGGCCTGCCTAGTGGTGAGGGTTCAACAACAGGAGAAGCATCATGGGTTATGGATAGACCGTCACTTCTGAGCTCTTCCTGGGCGTGGATTCCGGATGGTTCCGATGTCGAGGCTGAGTCCGATGCCGGAGTTTCCAATGGTTCTGAACCTTGTTCCGTAGAATCGTCATCATCATCACCGTCCTCGTCCTCGTCCTCGTCCTCGCCGTCATCACCGTCTTCCTCGTCGACATCGCCCTCGGCTTCGTCCTCGGCTTCCCCGTCCTCGTCCGGTTGTTCGACCTGATCTTCATGACTGTTTTCCTGCTCTCCACCAGACTGTCCCGCCCCGCTCAATGCGACTCTCAACTCAGCCTGCAGGTCTACGAGGAACCGTTCAAACGTCCCTTCATCCGGTGTAGGGCTCGCGTCCGAAATCGAAGCGCCACCGCCATTTCGGTTGTTTCCGAGACCGAGACCCAGCCCTACATTGAATGCACGCGCCATTTCCGAGAGCATCCGGGTCCGTTCGTCTTGTGGATACGCCGCCGGAGACGCTGGTGTTGCTGGTAGCGAAGTAGGGGCCGTGGTCGGAGTCAACGAGTCCGAGTCCATAGAGGGCTCCCTTGCATCACCTAGGGATTCGGCAGCTGCCGTCGGCGGTGTAGCGGAACGTGTTGAAGGTGAGGATGCTGATGGTGCTGATGCGGCGGATGCCGACGAAAGCAGTGAGGCAGCTGTCGCCTGTGCAGCGACTCTGGAATGCGCAATGTTAGCCCATTCAAGACAAGACGGCTGGACATGTAGCATTGCAGCTGTGGCATCGCAAATGCCTCGACCGGGAGCAGTCACGCGCCACGACAGGCGATGAGAACAAAGATGGGCGCATGCAATCTACCCGCTATCCTGCCCACGAGCGAGAATTAATTATGAGCACTCACGTTAGAAGGGTTCCCAGCACGTCAATGCTGCTGTTTGAGATGGGCACTGAGGGGGAATTCGCGCCGTCCGTGTCCGAGGGGTTGGAGTTAATAGGATTGGAATTGGATGGCTGGATATCGGTGGTATGAACGACACCTTGGACGACTACGAGCGTGCCATGGGGCGGGAAGGTCCGAGCCGGCGGAGTCACGGGCGGAGATACAGGGAGTGCGGGCTGGTATGGGACGGGTGTAGCTGCTCGCTCGCGGACCTCGGGCGTCTCATCAGCAGTCTCCGCAAAGTCTTCGACCAGTGTCTCGACAGGAGGCTCATCGAAATTCTGCACCAGTGGCAACGCCTCCTCCTCCTCTTGCTCAGCATGCACGTCGGGCAGCTGAGGCTCGACAGCATCCCCTCCGAAGGAGAGCTCACCTGCCCCTAGCCCTACGTCAAGCTCCTCTGGTGCGCAAGATGCACGTCTGCTGCGTCGGCCATCCATTTTCCCAACAAGACCGAGAATACTGTTTCGGAAACGTGACTTGGACGGCCGCCTCGTTCTCGTTACTGTCCGAGGCGCTGGCTCTGTGGGAGCAGAGGCAGATGCAATCCGGTCGGCGCTCGCCCCACGGGTGGAGATACCATGATTAGAGTGGGATGCCGAGCGGCGGCGGTGGGACGCGGACTGACCCATGACTGTGAGCGTTGGGGAAGGAGTGAATGAATGCCCGTGACGATGTCATCGCCATCACGATGACAGGTGCACTGCCACAGTGCTTACCACACGTGCTTCCCATGTAAGTAATACTGGTCCGTTCCCCCAGTCATACCCTGACATACCCTGCATCGCAAGCCCTGATGGGGCAGAGACGTGTTATATTGCGTGGGTTTCAAGAGCGCTCCTGTTCAGCCCTTGAAGCTAGTGTGCGATGTATGGCCTCCATCGCAGGCAAACTAGTAACATCTGCGACACCAGGCATGAACATAAGCAGCAAGTGCTGGGCAAATGGCAGATGCAGCTGGCATGATGTCCTGATGACCTCCGTCGAGATCGGCCCCCTTTTCAAGTCCGATTACATTGTCTTCAAGAGCATATACAGGGCAATTGAGATACATCGAGATATTGGCTACATTTGTCGTCTATGATATGCAATATAAGGATATGGCTACTTCCTTCCCCGTACAATCAGGCCGCCGTCCCAACTGCTGACTGTCCAGCCTTCCGCTTCCAAAGCACGCCTCACAGCGGGCTTCAGTACACTGACACTATTAGCAGAATGGGCGCCACGGCCCGTGATGATCTTCAGTGGAGAGTCTAAAAAGAGGGAAATGAGCACGGATGCAAAGGCAAAGGACGCAAGACGGGCTGACCTGCACCCCAAGAACCTTCCGACAGCACCTCATTCACAATGATCACTGCCTCCGACACGGTGACACCATGCAAATCCAACATATCTCCTCCACGCTGATGGCGAGAAGAATCAACGATCATCCGAGCAGCGTCAAGTGAATCACGTCGGGCCATTTCGCCGAATTCGCGTGCGCGCTCGGCATAATACCCCGCAGCTTCTCCCCCGAGACCTCCACGGAACTTTGACCACGCCTGTGCTGCTTCTCTCAGCATTTCGTTCCGTCGCCGAACATTCTCTCCCATTCGAAGCCGGTAAACGTCGATGTTTGACCCCCTTTGGCGAGAAGAGACTCCATTGACGTCCCGAGAGTAAGTAGGCACGTGGAACGGCTGGGTTTTGTGGCGCTTGGCATTGGGTATGGACGGATTGGGAATATTATGTGGTTTCCAACGCGACGGGACAGCTTGCCAGCCCCGAGTTTTCGCCGCCTGGCCGGTGTTGTGGAGGAACCTCGATCGAGAGGAGGAGGCTGAGGATTTGGCGGACCAGTAGGGAGCGATGCAATACGTTTCACGACAGGCGCAGGCTTGGACCCCGAGTCAAAGAATTGAGGTTCATTGGCGACTGGACTGTGATACAAAACCCCTCGTCCCATTTCCCCTTCTTGGTCCAGGTCACGCAATACTCGCACCAGCTCAAGCGCGTCGTCGGCACGACCGTGGGAGGCAGCCAATGCCAGCTCGGTATCCGAAAGCAGCGAGGCATATGGTGAAGGATATGAAGGAAGCAAGATGTCAACCAGAGTGTACAATGCCTCAACTCTGGCAGCGTCTTCCTCTTCACCAGAAGAGCTCGATGTGGATCGTATGCTCCTCAAAGCAGCCACCAGGGCCTCGTACGGCGTGCTGCCCTTCGCAGGGTCATGGAAGAAGGACAAGAAAAACGATGGTTGATGTGGAGGGAGATGATTGGAGACATGAGTCGCCAGCGAGGCAAGCCGCGCCCAGGGATCGATGGTATCGTTGTCTCTCTTGGACGGAATGACCGAAGTGCCGTCCTGCTTTGCCGTTCGCACGACATGCTGCTGCTGGCGAATGTCCGATAACGCAATCTTTTTCTGATCTCCTTTCGGTTTGGCCTTCTTCTTCACCGCAGCCTTAGGCCGATACTCGACTGTCTCCCATTGCGCAGCAGACTCGAACGCCGCCAAGGCAGCAAGCTCGTCGTCATCCAGATCTCTTTCCCGTAATTCCCGCTCAGTCTCCTCAGACAAAATCGTCGCGATGATGTCCCACATGTCATCTCGTGTTCTTCTTGCTCCGAAAGAGCGCTCAATAGCCGCTCGCGAGTTACGTTTGGCAGCACCATCTGCAAAAACGCCAGCGGAGTGTTAATGGTCAGCGATATACGGTCCGAAGGAGATCCCGAAGAGATTGTCGGAGGCGTAGTAGTGCAGAAGTCCCGGTTACTGTTCGTGTCGTCGGAACACGAAAA